>JAODLC010000065.1:3076329-3090220 GCA_026781145.1 Hippopotamyrus pictus | reverse complement strand
ATCCATCCCCCGCCCACAGCTCTCACTCCTCTAAATAGAGCAACTCCTCTTAAAGAGACGGTGCCCTTTTTCTTCCCTTTTAAAAAAGGTAAAAACCGTTTGGCCCATCCTGCAGAGGTGAGGTCCTAAAAGAGGCCAGCTGAACCAAAGGCTTCATCCAGCGCTCAAGACTGTGGCACAGCTTGCAAAAAAAAGAAAAAAATAAATCAATTAGTTCAGTTTCTTTTATCCAGCCCAGAGCAAGGATATCAGAAGGAACGCTTCAAATATTCATGAACATATTAAGTCTAAAAAAAAAAAAAACCACCAGACAAAACAAACGGGCAGCTCTCTCCCGAAGGGCACCGCGCGGCCGCCCGCCATCAGTATTCCCACAGAGCACTGAACCCCTGCACACGCTCTATCGGCATAGCGCTGGTCGCCCTGGCAACAGGGCCCACAAACCCCACTGCGCGCCTCTGACCATGAAGGTCAGCGCACTTGGATCCAAAAATGACGTCCCAAGCCCTCCGGAGGAGGGAGCGGAGACTGCGGGATAACGACACCCGAGCAGGAGCACCCAGCTTCCTGGGGGGGGGGGGTTAAAAAGGGCACGTTTAAGATGGCTGGCCGCTCTCCTCTGCCGTACCCTGCAGGGCATCCTCTGTAGCAAAGCACGCGCAATGATTCCCCAGCATCGCAACATAATTACATGGCCCAGAAAAGGCGGTTCCATGTTTGAAGGGAGGAGTCGTCCCATCGATGTTTTGGAAGCACTTATGGGCAAATGTTTATGAGGAGAAAAGAAGTGGTGGTGGCTTCGGGCTACGGCAAAGCTTCTAATTGCCATAGGAGTCAAAAGGAACCGCCAAACCAAAGGCCTCAGCCCACCACGCATGCCTTGACTGGCCGTTTGACGATAGATGCACTTCCACCAGTCCGGAGACCCACTGCACTACAGACGCAGAGTCTATAAGCATTCACAGCACTTCAGTGAAAAAAGTGCACCTCAAATCGCATGCCTGTGCAAACGAGAAAACGCTAACCCGACAAAGCCCCATGTCGCGCTGACGAGGCGGGTGCCACAACTCTGAGATAACAGCCCTAAATCTCACAAGACCTGCAAAAAGAATGCAGGAGCAACACAAGGGGCCAACAGCCTTGTTGTTTAAGAGATGGCTAACACCCCGCTAGCTTGCTGAAGTGAGAATTTCCATTCAGTCAGACTACTGAACACCACCGTCTAGAATGTCATGACATGCTTTCGTATTCTGGTGCAATCCCAGATCAAATACTTTACAGACAGATATTAAAAAGTCTACAGCTTCTATAAATCACTTTTTTCCCCTGAGCTGCCTTCATCAGACTCCCGGTTTGACCCGAACGAAAACCAAATAACCAATAGGAAGCCAGCAAATGACCGCATGCTGCAGTGCGAACAAACGCGGGTTTCAAAATCCCAATTCCCGGTGCCGCCATCCAGTCCCTCCCTGACTTCCACCAAAAACAATCGTACGGTGAAATTGCAAATTTTTCCTTATATTTTGGCATTCAGCAGTGTGACGATTCCCCCCCCCCCCCCTGGCCCCGGGGTCACACTGCTGATCACAAGGCTCACGCACCAGAGGGCATCTCCCTCATTATCCACCCCTCTGCAGAGCTTTAACGGACAGAGCAGCTGAATCATCTTGCCGTCTTCACTACCCAAGCTATGGGGCCGACGTGTCTTCCAGGACTGACCATCACAATTCCCGTTGTTCCCACAATTTCAGTGGACTAAAATATCCCAAACAACATTTAATTTTCTGCCCTTGTACCAAGTTACAAAAACAAATGGATTTATTCCACACCAAAAACCATAGCAATTTTACTCTATGTGGCTATTGTACAACCTCAATAGAGCATTTACTGTATCAAAACACTGACACAAGCCAAAACATTGCTTGAGAGCGGTTGGAACGCAAATCTTTAGATTTTTTTTGCTTCAAAACATTTCTCTCTCTGGCTGACTGAATTTAACATTTCTTTCAGCAATTGGCTGAATCATCTGACATTAACAATACAAGGTGTTGTGTTGAGGTATCAGCTTTGGAGAATCTCTCGGCCTTGAGTAGAAGGCTTCAAGGATGAAACTGTTCTGCAACCAAACTCTCTCCAATCACTTGTCAGGTAGTATTGTGCAGAACAATAATGATCTCCTTGCTCAGTCATGTGACTGTTCCTTTGCTCGAGTACCTTAAGCATCTCAGGTAATGACGCGTTCTTGGTTCAGAGAGCTGAAAAGAGTTGACATGAGTGGCGCGAGGCACAGCGTTTAAGGTCACCACTCAGCGGAAGGTTGCCATTTAAACTCACAGATGGGGACCTGTTGCTCTCTTCGGAGGAGACTGGGTTTGAGAAGCTCATCCATCTTGGCGATGGAACTGCACATGGCTTACTAAGACTCACTAAGACTCCAGAGATTAGTGTAGCAGTCTCTTTGAAACAGCACATTTTGTTCCGGTCTGTCTGCTCCTGGCCCAAGACTAAGACCCAGAAATAAATTCCAGATACCAAAAGAGCTGAGCACAAAATTCTAATTGATTCCCCTCCCCAAATAAAACTGCCGATTAAAAATCTAAACCTATAGTAAGCTTACTGCCAGTACTGAGCCTGGGATATCGGTAACACCTCCCCCTAGGAGTCACGACCCAATGGACACTAAAGCACTGACTCAGGCGTCGAAGACTGTTAGATCAACCTAGTCAACCTGGATAGATGGTGCCCAGAACATCCAACACAGACAGTCCTAACTAAATCAACTGGGAAACATCAACATTTGGTACACCAGCAGTCCTCCTGACCACTGACTGGGGATATCATAAATTCTTATAGTTCTAATTCATAATTCTTATGGAACATGAAGAGGCTTCCAAAACAAAACATAACAGACTAAATTATGAGCGTAAGGGCGATCCAAGACTAAGGAAAAAAAGACTTACGCTGGTCCATCAGACTTACTTCATCAATGGCAGGATATTCTGGGAATGTTCCAGAACTCGTAAAAGGAATGGAGGAAACTAGTGACAGAGATCCTTTTAGCACCCGGGCTGGTTTTAATTATTTAGGAGGCTCGAGCAGCCTTGTGGAATGTGTCGATAGCTTTCTGGACCCTCAGCCCAATGCCACTTACCTCACCCAGCGTTATTTTTGAAGGCCTCCTAAGGAAGGCCAGATATAGTTTGCAAATGGGCGAGACGAAATGTGGCCCGGGATCAGCCCAGGCGTGGGCGGCCACCACTCCTCCACAGCGCGAGTTTGTACGTCTGACCACAGGGTTCGCCATCATAAGACATCTCCATAGAAAACGTAAAAGACGATAATTGAATGATTTGCCTTTCTTGGTTTAGTCTTCAAATCAGAGTGAAAGTCAATGGAAAGTCCCTATGAACAGTGAAACGCAAACAACGTTTTTCGGGTGGGGGGTGGGTGTCCCATGATGCAGTCATTCAGTCATACGCTTCTCCCTGTTTGTACAGAAGGAACGCACTGACATCAGGGCAATGAAAAAGGGGGCAGCTGATCCTTGTTCATTGTAACTGTGACTAAGAGCAATCATGTGAGTGTCGGGTCACCAGCTGGGTCGCCCTATTGTGGTTATGGACCATGTGACAAGACAGCAGGCATACAGGTGGACAGCATGTCCAAACATGGACGAGCGCTGCCTCAAAGACGTTAAACAGCCCTCCAGAAACATATGCTACTGAAATGCGGAAAGAATAAAGCAGCACGTAACCATGTAGTAAAGTAACGGGTCTGAACCCATTATGAATTTTTTTCATTACCAACCAGGTCACGCACGTAGCCAGGTACTAAATTTACGAGTTTGAAATTCGCTTCAGCCCCCCGATTGGTAAAATCTAACCAAAGGGGGATTCCCCAGTTGGCGAAATCTACCGAGGGCGCCCCCGATCAGCAAAAACTACTTAGAGGAACCTATCGGTAAGGTTGCCGGACTCCCCGTAAAATTTAATTCTGGTTCCAGGCCTGGGAGAAAGTTCTCGGAGGTAAAACATGGGCATCCGCTCCCGTAACCTCCTGGCGAAGACTGAAAACACGCAGCGCAGGCTCCGGGTTACGCTGACGAGACCAAAACAGAAGGGGTAACACGCAGGGAATTCACCCAGGCCTTGTATCCTTGGCAACGCTTCTCTCGGATTGTTTCACCGGGGGGGGGGGGGGGGGGGGCACTGGTGCAGGCAGAAACCGAACACGGCTTCATTTCAGAGGGGGTGAAACATGCAGGTCAAACAATTTGCCCTAAACGAGCCGTCTCCAGCCGCTCAGATGTGGCGTGCTCGACCTCTCCCACAGCGCAGATTCAGCCCTGCATGTCATTCAGTCCTTTTGGCATCTAAGTGACAAGCAAAAGCCTGAAGTGTGACATCAGCGCTAAGCAATGTCCGAATCCCCTCTGGCCCCACCCCAGCCAAGTCCACGCAGACTGTCACGTCGCACCACACGCCGACCAGGAAGGAAACCCAGAAAATAAACGTCACTCACCATAACATTTCCGTGGCTAGCTGCCTGGCACCAAGAGAAAAATAACCATTTCCTCTATATCCAGGTCTGTATGTCCTATTTCCTTCCTGATACAAACTAAGATTTTTGAAATTTCAACTGTAAACAAATTAAGCAACATTCCATTAACATGCTATGCAAATGTGCATTAACTAAATCCTACACAATTCTAAGCTTGTCTTCTCTAAAGCAGCAACTGCTGGCCAGCATGAAGAGCGAGACAAAAATGGTTAGAAGTGGCAGGTTTAAAACAAAGGCTCACTACTGAAGATAACTAATCCCTGTCAAAATGAGCCCCACACAGTACCGACGGGACGATAGGTGCCACCAAAAAGACCATCAGGCGTCTCTCCCCAGTCGCACCCTGTGTGTGATCTGTGGGGGATGAGGTGCACATTACCACAGACATGCTGAACTCACATCTGCAAGTCAGGTGTGGACGTCCCCCTCCTGCCCCCGCCCTTGTCACCAGGGCCCGGGGGCACAGGTCGCACCAGAGTGCGGCCCAGGCTTGGCCCCCCGCCGCGTTTACGCACACCGTGAACAGCACGACCCCGTCTCGCAGGTGGTGGAGAGAGAGGAATCTTCCTTCGAGCGGCTTAGCTTAGCAGCATTCCAAACTCCCCAGTCCTTCCAACGGACGTCAGCGGATCTGGAAACAAATTAAAGCCGATCGCGTTTCTGCACCAAGGGGCCAGGCGATCTAATTAACGGGAATATCGCACTTGGCTAGGACAAGCCTGAGTTGACGTTTATTTTTAAAAGCACTTGATTTTATACATTTTTGACTTTTTTTTCCTAGGGGTATGAGAAGGTATTTAAGCAAAGGGCCCCACATTTGGATTACAAGGCTATGACTGGATAGTAGGGTAGCTCCAGCCTGCAAGTACGCTACAGACTTTCAGGACCTCCTGTGGTACAGCAAGCCATGACCCCTCCCCACCCCCCACCCACAGGGAGGGGGACAAACAACAACAAGCTCACTGACTGAATGCTGGCTGCCCAGGAAAGGCAAGAACGGCCATATGGGAGTCAAAAAGTCACGCCACCATTTCATCACACTTTTACCTTGTTTAAATCAAACTAGCCTTCAAACTGTCATTCACTGACCACGGATACTCGGTAAAATACGCATATTTTTCACAAAGCCCAGATGCTAATTGCTATTTATTTTCTTGAAGGCAAAAATTCAGCAAAATACAGGAAGTACTTTCAGTAACATCTACACACATATCAGAGTGTAATACGGATCATGACCCAGCATGTATTTCAAAAGCTAGAGAGACAGGGTGGCTGTTCGAGATACTAGGTCTTAAATATGAGGGGCGGTTTAATAAGATCTCTTGGGTTACCAACATTCGGCTGCATGTCCAACATGGTTTTCATGCATTGCGACACAAGGGCCACCAAGTCCTGATGCCTTAATAAGTTATCTGGCCTCCTTCTGCATTTTTTACAGGAAGGTAAATAATTCAAGTGCTTGAGTTTCCTGAGTGGAACCCTAGCACGCTGGCCCACAATCCGCTGCTTTGACAGAGTCCACGTGGCTGCCACAGTAACCGAAGCAGGACCATTTATTATTCAGTGCTGGATCTTCACCTGGATCTAGGGAAACTTCTCAGGTTTCAGGAGCACTACAGGAACGCATATTTCAATACAATAAGGGAGCTGTACGAGGAGTTCACTGGTCTGCTTTTATCCTTTTGGCATGGAAAAGCGGTTTCTTTGCTTTTCAGGGTCGTTTAGGATCTTCAGAGATGAGCATCGATAAAAGAAAACGGTGAACCGGAATTGTAAGAACTGTGGCGGCTGTCGTCTCAAGACCAGGCAGGCCAAAGGCAGAAATGAGAAGGTACCATGCCTTAACTTCCAATAACTCATAGCACATTCGGCCATTCTTCTATAACCAACCATGGGCTATTGAAACTGAGTGTTCTTTTTCCCTTCTCTAAACTTTAGAAGCACCAACCTCAGAAGATATAACCCCAGCCATCAAACCCAGGAGGACTCGTGACCTGAGCCGCTGACCTCTACTAGTCTTCCATATCTTTGGCCCTGATCGTGACTCCAATCCACAAACTTTGTGGATTCCAGGCGCTCCTCAGAGAGGGGGTGGAAACGGCCTGGGATTTGAGGAAGGGGTAGCCCCCTCATTGGAGGCCACATGGTTTGCGTTAGAGCGCATGCTAGCAGCTTGTAGGGTAGCTGAGGTGTGACCGGGCCCTGGAGACTTCCCTGGATACTTGCATTACACCGCATTTCCTGTCTGTGTCATAATGGAACCAGTCAGAGCTGGTGTTGGGGGCTGAGTGCTGGAGGGGTTGGGGCCTGTGAGTTTTGATGGAAAGTGGACAGATGAGTATTGGATCTGAAAATCACTAATATTTATTCAATCCAGCAACAGAAGGTTTTTTTTGCCCCCACAGACATGGGGATCGGCAAACCATACCGGCAACATGATTCCCGCGTCATGAGTACCTTGTTTTTTTTTTTTTGAGAAGGTCCTAGACCACTCAACCGCACGTCCTTCTAAGGAAGCATCTGGTCAGACAGGAATGCAGGAAAACATGGTCACATGAGACTCAGGATGCTCAGAGGAATGCCAGGAGATCCGGGTTCTGTTCCCCCCCCCCCCATTTTCCTTGAAATGATTTCCGAGGTGGTGGAATGAGGCGGCAACAGATCTGCACTCTTGTTAAATAAAGACTACCACTCCTAACAGCAACATGGGTGATGGTGCCCGGGCAGCTTTTGTAAAGATGACTCCCTGCACAGGGCAGTCTGAAGCAGACGCCAGGTCAGCACCCCCCGGGTTCTTCGACTTGGTGGTCAATAGATCAACTTACCTGACAGAGCAAATGAGAAACACCAGTGCTTCCTGAATCACGTATGCTGTCAACAATAAAATGAGTGACAGGTCTAGCTATAGATTTTAAGCTTAGTTAGTGAGATGTATTTTTTGCAAATCAAATACTGTGTCTGTCCATCCATCCATCACTCCAGTACCGTGTTGGGTCCATTTCCAAAATCTGAATTCTCAATCCAGTTCCTTCCTTCAGGGCTGAGTCCTCTGAGTAATACAGATTCGGTCTACAGCTTGCTAAACCAAACTTGGAAGATTCTGCATGGAGCTCTACGGCAATCAGGAATGACGACCCTGTTGCTTTTTACAGCCTCTTATGTAAATTACTCAGACCCGCCACTCCCACGTGCTGTCACACCAGCAGCCGTGTACGAGATGAACCATTCAGATCAGCAGAGCCCTGCCAAGCACCCGGTCCTGGAGTTACAGGAGGCCATACGTGGGTGTAGGCTGATTCATATGCAACATCTGTACAGAGGCAGAAAGCCAGGCATTGGGATGTGCCGGCACCTTATCTCTGGCAACCGAATGTGAGCCCAAATTCTCAGCAATACAGGCGGTCTGGCACTTTAAGAAGTGGGTTCAACACATATGTTGAGGAACATATTGCAGGATATCCATGTATAGAAAGCCTATGGTATAAAAGTCTGTGGGTTAAAAGGGGTTGCCACAGAAACACTGGAGAGCAGGTGGGTGGAAGTAATTCTAATGTGCAAATCAAATCCATATCCATCTGAACTGATGACTTGAACACCTCACATCAAGACTTGAGCACCATAGTTACCGAGGGGGTGGGGGAGTGACTCACTATTCCTACAGCTCAGCTGACACCAGGCTATGTGAACCAGCACACAATGATGGATGGAGGCAGCAGAGAGAAGAGTCTTAAGACCAGGGCCTCAGGAGAACCTAGTCCAGTTCCTGAATGCAACAGAAATATCTGGCAGCCATTTCATAGAATCCCCCAGGTTACTTCTGCTGCCTCCAACAGTAAATCGTAGTGTTAGGGAGATACGGAATGCAAGGAGGGTCATGTGAGCACGAACAAAGCAGAACTGCCAGGGAAATATGAACCCCTCCCCCAGATGTGGCTCTTCATATCCATCCAGTGTGGCTCCAGGTGAAAGATCCAATGAGAACTTCATGAACAGGACATAACCTAATGAAACACCTAAAATGTCTGCCGGCTTCCTATATTCCAATCCCTACCCAGAGTTCAGTTATGTCTTTTTAATGCCTTTCCTCCATCTCAACTTTAATCTGCTTCTTGCTGTGTAAACAGCAGCAATCTTAAGCCTGAGAGAGCAGCCGCTTACACACTAAGGACTTAATTTTAAGCTGTAGTAGGTTCTCTCATTACAGAGCGGGTCTGTAGGCATAATTAGGCCTAGCATCAGCTGCCGGCCACCCATAGGGGTGCATCAGGGTCTAGTCCTCGGTGCCATTGATTCTCTAACCTGCTAGCGCCTTGATGCGGGAGCGCTCGAACAGCCGGGCCGAGCTGTTCTCATTGTCCCATTCGTCGGCGTCCCAGCGGTTGTTGACGTCGCTGTACTGCTGCTGGATCTCCATGTGGTCGTATTCCGCGGCTACCGATGTCGTCATGACCCTTCAGCAATCACGGCTTGTCATCCGCTTCTTCTCATGAAACCTTAAGGGGTAGGAGGAAAAAAATGTTACTATCCACAGCGCGCCATTTGCCAACTGCTGCAAACACTTAGGGGCCGAGTCATGGTGGGCTTCACTGACACAGGCCCATCTCCAGATGTATCCCAAACCCATTTCCTCTGTATAACCGTGAATGTTGCCTTTGGACATTCTAGCTGTGCCACAGCGACTTGTATCTCCTTCGCCCGTATGCGTCTGCTTTTACAGTAAAGGAGTTTTAACAAGGTTACCACCCTGAACGATAGCACGAGGGGGAGTAATGCGGAGGGGACAGGAGCGACTTCAAGACCCAAAGTAACCAGACAACTGCTTCCAAAAAAAAAAATCTATTAGATTTACAAACACAGTAATTCACAATAAATGCATTAAAGTTTTGTAGTTGTATTACCCTAAACTACATTTGAAAGTCTGGGGGCTGTAAATATTTTCCCGTAGAAGACGGCACATTTTAAAAATCTGTTTACAGCGCCACCCTGTGGTGAAATGTGAAATTTTACTCGGACACATACTGCAAAGCAACACTGTAAGTTTAGTGCCATCTACAGACCACACAACTGGGAACAGCCTCTAGAACCAAAAAGCTATGCACATTTTACCAATGATTATGTATAGCTCTAGTACATTAAAATGCTCTAGTACAATATAGTTTGTCTTCCATTCTTCATTTATTTTCATAAAAACACGTTTATATTCTGTTATATAATTTGGTGCATTAGAACAACAGCCCACAATGCTGCTAACTTATCTAACGGAATTCATTCATTATCATCATCTATTCCAGATGACCATGTTCTCCTGATTTTAAACAAATTAATCTTGGTCATGTTTGCATAAGGTCAGAAGAGAAAGCTTAAAATAAATGCCAGCATATTTTTAAATAAAGACATTACAGCCCAACTGATGTATGAATATATTTTGAGAATAAGACACAAGCCACCTGGCACATGCAGGGCAGTCGGCGCATGTGGGGCGGTCGGCGCATGCGGGGCGGGCGTTGCCTACGGGGCGGGTTTCGCATGCGGGGCGGGCGGTACAGGCCGAATAATCTCAGCTAGTTCCAGCACAAAGCCGGCGACGCGGCTGCTGAGTAAATAGAGCACAAGCTGTTCTGCGGAAACGTTGGCGTAGACGGGCGTGGCGCTGAGAAGGGAGACCCTCCCAAGGGGCTGGCTGTACCCGGCAAAGGAACGAGTGCCAAGGAATTCTGGGAGCCGGGACCTTCCTCCCACTGCTGACTTCTGTAATTTGAAATGACTTAATGCCTTTTTTTTGGGGAATTTCTCCTTATTAGGGAAAAAGCCGGACCCCTGCAGCAGACGGAAGCGAGGGCCAGTCCGTGCCCGGGATGGCAGGGCCGCTGGCAGTCAGCCGGCGGGTCGTGACCCGGGCCCAGAAGCCATGGCGCTCTCTCTGCGCCTGTCTCGCCGAGATGCAGTTTCGCTAATCGGTACCACATTTCAGTTGTAAAATATAAACTTGTGGTTTACTCCTGTGGGAACCCCCCCCCCCTCTACAGGCAAAGGGCACTTGAGATGTTTACCTCCCACGCTTAAACACACACACACACACCCTAACATTCCCCACACCTGTTTGTGTGGCCACTGCAAGGAAATGCACGTTCGCGTGGCTCCCGCCCCCACCTGAGCTGACAGATCCACTCGCGAGTCTCCTGAGAGGGGGGGTGCAGCAGCTTGGGACTAAAATAAGACTGCATATTAAAATCCCACAAAGAGATTTAAGTACAAATACAGCTATACAGAAGGGTTCTGGTTTGTTGGGGAGGGGGGCATCCTTAGAAGGCCAGTTAGAGAGCTGCATGTAAACCTTACTCATACTTTATTAATTTAGCTGATGCTCATATCTAGAGAGGCAACAACAAAGGATCTGAGCATTAAGGAACAGCCATTTAACAAATCTAAATAAATAATAAAAGATGCCGAGTTACAAATGAATTTACATCAATATTAAATCTAAATTATAGATCCTCTGAACCATTAGAGAGCAGCAACTGGGAAACAGAGATATAAATTTTCACAAGCTATTAATGACTCCCCCCCCCCCCCCTTGTCATGCTAGGAATGGCATGTCCTGTGAGGGACCAGTCAGGACAGGTGTACCCAAAGGATTCTTAGCTCATACCATAAGGCGAGAGTGGGGGGATTCAAACTGGGTACTGCCTCCCCATTATCAATCACCCAGCATCTTGTGGATTACTTTGAGAATGTGCAGTGGTGGAGGGTACAGGCTTCCTATCAATGCCAGCAGGCGGCGCCACAGAGCAGGAACAAGACTGAGTTCCTGGAGGGTGGCCGGTACTGGATGTCGAGACAGATATCCCCAGCCACCAGGCTGACAGCAGGGGCAAATCGATACCATTCGTTTGCCATCAGGCCATGCTTCCTTTCATTGACATGTGGACTGTGCCAGGCCAGGGGGTGCTCTTGTTTTTCTCTGTTTTTCCCAGCATGAGGGCCTGCCTAAGCAGGCCGAGCGGCATCGATACCGGAGGGAGAGGACAGTGCCGGGCCGGCTGGCTTGCTGGGGTTTCATTTGGCTCAGAAGGACCCAGACCCTGAAAACTGCAGCAGTCCCATGTGGAATCCTGAGCCCTGAACCGGCTGCTCAGCTCTAACACACCCGCAGCCCCGTGTGAAAATTCTAATATATTCAGGGCCCCACGATTACATGCCCCGCACATGCCTGTTTGTAATCACTGGTTCACCACTTTTCCATTTAGCTCTTTGAAGCCGTAATGGAAAATGCTTCTGGTAGCCAATGAACCCAGTTACTGTGTTGACTGCTTAGGTCTCCCACATTGGGCACAAGCTGATTGGCTCATTGGTCCTGCAAAGTGATTGGTGAGCAGAGGCAAAACTCATCAGCTGGGATCATGGAGTCGAGTCACAAGGTCTAATTATTACAGAGTATATGAGCTGCCCTGCATGGAGGAAGCAGACATTTCAGAGCCTGAAAGGACCCGAGATGATAGAAGACATCTGACATAAAGGGAGCGAAGGCTTAGGAACGGTGGAAAAAAAAAGTTGCACTGTGCTCCAAGATCCATACCGACCCGATGGAGCAGAAATACGCGGCGGGATCTCAAATGGCATCTCAGCTGGGACCGAGGGAAGCAGACAGCAAAAATCCCATGTCCCACTGAGCCAGGGGACACATCAGGGGACTGACCCCATGACATCACCATTGTCCTCCGTTCTTCAGAGACCTCCAGACCCCAACCCGGCTGCAGCACACTGACAGCCCAGAGGAAGGAGGCCAGAGATAAGGAAGTCAAGCATCTTAACCAGCCTGCTTATCAAAACCTAATGACCCAAGTACTGCACATGCACTGTGGCCTTTTGTTCCATTACCAGTCGGTTTATTGGGGTTTAAGCAAAGGATCATATTTCTCCTTTTATTGGAACTAATACTTTCTACAGAAATTCAAACTGCACTGTGGAGCAGAAGCATCCCTCCTGAGACTTCCAACAGCCTTCTGGACACACTCCCAGCTCCTTTACCACGTCGCCACCTGCTGTACTTATTTAATGTGTCCCTGACGAGTTTCCGGCACAGCATGCCAGACTGATGTCTGGATATTAAGACCCAAGAATGCAGGACGAGGCCACCAAGGGCCCCATCGTTTCCACACACAGGTGCAAACCGCACAGTCAGTTTCGGCTCCATTGTTCCAAAGGTCAGCGACTCTCTAGGTCCTCAAACATAAACCCGACATCTCACAGCAGACCATGGCATGAGCTTCTGCGTCTCAGAGGAATGAATCGAGGTGCCGTGTTGATGTGATGTTCACACACGACTGTCCCAGGCATGACATGTAACAAGCAGCATAAAGACATCAGCCATGTCGCTCGACACATGGAAACCATGAAATTAGTCACCCATCCCCTTCCCTTTCCTGGAGGAACAAAAGCAAAGTTCTCAGTCATCTGTTACACCCACCCACCAGCCTGACAACCATGCACTAGATTTCTGGCAGATACACCCCTTCCAAATCACAAAAAAAAACAAAAAACCAATGCATGGCTGCAAGATATTCCTCCCCCAACCTAAGACGATGTGTATTTTAGACAGAAGGGGCAAAATCACTTAATATTTTAATGAATATCAAAGGGTCTCTGCAAGGACACAGAAACTGGAGTATGGAAATAATGACACAAGCAGCCTCATTCTCAGGACTGAAGCCACACGCTTGTGTGACCATGACGTACGCATCCGCTCAACTCTCAGAGCAGCCAGCTTAAAATCCATCAAGCCAGGTCAGCACATCCGCTTGACCAAAACAGCCACGACAACCAACGAGACAAAAGAAACTGGAGCAGAGAACTAGCCGGCCAGCCCTGAAGAACAGAGGATCACCATGGATACGGAAGAGCTTGTAACATTAAGGATTGCGGGGAAAAGAAGTGGTACGTTCTGGAACATTTTCCAGATGCGCTACTGCACGCGACCGAGAAGCGTGAACGAGAGAGCGATTCAGAGTTAACCGGCCATGTGACCCAGAACAGCCAATCAGTCTGTGAGGTACCTGTGCCTATGTAAGATAAGTCAAAAGATAATTACTTTAAATAAATAAAATCTTTAACTGAAGTGTCTCGAGTCTTTTCTCACACCAAGAACAGTGTTCAAGCCCCCGAAATACAACATCAGCGTGCGTACTCACCCCAAACACGTGAGGGAGGTGCCATGTCAAGGCTGAGGGAGGACAGGAGGACAGGAGGCCCAGGATCTGTCCTTCGTTCTCTTCCCCCTACATCCATGGCGGCCACAATCAGGCCCGTCTAGAAAGGCAGTGCCCCCAACCCC
>JAODLC010000065.1:3062975-3076308 GCA_026781145.1 Hippopotamyrus pictus | reverse complement strand
TGCCCCACTGCAACCACAAACTGCATTCCAGTCAGTATCCACCCTCAGCCAGCAAGCACGCGTGTGCACACACTTCATACATTCCTATCATTGTGGGGGCTCTCCAGTCATTTGTATTTGATCACCATGATATGGGAAATACGAACCCCCACACGAGCACGTGCACACACGCGTGGAGTGACCAGCCGCAGCCTTCACCTGGAACCACAAGGACTGTGTCCTTCAAAAGCTTAATGACCTGCTCGATTTTCAATTAAAACCTTTATGTACGTTTATTTTTCCACCAAGTTTCTTAAGCAAAAGAACATCTTTTGTCATACGGTTCCCGTCGCTGTCTCCCGCAGTCCTGCCCACAGCCTTCGGGGGCTGCTCCGTTATTAGATTCCTGCTGCATTTTAGCACAATACTGTCAGTCAGGATACGTGGGCCGGACAATAATTCCTGTACAAACAAAAGCAGAGGCCTTGACCTTCAAAATCACCTAAGGCAGTGTCTACAGCAACCACCCTTATATCTGACAACCAAATAAAATGTTTTATAGCCGCCAAGACATGAACAGCAGACCTCATTGTGAAATAAATCCCCTGTTTTCCCTCCTCTTGTGCTTCAGTGTTTCATAGCCAAGGCCCTCTGTCCAGCAATGGCGCTGACTGCAGCTAGTCACCTAAATGCCCGCACCTACCCCCCAAAATCACAATGTTCATCTGTACGCACTTCAAAGCCACCAAAAAATCCTTCCCTTCTAAGAAGTTTCAAAGACCTTACAACCAACAGACCCACCCTTGTTCCAAAACATTAGGAAACCTATACATAGTTTTATTATTTTTTTAATGGCGGCCAAGCTTTCTGGCAGGTCCGACACACCACAGTTCTGGTCCCTTCAAAAGTTTCACAAGAGGAGAGAGCAGCCAAAAAACACAGGAAACACACTGAAGTGACCCTCTACACCATTTATGAAATCCAAGAAGCGCCAAAATATTCGACTTTATCCGTGCCGTAGCTTACAGCACCATCGATACACAGCTGTCTCAACATTAGCACTGCTTAACGCCAGGAAAAGTGAAAGGCATTCCACGCTATCAGCGCTAATGGCTAAAATATCTGAAGCCGTGCTATTGTTGTATTACGCAGTCCCGCGCTATTTTTTGCCCTGTTAAAATTACAGATGAGTCATGTATTCTTCCTACCTTATAAGGCATGTGACAGGGCGGCGTAAGCGCTGATAGGAAACCCCTGACTGTGTCTATCGGCCACCTACAAAGTGGCAGCTGATAGATCAACGAAAGCTAAACTTCCACATCCAAACGAGGGCAAGAGAGGCGATTAATCAGGGAAAATGCCTTCCCCTAGCGCTGTGCTATGCTTAATGAGTAAAGAGCCGTCAAAGTCGTCCACATGTTGAGAATTGTGCAACGCTGATGGAGTACATAGTCAACCTGCAGGGCTCCACGTTTACAGAGCAGTAGGACTGGACTCAATCACAGCTGGATGGCTTCCCTGCCAAGCCTGTCGGCGTTGTAATGACACATCAAAGCACAAACAAAATCTTAGGTACTTAGTATAATCTTTATGACCCCTATTGGAGAATTGGGAATAAAGTACAGCCCTGATCATCAGATTGAGCACCCTTATCCAGTACTGGGGAATGTTTCACTTTTTAACAGGAAACAGGAAGCCTCAATATGGATGAGCCATTTATTGCCAAGCGGGTAATGTTTTTTTAAAATACAAGCTGGATCCTGTGACAAAAGGTTCAGGTAAACCAATGTCGTCCTGGGGAAACCACCCCTACTGGAGAATGGTACATTCCTTCTGTAGTTTTTCCACAGCCATACACACGAAAGACAATTAGCCACTGGCCCTTAAGCTAAGAAGGACCCTTCCCCAGTTGCTTCCCCAGTGCTCTGCCATGATGGTGCATGGAAAGGGAGGGTCTCAGTCCCTTGCCATGTCCCAGTGGGGCCCAGGGCCCTGAGGTCCTCCCTTTGAGGTGGGCGTGGCAGCCGAAGAGGAGCAAAACCAGACAGAAATGGGACACTCGCGCCATCTGGCCTCGGACAATCCTCCAAATTTTTTACAAGCCAAAGAAGCATCAAGAGATTACAAACGCTGAGAGCCAAATCTCTGCACTCAATTCGGTCTGTCTGGCATCACAAAGTTGTCATTTCCTAAAAACAGTCTCCGATTCCTCAGGGAGAGAGCAGACTGTGTGTTGAAGAACACTTGAGGCCTGGATTCTGAACAGAAGACAAGGCCATTCTACAGTTAACGCTGGAGATGAGAGGAACACATTAGCCTTGAAACCTGGACCCACCCAAGCCAGTACATCGCCACGTCCTTCCCCTGCACACTCTATGGAATACCAGGTCCCTGAAGTCACAGGAGGAAAAGGCTCTGGACATCAAGTTAACCAGGCAGTTGAGATACAAGTTAAATCAAATCCGTGTCTTGTGTGCATTCTCAGATAGTAAAGGCGGCCGAATACTTCAGACAAAATCGATGTTGGTTTTGGCAATACGAGGCACACTTTTTTGTTCTGATGCCACCCCCACGACTGGCTGACAAAAATGTGATGCAGCACGGTTGGTCAGTAAAACTAATTATGCAGTTACCAGCATGCTTTGCGCCGCATTGCACTTTAGTGTAAATTATTATGCACTTGTGTATCTCTGTTAATAATAAATGTTGTAACCATGCAGTGTTTGCCGTGGCATGCGTGTTTCATTAGCGTGTAACGGTGAGTGTCGTGTAAATTGTCTGTGCCGCTGCTAGTATTAAACCAATAGTGGTTCCTAATAAAGACGGTAACTTCCATTTTATTTGAGCTGCCGCCTCCTTCAGTAAAGGGTCTCCTGAACTCGCCACAATGTGTTTATTCACGCCCTGCACGTGGGTCTGCTGCCTCTTCTGCGCTCTCTAGGGCTGCGGCGTGACGCAGAACGAACAAGGCGGCAGCGTCACTTTAAGCACGTGACAGATTGTTCTCGCCGACGTGTTCGATTCCGTTTTGTCCAGACATCGTTTTCCGTGTACAGGCAGCTTAAAAGCACCACGTGGGTTGGGGGGGGGAGGTGGGCCGCATGCTGGTAACTTGTTACCGCTGGACTGGACAATTTCCAGAATGAGTTTTCACAGGCAGCGGGGGCCTGGGAAGGGATTGGGGGAGCTCAATAAATATAGAGAAACACATCAAACCCACAGGGACGCGGCAAACCGGAAAGGCCAGGAAACGCTGAGGGTTAGGGAAAAGGTCACTTTCTGATTGGGCACCTACAATGAGGAGGCTGGGGCAGGGCTGGGACGAGTGTGCCGCGGCAGTCCCCAAAACCAGTAAGGAGGAACACTTTGCCAAATTAAAAAGTGAAGGGGTTCAGTTTGAGCAATCTGGAGGTCAGCAGACACACCTCCAGATGTGACGCACTGCAAGCACTCCAGCCCCCAGGAATACACCATCGCTCAACATCGTTTTCAGTGGCCGTGTTCCAGAAGAGCGTACTGTTCCCAAGACCTGTGAGGATTACAGCCCACACACTCAGGGCACTGACAATGAATTACAGATGTGGATACTTTCTCCCCACCCAACACAATGGGAAGAATGAATATTCCAGTTTAGCCAATGAGGTGACAGATGCAAATAACAGAGTGCTGTTTAGAAGATATTTGCTGACAGTCACCATTTGTAGACTGCAGAGCCGTGGCTTATTCTGGAAGGGACTGTTCCGGTGAATAGTTAGTGCTGAGTCATTCCATTTGTCTCGTCAGGTCTAATTGGAGTCAAGAGGTTTAATGAAGGCGTCCGCTTGTGACAGCGCAACGCCGAACCCCGGGCTGTCTGCGATTAAGTCGATGTGCACCTCTATCTCACTCAAGGTTCCTGGGCTGACGTCAGGCCAGCAGAACACCTCCCAGTGCCTGGGGAGGGTGGGGGAAATTGGGGGTAAAGACTAGCAGCCAAGATGCCGAGGTCGCACGCCCAACATCTGTGCATTACTTCATTTCCTGGATCCATCCTTTTTTGGAAAATGTTAGACATCTCCAACCATCCCAGGCCCTGACAGAAAGCGGCATGTGTCTTAGTGATCGATGCAATATACTCCCTCTGTTACCAAATTACTGGTGAGTAACTGGTTATAGTATCCCTCAGAGTAGCCATTAACCTGGATCACGCAGTACACCAAAATTCGAGCAAACAAATTATACATATGCAGGGGCAACTGCAACCAGCATCCACACACTGAATTAAGTTGTGGTACACACACACACACACACACACGTTTGCATTGAAATCTTTGTGGGCAATGTCCATTCAGATTCTATGGGAAAAACCCTAATCCCAATAATGAAACCTTAACCCCTACCCGGCCCTAACCTTAACCAAACAAAATACAAGACATTTGGTCCCCACGATGTAATATATACATACCCCCCCACCACACGCAAAGCCGTTAATGGAGGGTCGGGACTGTCAGCCAGCTTGAGCCCTTAGTGTCCTCATCATGGTTCAGAATACATCACGCAGCTATATAAACCTAATGGAACGTAAAAGCCTCACACTTCCAGGCAGCCTCCACATTCCTCAGCTGCCCGACTGCCATTTAATTAAGCCATATGCTCCCAGGACCTGACTAAACTGTCCGCGCTCTTCATTTCACTAGATGGACAGGACACAACATTGCAGCCCGTCGCCGAATCTAAAAACAGACGCGGTCGCCTTCTTTGACCAATGTGGCAAGGGGGTGCTCAAATGGAACAGCTAAGCGGACCGGAACAGAGCTAGACGCCAACACCTCATTAGTCAAGATTATGTTGGTGCCTAGTGGGGAGAGAACGGTAAGCCCCGCCCCCCCCAACCCAGGACTGTCCTTTAAGGACAAGGGCTATGCCTGCTTAGGCCCATATCAGCCAAGCACATCAAGCGAGCCCAAGCGACTGAATGGAGACGCAGCTCCAATGTGTTTCATATTGTTACGTTATCTAAATTCTACTGCTGAGTTGCTTAGCAACTAGTGCGAGCACCAATTACTTGAACAGCTCATGTTTTTCCCCCTTTTATACATTTTCATTTTCCAGTTAACGGACTCAGTTCTAATGAGGCATCCGGCAAACTCCCCTGGATCTTTACCTGCAGCCATGAGGTTGCAAGTCCATGATCCTTAACCCCTGTAGTGGCCATCGGTTTGCCCACCAGCGGTCACGTGCCACTGACGCTCTCCCAGCAGCTCGACCACACACTCAGTTTTTAGCTAATGTTCCCCATCGTGGTGAGAAGATCAGAAGAACAGAAGATCAGAGAGGAATGTGCCTCAGACTGCGTCAGATACTGACGATGCTGCCACAAACGCCATACTGTAGCTTCATCGATGTTGCTCATGCCTCAGTCGCTTTGGCAGTTGAGCAACGCCAAGAGTCATCAATCCAACTGCATTCCTCAACTGCCAACAAGGGCTAAGGGAGGTTCCCCAGGGGACCAGGAAAGAGACGTCCACTGAAAAGCTACCAGTCCCTACATGAGGCAATATGTTGCTGCACCTTCGGGAAGAGCAGTGAACATAAACATGCACTCATTAAGATTGTAGCAGTGCAGAAGTACCAGCAAAGCCACCATCACAAGCCTCTCCACTGTATCACTTACTGGCAAATCTCATCTTCACTTTGTGTCTGATACTTTAAATGACTCTCTGTGACTACTGACCTTCCACCTGAAGCAGCAGAATACTATACCATCTACCTAGCGTGCACACACACACACACACAGAATGAAAGATGAAACAAAGAATCCCACTTCCCCTCATCTGGTCAGATATCGGGAGAGATTACGTAAATATCCAGCCAGCTCACTGCCAGTTCTGATGTCTTCCCTAGAAAAACAGCTTAACATCCAGTACTCCAAACATTTGGACCGAGCGAGCAGGTCCAAGTGCGGTGCGTTTACAGCACGCCAACACTGGGAAATAGCACCCGTCTTGGGTTCTGCCTCTGACATAGACACATAGGTTTAGATTATTTAACAGCCCGCCATCACTAAAAGGAATTAGCGCACTTCAGTTCCCTGGTGCTTAAGGGCTCTGAGCAGAGATGGAACAGAACCAGTCTCTCTGAATTAAGACTCTGCTTTCAGTCCCAAGCTGGGAGAAATGGGAAAAAAAAAAACCCTCACACTCACACACAGAGCGGAGCTGTTGCAAGGTTGCCGTTATCCTTCCAGTCCTCGCGCCGCGTTGAAAACGCTCACTCCCACGAGCTTACATAACCACCCCCCATCTCCCAAACGCTTTTTATTCATATGGCTGCCAAGGCGGCACCTGCCCACTAGAGCGCCGAAGCCCGTCTCAACAGGACGGGCACATCGGCTAGCCACACCCCACACCCGTTTTCTGACCTCTGTCTCCAAAGAGCGAGCCATCGGGTCCCCGTCACGGCCGAGGCACCCGAGTCCACGTTGCCAGCCCACTGCCTTACCCAGCTTGGAAGGAGCACAATCATTAACGGCCCCGTACCCCAGCTACATGCAGTCAGACAGTCGTGGGAACACAAGACATAGCTTACAGGGGCCACGCAGGAGCACTGACCCAGAGAGAGGAGGCAGGGCACCACCATTTTCGGTTAGACCGTGCCGTTTACTCCACCCACTTACAAGGACACATCAGACCGGATCATTATCACATTTCCACATTTTAGCGCTTTTTCCGAACGCTTTTGGCGTGAGTCATACGGGGAAACGCGGCCACGAGAGACGCATCCCAAAGCACGCAACACTTAACGGAACAGGTGGTATGGCGTCGCTGTCCAAAAATGCTCAGCCGTACAAGTCGGCGTCGACGCCAAGGCTCATGCCGAGGTGACAGCCATGCGGCCCGGACCTGTCGTTACCGACACCGAGATACGTGACGATTTATACGGGCCGGCCGAATGAGTAAGAGTGCGTGCGGCTGCAACGCCTGAGAGCGTAAGATCTGGACAAGCACAGCCTCTCCTGTGCGTCACAACACCCTCTCCCTCTCTTCCTGTACACGTGGACTACAACAAGTGAACCCCCTCTCTCCACACACACACACACTCACACAATTACACTTACACACACACGCTTCTTGGTGTTCGGACGGCTGCACTAAAGCCAGCTGCGATCCTCACGTTGACAACACGCCCACCTCAGCCTCAGTTCGGGAAACTCGCATGGAGTCACTCCAACGATCATCGCCGTGCTGCTCAAAGTATCTGTATCTACGGCAACCATTCAGATTTCACAGCTACCGTAATGCATATTTTCGCAGTTAAGTATTCTTAAAAATTGCATATATACTGAAGAACCCCCTCAGTAAAAGTGAGAAGAGAACAAACAACAAATAAATACATTATAAGATACTGCGTCTTTTCTGTACTGCTTACGAGTAACAGAGATTCAAGAAGTTGTTGAGTTTTGATGATCAGATTTAAATTTTTTCTTTAATCGTTATGCATCTGACAGATGGCCTCCTCATCGACGATGACGCTCCAACTGTGAAAGCAGCCACCAGATTTCCGAACCGCTCCGTTGTGACTCCAACGTCGGCTGTGGCTCCTTGGGGCCCGGGGACGGAGGGAGGGAGGAGTAACACAAGCCAGCTCCATAAAACAATTCGTTCTGACGTCGCCCCACCAAGGAAAAACAACAGATCCAAGACCATGCGGGTGTGGCTGCACGGGAACAAAGCACAACTTGGCGGGATATCAAGCATAAAGGGGGAGATCTTCTAAAGCAACAAGACCGACACAACGGCTGATATTACTGCTGCTTAACTTGATCAGTCCTTTCATTTACATTCACCAAAAACAGACCACGGGATCATCTGCAACACACATGTGTGGAAGAGAAACCGACAAGAGCTGTGGCTGATCCTTTCCTATGCTTGGCTGTCAGAACGACCAAATTCCCCCAAGGGAATTCTGGGAAAAAGGACCTAACATTCAAAATACCACCATATTTCGAAAATGGTTAGGAGTCTGCAGAAGTCCTCAACCAGATATTTACAGTGGCCAATGCGGTTCAAAGATTTAAAAGTGCCGCATACCGCTTTGGTGATGACAGGTAAGTCTCTGATGATGGTCTCCTGCACGATGGAAGCGTCAGTACAGCAGAGCTCTGAGACACTGCCAGAATTTTAGAGGTCACTGATCGCCTGGTTCCAAAGACGCACGATGGAGGAACTCCACTGAAATGTGGGAGTTTTTCATGACGCAGGCAGACTGGGAAGGAGCCAGAGGCGCCAGACAGCTGCACCCCACCAAATAGAGGCGGAAAAGCCCGGGTTTCACACAGGAGGCGGCAGCAACGTGCATCTGGGGAGATGGAAGTGATCCACGGGAACGGCCTGTGGACGGGTAGGTGGGTGTCAGTCTACAGCGCTGCAGGCCTCGAGGACACCCCGGGTAGGCCTCTGAAAGTCACCTGACTCCTGGTCAGGTCTCCTGTGTCAGATAACCAAGTCATTTCGGTGCAGCCTGAACCCCACCCACGCATCTGTTGGTCACAGCGGTTTCTTTCCTGTTTTTTTGTTTGCTTTTTTGTGGGGGGGGCAGTGAGAGGGATGATAATGACTGAAAACTTAATATTGAGGGTAAGCTCCCCCATCTGACTATAATCCTGACCCAGGCAGACAGAATTCTACGCCATGTTAACTGCGCAAATGAGTGA
This sequence comes from Hippopotamyrus pictus, assembly GCA_026781145.1. Classification (NCBI taxonomy): domain Eukaryota; kingdom Metazoa; phylum Chordata; class Actinopteri; order Osteoglossiformes; family Mormyridae; genus Hippopotamyrus; species Hippopotamyrus pictus. Next base: position 3,067,637 of record JAODLC010000065.1, on the reverse strand, counting down.
CCCGACTATCTCCAACAGGATGTTTTTGTATCATTTGGGCAGTCAAGCTGTGGACCAGCTGTAAGCAGTTGCCTGGTCACGTGGCCTGTGGGAGTAGGTGGGAGGCTACCAGAGCTGGTAGCCAATCAGATGTTAGAGAGGGGAGGGCAATCCTTCAGTCCAGCCTATAAGATGCTTGCATCGTGGTATGGCCAGGATTCACACATTGCAAGCAAAAACCGTTGATATTAACACTCAAGAATCACAATATAACTCAACACTGTCGACGTTTCTTATAGTTTAAGGGACTCAAAGTATTATGCAACTTTTCAGAAATATTACAAATGATCTTAATACCAAAAAGAAATGAAAACAGTCATGACATGGTTCAGGACAGCGCAGTTATTAGGATACTAGGTCAAACATTCAACTACATTTATTCCACATAGTAGAAACCGTTAAGAACCACATTTTATGATCATTTGAGAGGCTCAGGGCATCCAGAACCACACAAGCTGCCAAAGAGACGGCAGAGCCACTAACCATGAGTGTTTCCATAAAGGAACTAAAAACCGCGACACAGCGGGGGAGCGCAGCTTTGCCATGGTGATCCACCTTTACCCTCAGACCATATGAACAGCGAGGAGGGCTGCCTTAACCAACAGGAACATCGTAATAAAAGGCCCAAAACAAACAGCAGCAGACGGCGCCCTTCCTAACCATACAGCTGCTTCGTTTAGAGGGCTGCATATGGCTGAGACCATTCTGGAATGTTCAGTGTCATCCTCTCACTGAGGACCTAACCGTCTTGCTCCCATTTCCAGGTAACCCAGCTCTCATGAGGTCATAAGGACAGAATCAGCACCAGTAGATCTCCTTCAATGTGATTGGCTCTGAAGACCCGTGTCGACCTGTGATGGGACAAGCCAGCCAGGGGTGGGGGGGGACCACACCCCTTGTGATTTACATGAGAAGCCACGTGCTAAAGACATAGGGGTCATTGTCAGGAACATACTGCTGCAACTTCATGGAGCACGACCACGGGCCTCAGCGCAAGAGGAAATCCCCAGGATCTGCGGGAACAAGACGCCGGCTCGCACCCAGCATCTCAAATAGGGACGTGACCTCAGGGCTGGGGGAAGGCCCCCTGGATCGGGAATTTCGCTGGGAAACGTGGGAGTCAGGGATTCACAGGGTGAGACACGACACGAGGGCAGCTGCATTTGCTGCGCAGGGGTGCAAGAAGGCGGCAGATCGCCTATGTGGCAACAAGTTGTAAATGTAGGCAAATAAAAATGGCAGACAGCCACCATGCAGTTGCTCAAGGAAAATAAATCCTCACACAAACAAACCTCTTTAAAATTTTATTGAAGACATTTTTTTTCCTCCCCATTCAAGCCTCGCTAAGCAGACGGGGGCCGGATCGAGTTACGTCTCCTCTGCCAGCAACAGCCGAGATTAAAGTTTACCTATCGGCTGCCTAGCTGACATGGGTACCAATTATTTTTTTAATCCGTCCATCTTTCCCCCCCCCTCCTCCTCGCCTGGCTGCAACTGCCTGACAGCTCTCTGCTGGCTCATTAAGATGTCGGCGGCTGCAGAGCCGGACAGATGCGGACATCAGCAGTATCGACGGCTCTGCAGTCTGGCTGGGCAGCGGCTGCCGCCTCAAACAGCAACCTCATCACGCCCCCGGGGAGGGTGACATTAACCTTTACACAGGGGTGTAGCTAGAAATTCTGAGCCCCCTACAAAAATGTCACCTTGCCCCCTCCCCACAAGGATTGACAGTTTCAATCTAAAAAATTATGGGAAGCTATGTTTTGAGTCCGTGGGTCTCCACAGCGCCTGGATTCCACAGTGCTGAGAAGATGGCGGGTGAGGTCACCGGTTTCTCCCGGCAACGGAACCACTGCCCTCATCCTCACCCGGCAACTGCAGGGATGCGAGAGCAGGCACCGAACAAAGGATGGACCTCTGGCAGATCCATCAGCCTTTAGGTCTGCGGTTTGACGGGGGGCCATCCCATGACTCACCCCGGACGGCTGGCACCACGGACCTCGACGGCGTGCCATGTGAACAATGCTCCCTTCTCCGCCACGAAAAAAAACATCATAAAATGTCATTAGAAAGACAAAGGTTCTCCTCACTGAGCTCAAGTTTGGACTGGAGGACATAGTGCTGGAGCTCCTGCTGAAGGACCTTTCTGGAGGACATGGTGCTGGAGCTCCTGCTGAAGGACCTTTTCTGAGAGCCTTTCCCCATGACCTTTAACTCCTTCCCAGCAAACTGTCACTATTTATAGGAAAACTCTGTTCCAGCCGAAAGCATCTCCATATCCCAGATTCACAACCTTGCCTCCACTTCATCCTCCATAACAAAGGGCTGCCTGTGCATGGCTTATTTTGATGATGATATCTTAAGCTTAAATAGCCTGATGCTGGACAAGCTGTGTTTGGTACTGGAGCAGAAGGAGGCGTCTGACTGAACCATTCCCCCCTCCAGACTCCACAGAGTAGGTCTTAGTGCCCTCCAAGTCTTCACTACCATGAGGTACCAAAACTGTGTCACAGGGAGGAGAAGAGGAAGACAATTGCTGCTTTCTCTCCAAAAATATCGATGATGCGGTGAGAACGTCGGAGTCCATCAAAGGGCACGACCACAGTCCGGAAACGGGTCATAGTAGCGGCGACCAGTAAGCGGTATGGCGGTTCTGCAACGTTCTGCTGCAGACACACTGAGATACAGGCTAACAGTGTCTCTAAAGGATGTTTCAGATGTGCGTGTGAGTGTGCTTGGGGGGGGGGGGGGGCGGTTGCTGGCAAAGAAACAGACTCTCGACGGACACTGTTAAGGCTTATCAGAGGGAAGGCATGAAAAACAATCCCAGAAATGCCAGGAATGCATAGGCTGGGCTCACTCCAAACTTCCCCACACCAGCGCAATGCCATTCTCGGACCCACCTTGTCTCCTGTGGCACTGAGCCCCCCCGGAGTGTGCCATGTGCTCCTCACCTGTTCTACTACAACAGCTGACACCCTCCCCCCACTCAATGACACCCACCTCCCCAGCTAGCTCAGAAAAGCCCTCGCACTGACCCACCCCCAAGCCACCACCCGACACAAATTCCACATGCTCCATCTGCTTCCAGTGTACCCCTAATAACAACACACCCCCCCCCACTGACCTCGAGAATAAAAACAGGACACACCCCCCACCCCTGACCCTGCTGTAATACGGCCTATCCTGAGAAATCCTGAGATAAACATTCATAAGACTAGTGCTGCGCGACATCACACGGCAATACAATCGCAGTTGTAAGGCTCATGCACTATAATCCCCAGGACATTAGATGATGGGCATGAAACATGTGTCTGGATGTCAGCTTTTCGTCAATTTATGTTTATTATATTTGGTTAAAGGAGCATGTTGGCATATCATGGAATCGATAAGCACTGAAGTGGCGGTGAAGAAAGGAACCGTTCAGGGGCAATGACATCTCTTAAGAGGAGATATTGTGGATAAACAAGGTAAAAGATGTCGGTGGTTTGGCGGTACTTTCTGCAGTTTAAAGTCCGACACATGTATTAAACATAAGGGTACGCCTCTTATTAATATTTTAGGCATACTGCTAATCTGCTTACCAAATCGTGGGCGTAAGTAAACACCTGTATTGTATTGAAAAGCCGGCATCCAGACAAATGTTTACGCCCGTCATCTAAAGCCCAGGTGATAACTGCACATATAACCGCGGAATGCGATATCCTGCAGCCCTAAACAAGACACATGCTGCCCATTTCTCAGCCCCTCTGATTCGCCATTAAGTGGTCAAACGCCAGCCATCCATCTCATTCACAGCCACGCCCCCTGGAAACGTCCCCAGACCAAAGCCACACCACCTTCAGCAGCACTGACATGCTCACTGCGCCCCAATCTTTGCTCAGAAGCGAGGAGAACACTGAAGGAGGAAACCTATAAAAGCAGGCAGAAATGTAACCAGGAGCAGGAAGGTGGAGACACGTTTAAAAGAGAGGATAACACTGCATCAGCAGCAGCATAAAACCTCAAAGAGAACTATCCTGAGCCTAGCAGGGGACCAGTTAGTAACCATTTAAACTGAACCGAAGGGGAAAAACTGTATGACAAGATGGTCAGCAAATAAGAAGGTGCTTTTTAAACAGATTGGTATTAGTTTGTCCCAATAAGCCTGAAATCTGAATGACTCCTGTACCACAGATCACCCTCTTACTGTGAAACAGCAAAATGGATGCGATTTGTTCATAAAATGACAGCGGCACAGACACAGAGATCGCCCACTTTTCGACCTTGTGGGGGGACGCAGGCAGCATCCAGGCCTAAACACGACTATTTCAATAAATGGTGAAAAATACCCACCCCCCAACCCCACGGTGGAATGGGAGGTTTGTTTATGCAGAAACTGGGAATGTTGTGACAGACAACTTTAGGGACAGGTAGGGCCCAGTGACTGAGGGGGCCCCCAAAACCCCCCAAAAAGAGCAAGATGATTAAAGGGAGCGAAGGGGGGTGCAGGTGAAGCTATGCTGGCCGTTATGGCAGAACATCGAGGGTTATATTTAGCTATGCGCTACCACTGGGCGGCCGCACTGGTTCCTGTCGCAGCGTCCCATTTTCCATCCCCGCCGTCCCCCCTCCTCCCCTTCC
>JAODLC010000065.1:3040666-3062875 GCA_026781145.1 Hippopotamyrus pictus | reverse complement strand
CCCCTTCCCCCATGAGACGCGGACCCATTTACTGCTGACTCCTCCCCCGCCACGCCCCGCACGGTCCAGCTGACTGACTGCTCCGGCGCTAGCCAGGACGCTAACCACCGCGTCACCGCGGAAAGCCCCAGCAGAGACATTCCACCCGAATCGTTTCACGACTCCGAAAATAAAAGGCTTTTTGTGCCCCGTTGGCTCAGGGAAAAAATGTAAAAAAAAAAAAAAAAAAACAGCAGGCTTGAGCATTAACAAGTGCACGTCCATTTTGTGTGGGGGGGCAGGGGGGCGCCCACTCACTATTCCAGAAATAGTTGTTTGCCTGCTTTCATTTCAACCATCAAGCATTCCTCTTACACTTTCAGAGGAGCGCTCCCTCAGCCTCGCTTCCCTCAACCCTTCCTTTACCAAAAATGCAATGGGGGGGCGTTGGCAATATTAGGGTGTGGGACATTTCTGTTTTGTCAAGGGCCCCGCATGGAGATACTCCAGCTCCTCTCTCAGGGTCAGGAACCATCACACAGGAGATGGACTGGGTCATAAACCAGCAGCCGGAAGGTGGCGGGTTCGAGTTCCATGAAGAGCTTTGATGTAGGACCCTAGAGTTCCACTCCAGTAAAAACACACATTGCGTGAATGGGCAAAAATAGTGAACTGCTTCGGAAAACGTGTCAATTAAATGACCAAGTGCAAAACATAAAAGTCAACCTTTTCTATCCAAACCTATTGACAGCTGGGTTACTCCCGAAACTCAAATTGACAGGATAGCAGGTAACGGATCTGTGCCCTTGACCACGGTCTGACCTCGCTCACACAAAAACACTCAAGCATCACGTGCTGAAGTAGCGTGGGGCAAAGTGCCAAGAAAGCGTCAGTTTTAAATTGTTAACGTTAATGCTCATCTCCCAAGCGCACATAAAATATTCACGGCATTCTGGTTTACGAATCCAGGCTAAGAACCCCCCTTGGCCTCTCTTTACTCAACGCTTCTCTACACATGAGGTTAATGTCAGCTGACGTCTCAGACCGCCCTCATCCACAAACACAGCCACCTTGCCTGTTAGCTTCGCTGCTAACGATGATTGGCTAGGCTGAAGATCCTTGTCAAAACCAGGGGCCCCTGACAGATATGAGAGGGGCCACTGAGGGCAGGCAGGGCTGCCACTGCCCCAGCTCACAGAGGGTAACACTGAGGGCCCAGACATCATGAGTGGCTCTCACAGGTGGATGCACGTTTGGCAGGAAAGACGACACTCACAAAAAGTTAAAATGGGCGTCTAGAAAGAAAACGCAGCCTTCAGCCTACTGGCTCAGGGAGATCGCTAAAGCATAACCACAGATGGTGAACGGTAAAGGATTTGAGCTGCTAAATCCTGCCAGGGACTCGAGCAGAAAAAGGACCGTTCGATTAACTGTGAAGCTGGATCGGGCTGTGCTTCTGTGCCGTAACACCTTCAACCCCTAAACGAGGACAGACGGGGTAGAGTGATGGCGACGCAGTAAATCGAGGCACTGCGGAACTCCATGTGCGACAGCAGCACCGCCGTCATAAACTCTATAAGCACCAGGAACTGCAGCACAAACAAGCACCAGCCTGTACACTTCACAGAATGCCCCCCCCCCCCCCCGACACAGGGTGTCTGAGGTGCAGAGTCTAAGTGCCTTTCGCTCGCTCTGTTCCACTCTCCTGAACCTTCCGGCAAGATGTGAAGCGCTGCAGCGTCACAGCTTGAAACACGCCATGGACAAAGCAGAGCCAGTAACATTGTGAAGCCGGAGGGAGGAAAATGCACAGCCAAACTGGGGACCGACCAGTACAACTCTGGTCCAAAAGACTCTATTACCTGCCTTATAACCATACACTTCACTTCTGAACAATCTGAAGGTAATTCACTGTCTTCTCTCCGCAGCTCATCCAGACAGCGTTTCATGATCAGGTGCTGAGTCAGGTGGGCCTTACCCTGTGCCCTCCACCCCCGCTACGACGAGACAAATCTGTCACCACAGGCCAAACACACACACAACCATACCACAACTCACTCACGGCCTTCAGGTGACGTTGCGGAACTTTACTTCTTTTCAACAACACAGCTGAGGTCAATTTGCGTGGGTCTCCACACACACACACACACACTCGCACTTTGACCCTGCAGCCTGGCATCTACCCAGTTTCACAAACAGCCACTTCAAAGAAAACGCACTCAAGGTAACACATCCTGCAAACACATTCTATCCTGCAAAAGCACATCAACAGCAACACAGAAACAACCATCCACTACTTTGCAACAAAAACAGCCACCATATGGCAGATAAGCTCAATTAGGTTATTCAGTTAGTTGACAGAGAGTGAAGCGTTCATTCTGACCTAAAATTTCAGTCTGACCTCAAAAGCAAAGTCCCCAGCCCTTGATACCCTCCGTCAGGGTCCTACTCCACACAGCGGTGACATCATCCTCACCAAAGGCAGACAGAGCTTGATGAGGAGGATGTCATTAAACACGATAGATGGCAAAGATAAAAGTGGGGGCCAGGGGCTGGGGGTGTCCTGTCCTACCAATATTAGACGGCAGGTGCTTGGCACTGCCTCTGCAAACGTGTGAGCCTACACAACCCACACGCAGCATCCTGGACACCCAGGCTAAAATCGCACAAGCATTCTGGATTCGGGGGTGGGCTGCAATATTTTCCGATCTTACAGAACTTTTTGCTTGGCATCAGCCTCAAGTGCAACAGGAACGAGTACCTTAATAAAACCGTGAAAGGGCCAAGATGTTACAAAGGCCAAAAAGATCTAATAATCGGTGAAAATGCACATTAAAATCACTCCCTGGGTGTCGCGAGCTGAGAGGAGATGGGGCTTCTGACTAGTGCGGCTCCGGGGGCGGGGGCAGGCCACACACAGCCCCCCGGTCACGGATCCGTGCGGCATCCCGTGTTTCTTTTTAAAGTCTTTTTTGCAGCTGGTCCGGTACCCCCTCCATTACGGCGTGCCGTGTGTCACATTAACCGCATTAAGACTGCAGTACCGCAATGGTCCAGGACGTAAGCCGGCCGTATCCGGACAAACTCCAAATTACAAACTGAAAAGCCGCAGACCTAAAATACCGCGTTTTGCCACCATTATATTGCTTTATTTTTTGTTTAATATCGCGAAGGGCGCGTTTCTCAATGGCTGGGGTGATCTGTTTAAACTGGCCCATATGGAAAGCAACGCAAAATGTGCATGGAGAGCTGGCAGGTATTTAATGATGCGGACGGTAATTAGCTCGCCCATTCGATACGGCAGTTTGAAATATGAGCTCAGACGCGTAACTACAATGACCCCCAGTCCCACACAGTCCTGTCCCGTCCCGTCACATCCCATCCCGTCCCGTCACATCCCATCCCGTCCCGTCCCGTCCAGCGCGGAGCCGCAGATACCGAGCGGCGCTGACGCAGCTCCACACCGGCCAGAAAGGCGGAGGAGGAAAACGTCGCATTTCCCAACCAACGGGTCCCCCTTCGAAGCCGGACTAGAAAACCGGATGCATTTATTTATTTATCCACGGTTAACCCCCGTCAAATGGACACCACATTTCCCCTGAGTGTGCACCCGCACGACCACGCCTGTTTGCATCCTCCGAGTCCCGGGAGCCCGCACTGTGCAGCCATCCCTTAGCTACCTGTTATAAATAAAACCTCCGTGTTGCTACCATGTAGACAGCCGTGTCCCCTCCTGCAGCCGCCCCGATGTGTTTCCCACAACGAAACATCGCGAAAACGTACCGACCCGCTCCACTCGATCCCGGACCTTATAACGGCTTTAACGTAAGAGGCCGAATATACACTTATCCTCCGGTCTCCGGCGGCTGCATCCTGCGGCAAACGCCGCACGGCTTCGGTGTCTTTTCGATAAAACGCCTTTAAGGTCGATTGTGAGGGAAAACATACCGATTTCGGGGGGTTTCTGACACCAACGGAACCCGCCGAGATGCAGCAAACCGTTTAGTCGCGGCGCCGCTTCCCCGGATCCCCGGCGCCGTCGCTCCTAACCGCAGATTTTTTTCCACCCAAAAAAGACGCCGATGTCCCACTTTTTGATGCCTTTCCCACTTACCAGTCGAACGGCGTACGGCGAGGCGAAGCCCACGATGAGGAGCAGAGTGCGGGGGCTGGAGGGAAAGGCGGCGCAGGCTGAGCGATCCGCACTGATTCCGAGGGGCGGAGAGATGACACCTCCAGCGGCGGCTTACGCCAAGGGTCCACGCGCAGGGCATCTACACGCCAGAGCGCCGGTGAGGGGCGCCGCACGATCGCCCCCCAAACCCACTCACAAACACCAAATCAGCAGTGGGCAGAGGAAAGTGCTGTAAAAATAATAGTATTGCCATTTCCTACAAAATCATCCGCAAGCTGTATTCATACCGTCTGATGTCATATCATCGCACGAAGAAATAAGATGTAACATTAGTATTGATAAAGATTCCGTGGCATTGGGGAACAGAAACCCAAATTAACTCATAAACAAGAGCTTAGAACGCATAAAAACATGGTACTTGAAAGTGACTAATAAATTGCTTCAGGGATTAAAACGTAGCAATAGGTGTTCAAGAGATTATAAGTACAAACCTTTTTAAAAATCGGAATTAACAACCGAAGTGATGTCATTTGGAGTAAAGTTTTGGTAATACGACTTGAATGGGAGTCTCATAACTACCACCATGTCGGTCACGTAAATCTTACGTGCGAAAATTGCAAGCTTCCACTGGCAAAATGTGTAGATTAATTCTAAGGAAGAAGGATACTAAAATTTGATAAGCTTTATGTCGTATATTTTATACAATACAGCATATGCATTACTTGAATAGGGATGAAGTTAACACTGGTTTCATCCAGGGAACGATTTAACAGCTGTTTAACAAAACCCAGACTACTCGAATAATTAGAAGCGCTTTAAACGAGCCAGTATGGGTAGCAGTTAATATATGTAATTAAATAAAACGGCCTAAGAATCGCCGCTTGCTTGCGCACACATTGGGTTGGTTGTAAGGCAGAACGGTTTCCTTGACTACAGGAGTCCATTGCGCTGATGTCATGCATTCCCTGTCGGCCTTTTTGTCGCCGGCGATTGTTGTTGTCCACTCTGTCACCCGTGGTCACTCTTTCATTAATTACTCTATAGCCTGAGCTCTGGCTAACTGGTCCACAAGCAGCCTTCATCTGGATGAAGCAGGTCTGCTGATGAGTTAGTAAATCTGATCGTTCAGAACAGTCAGTACACAGTTATAGTTAACAGCGTTTATCAGACATCGCACTCCGGCTACAATCACTAGAAGGTTCTCGGTGCTGGCCAGTATACGTGACCCACAGGTCTCAGCTGGGATCAGAGGCTTCCTGTTGGACCTTAGATGGCTGCCTGTTGACGCGCCGTAAAAGAGCACTTAGCACAAAGGCGACAAGCCCATCCTGGACATTCTCTCATCCTGATCCCTGCCAGGAAGGAACCCCTCCCAGCACCGCAAAGGGTTCCCGCCCCTCCCGCAGCTGTTGTGTGTGTATGTGTGTGTGTGTGTGTGTGTGCGTGTTTTTGTGGGTGTGGGGGGGGGGGGGGGGGGAGAGGGGTCACCCACAGCTGCTTGTTCTATTGCTGGAATTCTGGGATTGGTCTGGGTCTCCTCCTCCCTGGTTCCTGTGCCTGATAAGCAGGGTGTGCCTGGCCCCAACATCTGCTGAAGTGGGTGTGACTCAAACTTGGGGCAAGGTCACCCCATTCCCCCAACCCCCCCGCACCCGCTCCCCCTCACCCCAAGAGTTCATGCCACTGCACCGGTACATAACCACTGGTGAGCCAGGTAATGGACTCTCCCCACTGGGAATAACCATGTCTACCTTTATCTTTTTCCCTGCACACATATACTTCACACTCCAGATCGACCGGGGGGCTGCTGCCACAGCTCGGCCTGTGAGTTCCTTTGAGGACCGGCTGGCTTCCACCTCACTCCCCGCATCCCCCCCATTCCCGGCTGCCAGACACGCCACGCTCTGAACAAGGCTCTGGGAGGTGGGAGAACAGTGGATAATCCGTGTTTAAAGGTGCTGTTGGCAGAGGGGGGTGTCTGCTCTGAGGGAAAACGTCCAGCAAATCGTCATGATGGTTCACCAGCATTTGTCACTCCAGTGTGTGTCACACGTTGGCTTTGCACTGAAGCAGTTCAGCCCCCGCCCCTGCAGATCAGGTTTCTATGGATACAGTTTTTTTCTCCCTTCCTCTTCACTAGGAGTCATATAATTTAGACTAAAAAACTGAAGATTTTTTTTTTTTTTTTTTACATTTAAACTACGAGGATGGATGATCAGTTTATGGAAAGCAGAGACACACTGTCATCTGCACAGCATCAAAGACGTTTCTGAAACTCCGATTAACAACAGATGCATGACTCTAAAAGACAATAGCATGTGTCTTTATGCAATTCTTTGCATTCCTAAAATAGTGACTCTTTTTTGTAATCTCTATGGCTCTATAACCTGTACATTTCCAAACATTGAGTGTGAACTGAATCTGAATGGTCAGTTGACTGCATTTGCAAAGTGCTGGCAAAGCTAAAATCTATTGAGACCAAAAGCTGGTTTGATGCTGTTGAGCAAACTGTGCCAAGCACGTGAAAAGAGGCGATCTGGTTCTGGGGACAATCGGCGCACATCGATCCGGGACACAGAGGGTGCCTCATTTCCCAGAGGCTACGCCGCCAAGCTGGTATGACCGTCCGGTGTGGCTGAAGTTAGCCTCTGGATACGAGAGCTGGGCATTCAGGCTGCGAATGTTGAACCAAATCTAGGACAAGACAGCTTGTGACCCAAGAAGCTCTGGGTGTTTTTTTCCCTCTTTGTGACACAAAAAGCAAGTGGAAATAGATCCCTGTTTCCAAGCCCTTTCTGCACTGTTCTACTCTTAAAGAGCGTGGCAGTTAGTGCATGTAAATCCGCCATTCAGATCAGCTGTCGCGACCATTCATCTTACCATTCGCCTTTTGAACTTAAGAAATTTGTGTGGGTTTTAAAAACAGGCCAGCACAATGAGTTAAGCTTTTTCATACCAGAAGTATTTTTTACAGGTTATCCAGACAAAAGGGAAATATTTCAGCAAGAGATGTGGAGGTACGAACAGCATGACATTTGGATTACAGGTCCAGTCCATGCGGGTAAGAGTGTCTGGAACCGGAATGACGTTGGCTCGCACCCCAGCAGCGATGTGGTCATTTTCCTTTTCCCTCCAAAGCGTGTGAAATGACAGGACGGGTCCCAAAAGCCCCGTAACTGGCGTACCTTGCAATTAGGTCAACAGCGGTCACATTCCTCTGGCATCAAGACAGGGAGTTTGAAAGACAGCTGAAGGGTAAAACAATTCAAAATGAATGGTGCTCTGTACAGATAGCGAGAAGGACTAAAGATGCCTTTTTACTGCCCCTACAGTATTTTGTGGTAACTGACAGGGAGAGTTGGACACTTAACAAAATAGTTGCTAAGCGCCGCCAAAGTGCGGCCTCAAATGGCCACAGCGCTGAATTGGTACCACTGAGAGCCAGTCTCAGGAAAAACTGTACATTGTGATCTTCACAAAGCTGGAATTTATGGGAAAAGCTGCTTCTTGGAAACAACTTGGATCTGCAGTCACTGGTGAAAAGATGCACAGCCTGGGGTGAGGAGCTGGGAACCTGCACCGCGAACGAAAGGAAAGGTCATATCGACGGATAATTCACCACAACGTGTTTAAGTTCGGAGAATGCCGAAGGCTGCCTGCAGCTTACAGTGCTTGTTACCACCCCCTTAAACATGGTGGGGGCCCCATTAGACTACTGGCAGCCATTTTGTGGGAATCATCATATCCAATATTTAATTTGCATGATCATATAAAGGCCGAAGAATAGAGAAGCATTTCACAGGACCTTTGTTGCAAACACCGTTACCCAGTAACGTTTCCGTAATGCCCCCATGTTCACCGCCAAACAAATTCAAAAGTGCTTTCAAGAGCTCCACAGGGTTATCCCGTCCCAGAAATTTAAAATTAAAAAACCCAATCTCGCCTCCTAAAGGTTGCTAAGCAACCTTGGCCACCAAGTGTGTTGCTCATCAGGTAAATTGCTGTCACAAATAATAACAGCTCAGACCGGCAGCACAGCGGGACTTATGCAATATTTAGCTCAAGCCGTTATTGTCAGCGATTTATATTAGCGTATATTTTATTTTAAGTTTAGTTGTAGCGGTTCGGGATTGCGCGTGTCAAGCCCCGTGACAGTGACCCAGACGCCGCGAGGGGAAATCACGGAGACAGATCCTCCCTGTACTGTCCTTACCAACCCCGACATGGCGTGAGGCGTGTTAAGTCTGTCTAGAGAGCCCCGGGGGTTCTGGGAAATGACATTGGGGAATTCACAAATCCCCAAAGAACGATCCCACAGACAGAGGGGCCCTTGTTTGTGTGGCATTCAGCTACTGGTGGTTGTCGTCTGCGTTGTGTCATTGACAATGAGGGGACACTGGGTGGAGATCCATGTTTAACTCCGCCCGTGTTTGACAGCAGGTCACAGAAACACCTCGGATGTCTCTCTCCTGCCCTATTGACATCCAGAATGCGTCTCAGTATCTTAATATAATCACCCGTATGTAATCCCTATACAATATCCATCATAGAAGGCACTCACCTTCCAAAACATGTCACACTGATGCCACATTGACATCCTCTTTATAGATACGCTATATATAATAGATAATCACAATAAACTCATATTTCATAACATATGATGTCTTCCCAAAATATTAACATAAATAAATCATGCAGTACAATTGATCTTTTTACCATGCAAGGAGCAGGTAAACTGCAGTAATGTGAAGAAAGGGTACAGAAACATGGATGATATAAATTGTATAACACACCACACAGGAGTCTCACGCACACGCACACGCTGAATGTCTCTCTGCCGCCCAGCGTAACACACTGTTAAATACAGTGCACTGCTGTAGCATCACTGTAATGCAGAACCATTCTTACTTCAACATGCAGCTGCAGTATTCATGAACATAAACTGCCACAGCGATATAAATAAAGACACAAGCCAATATCAGCATGCTAACACGCCGGGTGTGATGCCTGCCTCACTGCACTAGCTTATCCTTAATAGCCGTCACGGTCAGACTCATTAACTTTTCAACTGATCGCATAAAACATTATCCATGACCTATATACACAGCACACGCACTGTAAAACTGTTACAGATGCATCATGCTGCATCATTAGGACGTGGGGTGAAGGAAGTGAAATTGTGATGGTAATTTGAAGGGAGTCGGAGGAGCCGGCAACCTCCTTACTGTCGAAATCTGCAGCTGAAACTCAGGAGGAACTGTGATGGTGTACCAGTATGAATACTGGATCACTTGGACAAAACAGATGAGCTCTCTGAATTAACAAAAAACAAAGCTACACTTAAGAATTCAGATTAATTTATGCCAATTAAACCAAAGTTATACCTTTAAGCATAGATTATATTACTGAATAATTGGTCGAGCTCTGAGACTTAATTTTTCTTTTGACAGGATTCTTTTATGGGCCAGTTTTGGGATTAGGCGCCCAGGCTAATAGGATCTACGCTTCGTAAAACCCTTATCCAACACCTGGCATCTGCAGTTCTTCCCACTGGAAAACGGAAAGACGGTCCAAGGAGAAACTGTTCAGTCCAATGGCAAGGTGTGCGGACACTGGGGGTCCCATAATTGCGGGCCCGTGTCCAGCCTCACAACGTGCCAGACCGGACCGGGGATTCCTTCCGAGCACGTGTCCCAGGACCGAGATTCTCAGAGATCGGAGTGAATGAGGACACAGGGCCGCAGCCAGTGACACAGCCAGGCTGGAGCCAGTGTACAGGGTACAGCTCTGGAGCTCCGCCCCCAATTATAGCTCTGAGATGAAGGCAGACATAAAGCAGGCCTGTTTCCTGAGGATATCGTACTGTCACGAAAGGCACGCTACACACACACACGCACACACACACAAATCATTGCATGTGTAAGAAAATATCCCTTCTCTCACTATAAAAATAGATCAACCCCCACCCCCCAACACACATCCCAGCAAAGGATTCATCTTAGTCCCGTGATACGTGATAACAAACGAAGGACCCAGCTTAAGTCCGCCTGACACAACCCAGTCTGCTACCCACTCTGCGGGAGCCTTGGTGTCCCAGCAGCCCATACTCGCACTGAGTGAAGGGCTTTGATGGGGCGTCGTGCCAACGCCAAGAGGCACAACCAAAAGCAGTCAGAGAGCCAGGAGATATCCCATGAGCCCTTGCAGGAAGTGTAGGGCAGGGCACCTGTGGCTACAGCGCACCTACGTATCCCAGCATGCATTGGTGAGGTATTTTCCCCGAAAAACTGGCACCAACAACTGGAAACTGGTGATGGACAGACTGGCTCACCAGTTAGAAAGGTCATGAGGTGTCCCGCTGGGCGGATGGGGTAAGATTAAGCGTCCCGGGAAACGCACCCTGTAAATCGTGGCTTTTTCCTGCGCCTGTCGCGTCAGGAGTGACCTCTTTTGTCAGGCCATGAGAACACAGCTACCCCTGAGGGTCCAGCTGGTTTCCCCGGATGCCACTGTCATGTCGGGGGGTGGGGGGTGCATACTGGCTGGAGGGCACATCAGAGGCCACCGGTGTCACGACGAGCGGACTAGCAGGGGAGTCTGGGTGTGTTGTCATGTGAGGGGGTCGATCCTGTCACACGGGAAGTGGGCCACTAATGTAAACAATCACTACCGCCCTTGAAAGGCTGCAGCTGAGAGGAAGAGGAGGCAGGAAATCAAATGCAGCACATAAACTGAAAGATAGGAGCAGCAGCCGGTCCCAGGCCCCCTGCAGTGATGTGCTCGTCACTCATTCAGAATCACCCAGACGCCCTGAGAATCGGCGCTGAGACCGACTGCCTGCACCGACTGATCCTGTTTATAATCGTCGATATTGGTTTCAGAGTTCGTTTTGCATAGATCCTTTTGCAGTTAAAAATGGTGATAATTAACTTAACAGTGTAGGATCATGTATAACCAAGAAATTAGAGTTTTAATCATGCGCTTGAAAGTGTCTCCTAAATGACAGGGGTAAAGTAAGTGCCAAATTTATTCAGCTTTTGCACCTGTTTTTCCCACTGGGGTAATAAAGTTTTATGGTAGTGAAACGAAGACGAATACAATTAAAATGTCACATATGTGTGTAAAACAAACTGTTTTGCTTCAGATTTATTTTCACAGTTTCCTGGTGTGAAAGCTCAGTGAAGCTGGCGAGGTGTGTTTGGGCTGGACCGTGAGCCTGGAGGGCACTGAGCCACCTGTGACACACAGCTAGGGGGCGGGTCCACATACCACTGCCCCGCTTCCATTGGCCAGGTCAGTGGAGACGGCCGCTTGTGATCTGGGTATAAAGTGGCTTTGTCCTCCCCCCTCCCAGTGACCTGAAGGATAAATAGTGCTGGGATGAGGACTGGAACATCATCACGGCAACGTCTGCATCTGGGATGGCCGTAAAGCATGCAGTGACGGCGGGGCAACGGGATGAGGAGCTGAAGATTCCCCCAAGGAATAGATCTGCAGTCTCCAGGCAGTCTGGACTTTGCATTCCCAGTTTCTGCGAAAATTTTTGACAGGCTCCCAGGACATTTATGGAGACACGGAGCAGGTGCACTTATTTCAAAGACGGTCCAGGAGAAAAGACCATCTGAGATTGTCCAGAAGCAGCCCCAGGAAGATCCTCTTAAAAAGACATGAAGAGCAAGCAAAAGATTTACACAAAATGAGCAGTACACAGGCACATAGGATCACAAACCGGCCCAACAGTGCATGTGCCCCAAATTAAGGTCATTGTGCAGAATCAGAGGAAGACAGACTCTCCGGAGAGGGAGACAGGGCGAGACAGCAGAGAGGAGTCCCCACAAACCAGGACACCATCAAGCACTCTGCCATCACACTGTCGACAAGGGGGGTGGAGAAATTTAGTCAGGGGGATTTTAATGGTTAAGGAAGGTGCTCCCTATTGGAGTGATACAAATGTTTTGGGGGGGGAACAGGGTGGGTTTGAATGAAAAGCAGCCAGAACTTCACACACATCACAATATGAGCAGTCGAGAATTTTGGGGGATGTCGGCTTATCAGACCAGTAGCCATTATCGCGGTATTCCCTGCGACTATAATGTCTTCCTTCCACAACAGGAATATATTGCACTTATATATAACATATATTTGTATTGTTCACAGTAAGGCAATGTCATATTTTCAGTCAGAGGAAGTAGTACGGAAGAACAGATTCTCAGGAAAACTAACAAAAAAAGTCAAGCCACAGACATGGAAGAAGAATGTAGAACATTTTCATGGATTTTTTGCCAAATTTAATGAGACAAAAAACAGTGAACTCAAAAAAATCTTTTCGTGGTTCCTTAACTTCCCTAACTACCCTGAGATTCCTGTGCTTCAGCTGCGGCACCCATTGGGCCTGGGAAACGCAGGCGTAATGAGAACGGAGGAGCCAGAACAGGAAGTGATGCGATCACTAGGGGGGAGGGAGGGGGCTAAAGTCTCAGGGGGGCTGCCAGACTGTAACTAGATAACCCCCCTTGCAGCTGGGACCTGCGACCTACACGCAGCTTACCCGGAGTGCATGGCGCCGTCAGACTTTTTGACGGTACTGGCTGTTTTACATAATCGCCCTGATACCAGGAGAGCGAGCGTTACGTAACACGGATGCAGTGTGTAGCGTTACGTAACACGGATGCAGTGTGTGCCACGTGTAAACAAGGGCTAGCAGCATCAGGCTACAGCTGTTCTGAGAGGGTGCGTGATGTGGGCCGCACTGGAGACGAACAGGAAATCCCCTCAGAGTACGCGATGTACGTTTAGGATGCGGCCTGTGTGCAGGTGGTGCCCTCTTCCCGCCTTCGCGTCCAGTGGGCGCTCTGCTGCTCAGTCCCCCTGAGCTCCCTTCATAAGTGCTCATTTGAAAGAGGCAGATGGGCGAAGACGTGGTTTAAAAAAGCTTTTCGGCTGCATCTTGTGGGATTGTGCCCTCAAAAGCACTATTATAATCTATTGTTTTCCTTTAAATTGATGTAGTTTTCTAGAATGAAAAACACACGCACACATTCTATTATTACTGTTCCTTCTTCTTGTTGCTGGCGGCCCGGGACATGGAGTTTGTGATGTCACCAGGCCCTGCTGTCAGCTAAGAGGATTCTCCCAGGCCAGTTGGTGTGGAGCTTTATGGCAGCAAGGCATGCTGGGTGGAAAAAGTACCTGAACAGAGGCCAGCGTGCAACAGTCTGTGGGCGGAGTCCCGGCCATGGCGTGCCAGACCTGGGTGGGGTGTACTGACTCTGTTACTGCGCGGGAGGATTAAGGGCCAGCCTGAAGATCCATCCTACGAGTCAGAAAGGAGGGCACAGACCTGGATTTCAAGTGGATGGGAGTGGCATTATGCCAGCAAGTCCACATGCTATTCACATTTACACTTGTACACACCATTCCCTGAGTACACCGTGCACGCTTCATTTAGTTTTTATTCATGAACATTAAACATGTGTTTGTGAGAGTCTGTCTGCACAAATTAATGTAACCATTTAGGCTTCTAGGGCCAGCAAACCAGACACAGTAAGGCATGCTAGGGGGCGGATTCTGCCTTAGAGGACCTGCCTCCCCCCCCCTTCTTTGGCCTCTTCTTTCCATCGTTCCTTGCTGTCCCACAGGAAAGAGAAGAAAGATCGCACTCACATGACCTCTGACCGACAGGAGTGGAGCAAATGTTGAAAAAGGCATCACCGCGTCAAACAGACAGATTTACGGCAATAAGCAAATAGTGGATTCCATCAGAGAATTCTGGAGGAACACGGTATTCCAAGTTCTGAGTGGGTCCATCTGCACGGCACTGTAAACACCATATAACCAATAAACATAGACAAACAGCATCGGATTCACACTTATAACGGCTGCACTGTGCGTAAATGAGCGGAGGAGATACACGACTGGGAAATACACACCCGAGACGGGGAACGCAGCGACGATCCGAAATCCGTTCCCAAAAAATGTGGAGGGAGATAATGCAGTCCTTGTGTATCTGTCCCGAGGTTCTCACAGGATGTTACTGTCTAGTGTCCAAAAGTTAGTCAGTGCCGGATGTTGTCTTCCTTCCAGAAGGTTCTTCCAGTTTTTTCAGTGGGTCCTCAGAGGTCACCGAGCTTAAGACCTTCTCTAAGTACTTAATTTTGCGGGGTGTTGTGTTTAAGTGCAGCAAGAACATCCACATCTGCGGCCCCCAGTTGGGTGGGGGGGTCATCCAAAGGAGGTCCCGGCCCACCTATGCCATCCAGAGCTTACAGGAGCTGGACTGGCTGCCTGAACTGGTAACTCAGTGGGGCTCTCCCATCTTCAGCTACATCAGATGCATTATCTGCTACAAGGCACTAAAAAAAACATGCTGATTTCTGCTGTTGCTATATGTGACACTGTGGTCCTGGGGGAACGCTGCTACTGTATACCTGTATGTGTGTGGCATGTCAACAAAGTCAATGGACTTGACTTGAAAGGAGACAGTGTGGAGATGCTGGCTGGCAGTGGTGTGACTGGGATGCCATCCTAGAGTGGGAATTTGGGTATCTTTGGTGGGCAACAGTAAGAGTTGTTGGGTTAGGGGTGGTAAATAAGATTTGTCAACTGGGTGGGGGGGGGGAGCGTGGGCAGATGATCCATTTGGGTAGGTAGGTGTTTAAATCACTGCACTGGCTGTTCTTCTCTTATGATCCTATTTATCTACAACACATAGCCCTTACTGCACCTTAAAAAGAGAATTTCAGTGCGACTGCTGACCTGAAGTGGATTTCAAAGCGGAATCGTGGGATGATTTTATACGGACACCCTGGACACGCAAGGAAAACATCCAGCACTCGGACAGAAGAACGTTAGCATTTCCCCTGGCGCGGTCGAGCTCCCATCACCCCCGGGGGCTAAAATAAATCAACCCCAACAACTTCCACAAACATCTGAAGCATTAGCACATTAGCACAGCGGTGATAAACACCAACCCTCAGACCTGTCTCATTAAAAATCATCTTTAATTTATGTTCCTGGAACTCTACTCTAGGATTTCTCAAGCCCATAAACAGAGGAAGGTGAAGCAGTGTTGTTTTAACACCTGGTTCCCTTCCGGGGCGGGGGGGCTCGGGGGGGGGGGGCGTCGTGGCGGTTGGCAGCAGACCTTTCCAGAAAGCATGGCAGGCAGTGAGGACAAGCCAGTCTGCTGCCAGTTGGCAAGAGTCAATGGGACACCCGCGAAGTGACCTTGTGGTGTGTCGCACGAGCAGGTGGGGCGCTGGGCAGGTGAGACGGGGGCGGAGCCTAGTAGCGTGTGCCGAAGCCCTTGATCTCCAGCTTGGGGATGTCCCTCTCATTGGAGAAGACGGCTCGGGAGATGCGACAGCCGGGACTCCCTTCCTTACTCAGCCAAATCTTCCTGCAAAAGAGATCGGGGACTCAGATGAGTTACTGGAAACCAGCATCAACCCTCCACTGGGTTTATTATAGTTTATTTTAGCGTCGTTTTAAATCCCAGGAGGGTCACCATCTCGGTGTTCCTAATTCGGTTATCTACCGAGTAGATTAAGTTAAAGGTTGCGTTGCTAGGGAGTCTGGGAAACTCGAAACCATCCCACTCTGATTATGTATAGCAGGTTCCTGAAAATCTGAAAACTCACATTCTCCTTCTGAAATTAACTCCAAAGGTTTGCGCGCAAAGGTGAAGTGGGTCAGCTTTTCTCTGGGGACAATTTTCTTACCTCATAGTGTCAGGGGCCAGTCAGCCCTGATTTTGACAGGGGTGGCTCGTCCCCAGAGAAATGCATCAAACGACAGCATCAAAATATGTTACAGTTACAATGCCATAACACGAGTGCCGATCAACCCATTAGGCATTATAGGCGGCTGCCTAGGGCGGCATATTTTAGGGGGCACCGATGAGTGAGTCAGTTTCACTTTGTCTCGGACGGTGTTCCTTGCCGCGGGTGGGGGGGGGGGGGGCGGTGAAGCTTGCCTAGGTCTCCCAATGGGCTTCCATCAACACCGTCGCACAGCAGAGAAAGTGACAAAAAGAAGCAGAAACATGAGCAGTCGACCCCTGGGGTCTCAACGGCCTTCAGGGTCAGTCCGCCGCGTTTGTGAGTTTGCAGTGTGACAGAGGCCACGGCGGCTGGTGGCCATTGGCCCCCAATCACAGAAAAGGTTTTTAAACAAACCAGCCTGACAACAGTAAACAAGCAGCTCTAACACTCTCCATCAGTTGCCCTTTGTGGAAACAGGTGTTACAGCCGATTAGCCCCCCCCCCCCCCACCACACACACACACACACACACACATATATATACGTACAATCGCAATGCCACACAAACAACCAAACTCAGAGCTTACGGGCAGCAACATACTGTTTCCCCTGTGAGAGCTGAGACGTAATGACTTCCAGAGCCCCGTGAACAAATAACACAAAATATCTGTTTATGCCACTAAATAAATCCAATAAACACCAGTATCAATCTTTATTTATATAGCACTGTTTTAACCACAGGGTTTATAAAGTGCTTTACTGACACTTAAAAGAAAGGAATTAAAATAAGCTTACAGGCAATAACAAGCACAGTAAAAAAAAAAATTAAATGGAATCAATTCACCACTCAAATTCTCGGTAAGGGACTCTAGCCCCTAGCTCACAGGGGACTCTAGCCCCTAGCTCACAGGGGACTCTAGCCCTTACCTCACAGGGGACTCTAGCCTCTAGCTCACAGGGGACTCTAGCCCCTAGCTCACAGGGGACTCTAGCCCTTACCTCACAGGGGACTCTAGCCCCTAGCTCACAGGGGACTCTAGTCCCTGCCAGATTTTCCATTAAAGCAGTGGTTTCTCCCAAGTAGAGAGTAATTCCTTACTTGTCCCTGTAAGCAGGAGCAGGGGGAGGAGATAAAGGTGGCATTTAGCAAACAAACATGGGCTGTTGATGTGGGATGCATGACGGCTCCAGCTCAGGTCACGAGGAGCTGGATGCACGGCATCTCAGGGAAGCATGTCTGACTGGTGTCAGGCGGGGGGGTGATCCCAGGGAAAGGGGGCCTGCGAGGGCCAGACAGGTGGCACCGTGGCTGGACACCACACAGATTTGTTCTACATCCCCGTCAACCTGGAAAACCAGACAGGATGACCAGGGAAAGGCTGCGTCACAGCAGAAACTGACTTACAAGCATCGTCCTGGACATCAGAGAACAAGATTCAATTAGGGGGGGGTGAACTGGGGGGAGGGGACATTTGTGAGTGGTGAGTGGTGGCCCTTGGCAGGCCCCGGGTGGCCGTAAGTCACATTGGCGCGTGGCAGCTAAATAAACGATGCCGTGGTTGCAGAAAAGATGGCCGCTGGTGAGGAACCAGCCAGACCCTGGTGTTGGGGGGCGGGGGGGTGACATTGGAGCAGCAAGGCCACACACAAGGAGACGCAAATATGCAGGGAAGGTTCCAGGCCAGTCAGGAAAAGTAGCCTGACGGGACACACCCTGTCCGACATCCTGAGTGCACTCTGATATACACCCACTGCTCACTCCTCCACCACACCGGGCCGTCCGGAACAATCTGTGGAGCTGTCTGTTATCTGTACATCCGCCGGACCCACCACTGTGAGCATGCGGGGGTGGCAGTGAGCATGTTTTTTCCTGGGAAACCTCATTGCCAGTATGCACTTATCCCCCCTCCCCACAATTTCCCACCTCCACAGCAGAGTCAGGAGGCATCGGTGCCAGAGCTCTGTCGGAAAGGCAGGGAAGGCCACATACCCGTCAGCGAGCCACCGGAGCAGAGAGAGACCACCAGTAACAAGGCCAGAGCGGGGCTGGCCTGGAGACAGGAAGTGACATCACAGTGCTCACGCCCACGTCCTCTCTGGCTGCGTGTACCATCAGGCATCGCAAACAGGTGAGTAGAGAACCGGAGCGAACCGCATAACAGCAGAGATCTCGGCACAGAATGGAAATGTGTAGCATTCTGTTGCCATGGAGACACAAAACAGAAGATGGAATCCCTGATGTGACGAGGCTACAAACATAAATCAAATAAAAATAAAATATGTCAAACCGCATACTGCCTCCAATGTCGCGTTTGCTGTGAGGAAACATGGTTATCAAAGCTCACGGTGTTCACGCTGGTCTGAAAGTGGGACCTGGAATCAGGACGGAGCCTTTGTACCTGGCAGGACCAAAGGTGTCAGGCCAATACAGATGAGTGTGGTTCTGCATGTGGCTAACTGCGGCTAACACTTATCAACACAACCGGCCTCATGTCAAAAACCTCAGCACGTCCGTGCCAAGCCAAATATCCTTCCGCTGATTATACAACTGAAAAAGGGTCCGATGGCAACGAGAATGGTCCTTAATATAAATCAACAGAATGGTTCCATGTCTACCAGGAAAGAATGACCTTTACGGAGCTGATATGCAGTTTGGACATCAGCAGTTTGGAAGTCAGAGAATTAAAAGTAAAGACTGGAATTGAGTTATTAGTTCCAGGTGAGACTGTAACACATGACCTATGTGTGTGAAAATCTGCAAGTAGGTTGATTCCAAGGAGCAGTTAAGCACAGGACACAGCGAACCTCCATGCTGAGTGTTTTGTGGATGCGGGGGCAGGCGTCCTGTGTGGGATTTCACGTCTAATCGTTTTTGGTTTCTTTCACTCAAACTGATTGTCGGTCACCCTGCCTAGAGATGCAGATGTAAACCTACCCCTCACTGTACCATTGGCCCCAAAAGACATGAATAACACGGCCCTCAACCGGGACAAACTCTGACATCACCTCTGGCGGTTCCTGTCATACCAAGGGGTGGGCTGATAGGACAGGAAGCCCCCACCTGAGGGTCTTCGAGTTCAGGGCTCTGAAAACCTTCACTCATACTGTATGCTGCCCCCCCCCCCCCCAACGCAGCCAGCTGTGCTTTCCCCGGAAAGGTTGTTCTGACTTTTCCTCATGGCGAGGATATGAGATAACATTTAAACTTTCCAAAAGGAAGGAATTCATTCCGTGTGTGAGATTGAATGTGAAAAAAACCCAACAAAGTCTGTCCTCTCTAAGGATAATTTTTTTTTTTTGTGAATACTTCTTGGAAAGGGGTCGGCAATGGAAAACTTTATTATTGACTCATCTTGACAGGAAAGTTAACACTGTGGTTTTCATTGGTACTTAAAAAAAAACAACATAAACATCCATCTTGAGAAAACACTGCATTGTGATTGTGGAGCTCAAATCGACAGTGAAGCAATAAAACCTCCCACCAGAAGGGGGCGACAAAACAGCGTCTGTAACCAGGCGCAAGACAAGGACCAATAGAGCTGTTGACATCCTACACTTGTCTGTAGCCCCAGGGGACTTCCTGCCAGGGCAGACAGGGCACAAGTGTAGGTCGTGTCAAGCACCAGAGGGGCAACGGGAGGCAGTGAGGCAGGGAGGAGGAGATGCTGGCAGGGTGATCCCTCTGCCGCCATTTTCTCCTCTGCAAACAAAGGACGTTTCATCCCAGGGGACGCAGGGATAAGAATACTGATGAGGCCCCAATAGGAGTACAACCTGAGCAGAGAGAGGGGGAGCCAGGGAGGGAAAGAGAGGGGGAGCCATGGAGGGAGAGAAAGGGGGAGCCAGGGGACGAGCACATCGTCCACCTGCCAGCCCAGACTGCTTAAATATTTAATGGGAAAAACACACTGTCTATTGCTGCTTCTCAAGTCACTAGGCCAGAACAAAGCAGCCCTCAGTGTAGGTCCTAAACATGACACCACCGCCCCCTCATGCTGACCCCTCCCATCCCTCCCTGGTATGATACCAACAATTCAGACTCAGGGGCTCAGAAAACCTTGCTTTTTACCCAAAGAGATCAGCTCATGTCAAGGGTCCGGAGAAGACATGGTGGCATATCAGAGCACAGTACGAGTGGGAGGGCTTCCTTCAGCCCTGCCCCCACCTCAGTGCATGATGGGATGGGCTGCCACCTTTATAGATGAAGTGGAGGAATGTGTGGGGTTGGTATGCTGACGGAAGGCTCTGGAAGTCTTCTTTCATGCCTGTGGGTGCTGGCTTTCATGGAACACGCTCGCCACAGAACACGGGACGGCCGGACACCGACTACCCCGTGTGAGGAGCACGCAGCCATGAGCCCCGTGTGGTGAACGGAACCAGAGCAGCCCGAGAAGCTGGTCCCTCCGGTCCTGCCAGCCGCAACCCGCCAGACTCTGAGAGATTACAGCCGGAAAGACGGTACCATCTGCGCCCCGCGCTCTACGCCCCGTGGGAGGACCGGCACATATTAGCCGGGTTGGGGTGCTTCTCACACAGCCAGGAATTCTGGGATAGCCTGGCCAGGAACCAGGATTGAGGATTTGAAACTTGGTCAGAGGCTCATTTACCCCCCTTTAGGTCCCAAATGACATATGTAACCCCCATAATTTAAAAAAAGAAGACTTTAACAGAGACTGTTACAGTCTCTGTACTTGGAGGACATTCTGGCACACATGACTGGCCTGCTGGAACGGATCAAGGCGATCTGGCTCCACGGGCTCGATGTGGCCGACCGGCCCAGTTAAGCCAGCGGCAAACACTCTGAATGGGAGGCAGATGGGGCCCCTTAGCCGGCGCCGATTTACTGCACTTTGCCTTTTCAGTGCTGGGTCAGTTCCGTTAGTCACTGTCGCCGGGCGGAAATCTACACTGATAAGCAAACTGGGGTTAAAACTCATGTTCAGATTTCCTGAAAAGGGCCCTCATGCAGCCAGGTGTCCCGGTTAACAGCTAGACGCATTCAGCCATTCCTTCTTGGCACGAGAGCCCATCTTGGGAGGTTAAAGCCAGAGCAGAGCGGGTCTGATTTTCAAGGGCGGGGAGAGAGAAAAGCAGCATTGTTGACCAGGGGGTGCCGATGTTAAAAGCTGTCAACCGAGGGGGAGTAATTGTTCTTGGGTGGGCACAGACGGTCATTTGTGGCGGGGGGGCTAGGACCCTCCAGGACCCCCCTCCCCGTGGCGCAGAGAGTAATTCAGGGCTTGCTGGCACGTAAATTTGCGAGAGGCCACACACAGCAGAAAAAACGAGCCAAACAAGCACAAAACAAGCATAAAACATTAACCCGCAGTATTCAGCGCGTCTACTATGGGGACGTGGGACCGTTTAACCTCGCCCAGTAAATTCAGCTTTGTTCCAGACATAAACAATAACGGCCAACAATTATGTTGGGGGGGGGGGGCTTAAAATAGCTAATGACCCTGTTACCAAGGCAGCAAGGACGTCTCTCTGTGCAGCCGGGGGCCACATGACTGACCTCAGAGGAGCACACACCCCAGGGTGGCTCTGCAGCCGGGCTTGCAGGAGGAGTTTATGCAGGCCTGCGGGAGACGGCTTGCCTGGGCGGAGCCAGCAGGAGGAGTTTATGCAGGCCTGTGGGAGTCGGCTTGCCTGGGCGGAGCCAGCAGGAGGAGTTTATGCAGGCCTGCAGGAGTCGGCTTGCCTGGGCGGAGCCAGCAGGAGGAGTTTATGCAGGCCTACGGAAGTCGGCTGGCCTGGGTGTAGTCTGCAGGAGGGATTTATGCAGGCCTGCGGGAGTCGACTGGCCTGGGCGTAGCCTAAAGGAGGGATTTATGCAGGCCTGCGGGAGTCGGCTGGCCTGGGCGTAGCCTGCAGGAGGAGTTAATGCAGGCCTGCGGGAGTCGGCTGGCCTGGGCGTAGCCTGCAGGAGGAGTTTATGCAGGTCTGCCGGAGTCAGCTGACCTGGACTGGAGCCAGCAGGAGGAGTTTATGCAGGCCTGCGGGAGTTGGCTGGACTGGGCATAGCCTGCAGGAGGAGTTTATGCAGGCCTGCTGGAGCCTGTAGGCCTGTAGCCTGTGGGAAATAAGATTTTAATCCTCAAAATCTGACACCCCCCCCTCCCCGCTTTAGTCACCTGGCCATTGGAACATCTCTCTCCAGGAGTTAAACTTCTAGTCACTCCAGGAGGGCTTTCTCTGATTATATTTGTTGGGGGGGTGGTTATGAATCTGTGGTTCTGGGTTTAAATTGTTCCACATAAGAAAACACAGATCGCAGAAAACGCAGAGAATGACAAGGCTACGAGTGAACAGATCCCCCCCCCCCCCCCCCCCC
>JAODLC010000065.1:2988847-3030780 GCA_026781145.1 Hippopotamyrus pictus | reverse complement strand
ATATTTACTAGTCGACAAAACGGCGAGATAAACATAAGTCGCCAAAGTGTCGACTTAGGTGTATCTCGTCAATTCTCGAAGTCGTCACTTTTAAGCTGGTCCCGCGAGTGTCGACTTAGACCGGTTTTACTGTATGTTATTTTGAGTTGCAGTCGCCAGTACTTCAAGCCACCACTAGGGGCCGACACTCCAATCACATTGAAGTAGGTAATCCAGCCGCGCTCTCAGCAGAACTGCGCTAACACCCAAGAAATCCCAACATGGGCGTAAATTACGGGGGGGATAGGGGGGTTGTAGCCCCCCCCAATAAATCAAAACCAGCTAATACAACCCCACCCAATAATCATGTTTCCTCCATAATGGGTGGAGACCTCAACCCCCCCCCCAATGTTCCAGCCAAAGTTACGCCCTTGAATCCCAACAATTTCTCCAGAAAGAGAACAACTCTCTAATGCTAAATATGACGCTCACAGTCCTACCCAGACACCTCGGATGCTTGTTGTTTGGAAGCTAGCTCAGCCTGGGTTGTCCCATCAGCCTTTGGATTCAAGTGATGGAGCGCTTTTGTGGAAGGTGCTCCAGCCTCCATCTACCAACAGTCACCCGTGGGTAGAGTCTGTCGAGGAGCAGGGCAAGAGGCCATGCAAGCAGAGCCAAAATAAACTGGAGTTTTTAAAGAAACAAATATTAAAGCCGAACTCACGATTCTCAGAGAGTGCGGATGTACAGCAGGCTATGCCTTTGGAAAACCATCATGGCAATGCGTGACCTGCTGTAAACATGTACACGTCATCTCTTCTGGTGATACTACACGCTAAAATCGGGGATTGGCACAGAGGAGCGTCTTGGGCAGCAGATATTCCATATACGTACACGTAATCAAATAGACGTTGTTTATAGTTTCACGTGAGCATGCACACTGTAATTAAGTTTTGTTATGCTAAATTGATATCTAGCTGATGATTTGGTAAACTCACCCTCCATTAAATTCAATGCTAATACAGCATTTCATATATTAAATATACAGTTTTAATATTTTAAAATTCTTATTGCGTTCATTTATTTGCATGAATAATTTTTAGAAAATTTCTGTGGAAGATACCAGAACATTAGAAACATGTAATTAGAAACGAGTCATTATCTAAACGTCACCGAAATAAGCAAGAATCCGTTATTGTTAAATTTTATGTGACTATAATTGTCTAGTATAATTATCTAGTATAGAACTGTATATCAATGTATTTCCATGTAATAATTGTTGACAACAGAAGGTTTCTAGGTTTAGAATATCGGTAAATTAGAGGTCTTTCAATTATTTTAAAAAAATATTCGTTCATAGTGGAAAAAAACAAAAAAGGGAAGCCGGTTCTTTTTGAGAAGTTAATGACTTAGTCATAAGGCGCTGATTCAAATGTATTTTTTAGTAAAAAATCGATTTCGATAACTTAAGGTGTATAATCAAAATATCACTGGTAATATTCACCTACAGTTCATGTGTTACGATAAATATTATCGAATGAAGTAATATAAAAGTATATATATACATTTCGATTTTTTAAAAAAATCAGCAATAATAAAAACCAAATGAATGACATATTACCTTAGCAGGCATTACCGCCTCCCAGCATTACGGGTTCAAATTCAAATCTTCCTTCAGATCTTGAATTTTTCTTCTGTTCCGGTGACTAAAAATTCCTTAGTAAATTATTTGATCACGAGAGCCTTACTATAGACTGGCGTCCAGCTCAGGATGTTAATTTGCCCACATTACGACATATTTATCCATGGCGGGATTGGCTCCGAAACGCCGAACCTATTTAACGGATCGATCATTTAAGTAAATTTATTTTGGATTACCTTTCTTTGACATATGAGTGCTGCGTTAATCACCTAAAATTCACTCATGCGTATCTAGATAAAGAAACGCATTACATTGGTTTTCGAACATATGCAGGCGATATAAAGTCCAAATAAAATATAAAACAATATTTTAAAAGTGGACGCACAAGTGAAAATGTCAGCAAATAACGCACCTATTTTTGTGGTTTAAAGTCCATATTAATACATACATGCATTTTCGTTGGGAATACGTTTGTTCTTAAATGATCGAGTTGGCGTCCTAGAAAACTACAGCAGAATCGTCTGAACTTCATTATACATTATTTCAACGTGTGCGAAACGTTTACAACCTACAGCGCGCTTTCAAAAGGCTCACCGCCTACAGGGCGACAATTAAAAGATACACTAGGGGCGCTCAAGTTATGAGCCTGCTGCGTATCTTGGCGGATATTATATTTTCATATATGTGCATTTAGAACGTAGGCCTATTATTCACATTTGCATTAAATGAGGAAAAATGAAGTATAACGCAATGAAAATGTAAACATTGAATATCCGAACTTTGGACAAAGCTATGTGCAACAGTAAGAAGACTGCATGCAATCTATACCTGTCTGCTGGCAGGGTATCTGTGTATTACAGCACTGGTTTGCACGTTCACCCAAGCATTCAGTGCTGTCAGTAACAGCTTTCTCTCTTTCAGTCTCTCTTCTTTTTCACACACACACGCGCGCGCACACACACACACACACACACACACACACACACACACACACACACACAAAGCACGCGCGCGCTTCCATTTCGATGCATTTTCCGGGAACATGAACCATCTGCGCTACTGCGGTAATAGAAGATACAGAAAATAAAGGACGAGCCTCCTCAATGAGGCAGGACAGCTGGAAACATCCTAATATTACCTCAAGTTGCTAGCTCCTCCCCTTCGGTGATGTAGCGGTAAGACAGAACCTCCTTAATTACTAATTTCCCCATCCCACTCCAAGCGCTCCTCTGTCCTAGAAGTTCCCTCATGCATGCAATGTCCTGATCCGATCGCGTCTGACCTTTTATTTTTTAAACACAAAACCCAAGACTTGCGAGTGCCCAGCATGGGAGATCAGAAAGAGCCGACAATGGTGCACAAATCCACTTCATTTAGTATCAAGAGCCTGCTGCTCCCATCTAAATGTGACAAACCCGGCTTAGGGGTTCCAGAAAAAAATATCCCCCCTTCAGGGTCCGATTCGGAAAAGTCTCTGGATCTCACTGAAATGGAATCTGCTCCGTTCAACCAGGAAAACAGCCAGAAAGACAAAGATGAGGGCAGCGACCAAGCTACAGAACCGAACAAAAATGGGAAATATGACAAACCACCGTTCAGCTACAACGCTCTAATAATGATGGCTATTAGGCAGAGTCCTGAGAAGAGGCTTACGCTGAACGGCATTTACGAGTTTATCATGAAAAATTTCCCTTATTACAGAGAGCACAAGCAAGGCTGGCAAAACTCAATTCGTCACAATCTGAGCCTCAATAAATGTTTTGTGAAGGTGCCAAGGCATTACGATGATCCTGGAAAGGGGAACTATTGGATGTTGGACCCCTCCAGCGATGATGTCTTTATCGGTGGGACTACAGGGAAACTTCGCAGAAGGTCGGCCACTTCCAGGGGGAAACTAGCAATGAAGAGGGGACTTCGTTTCGCTCCGCTGGGGCTGGGATTGAACGACAGAGCGAGTAACCCCTTATATTGGCAAATTTCGCCGTTTTTATCTCTGCATCACCCTCATTATAATGGATCTTCGCCTGGATTTCTGAATCAAGGGCACGCATACGGCTCTCTGCTTTCCGGAGTTGAGCAATTAGGAAACGGAGACCTTGCCCGCCCGATTCTGGGAGGATCTACCGGAGGGATCAGTTTGACAAATAGTTACGGCGTGAGCACGTCTCCCGTTGGTTTACTGTCGGGACAGCCTGGGTATTTCGTGTCCGGCAGCCAACACGCTCAGCCGCTGCAGCCGGCCGGGACTGGGTTCGCGGTGTCGTCCAGCTCGCCTCAGAGCCTCATCTCAGAAACACTGAGAACGGCATTACCTTCATTCACACCCGGAGCGTCGAGCGGATTTTCGGGACTTATGTCCCATCAAAAGAGAGTGGCGTCCAATTCTTTCTTAAACTGATCGGATCATTGCAAAGGGATTGGGGATGCACTTTTAAAACCACTGCAAACCTGGCGTTTACCCCCCTTAAATTGCAAAAAGGTAGAATTTACGTGATAGTGCGTCCACTTTGCAAGTAAACGACCCCGATACTAAGTTGTTATGGCCGTATTCATCTGTTCTAAGCTGCGCTGCCGTTTTTTCTTTCATCTGAAAGGACGAACTTTAGTAGGTTATAGACTGCAACTAGCCTTTCCAAAGGTAAAAACGTGCGCTATTGTTATTTATCACCTGTAGAAAGAATTTCAGTTGTTTGTGTGTCGGTTAATTTATGTTTTATATTTATTATGAAATGTATTTAATTTTTATTGTTATTGTATATATATATCAACCAAGATCAACATACAGATACTTAAATTATTTATGTAAATATTCACTGTTGATTTTGTGGTTTTGAAATAGTTTCCTACAGTAAAAAGCGCCTTAAATTTACAAATCAGGGTTGTTCATATGCACGGGGGAAAATAGCCTAGCATACTCGTAGTTTGTATCTGCTCAGGTTCTCGATATACACTTCAGCCATGTAATGTACTGCTGTCCAATGTATATAACCTACAGTACCTAACAAGATTTATAGACATGTACAGTCTCCGTTTCTCTTCGGTCTGGGGCAAATATTTTTCTCTTTCTTTCTGCAAAGCCGGGGTATGTGGGTTATCCCACGCTGATGCGCATGTCATAAGACAGAGAAAAGTACACAGGCTTAACCCAGGGAAACCGACTACATTATTTACCTTGTTGATTTTTGGCTCATTAAAGAAACGTTTGATGTTTCGTTCATTCTGATGTGTTGCTAAACAAATACCGTTATCTGGCGTTATCGAAAGACGGATTATTGATAGATATGCTTTTACAAATGGGACTCCTGGGCCCGTGGTACAGTACAACGCGCTTCATGATTCCGTGTGCTGTCGGTGCGAATGGCCGCGTTACGGCTGATGAAAAGCGAGCTCTGCTGTTAAAATGAATATCGTGTTTCTTCTGTCCCCTTTCCCTTTCTAAGGAAATAGGCCTATACGGTCTTTTTTATTGTTATGGGAAAATAAATGCAGTAACGCGGTCCACAAAATTTGAATCTAAGATATGGTCATCTTGCCAACATATTTTGCCATTCCCTGCAGACAATAATATAGACTTTTACTTCGAAAATGTAATAAATAAATTAGGTGTTTACTGCATATTTGTTTATTCCGGTATTATTTCGGATGTTTTATTTGTATATGTTTCTTAACGGTTTTGCACTTTTAGGTTTTTTTTTTTAGGTTCATTCATGTACGTAATTCGTATTTGCCTGTTTTTGTTGGTGTATGTATATATAAACCCATTTTACTTCGTTAAAGTCAACGGTAATGAAACATTAAAATATTTGTTATCAAGAGAACCCTGTCGTACTTTTCCCACATATAAAGCATGTATACATTGTACGGTACAGCATAAAGAGAAAGTTACCACTCTGGGGTTTTTAGGTGTTCACAGGTCGTGTGTGAGCACTGAGGCGGATTTCGGCTTAACGTGATAGAAATCAGAAACTAGGCCGATGGATAAAAGAAGCAGACAGAGCAGTAATATTTTTTTTTGCTTTCGTAGTAGAACCGTCAAATTTTTACAGTAATTATGAGCGAAGTGAAGACTGGGGATGAGGGCGGTTTTAAGGCCTAACGTCAGGGTGCTCTGTGGGGTCCCAGATTAGGGCCGGACAACAAGCTACGTTTAATAAATCAGAACGAATACCCACTTCTGTCATTTTAATCATTCAGAATGAGCACTGAAATTTGGCATGAGAATACCGTGAAATAATCATCCACCTGAAAAACGTACTCGTTAACACCGCAATGTCCTTCGCCCTTAAAGACACGCGAATGTTTTAGTTGCATAACAGTTACGTACTAACGTAACCCGCTTTTATTGTTGGTATTATTTTTAATATTAATAACAGCACTCCTTGCAGAATTTGTGCTTAGTAAATAAGCCATGCTAGTAACAGGCATTTTACAGTAACAGGCTGAATAATTACTTAAGTTCTCTACTGAAAGCGACTTAAAATAGGTTTTCTTTATTTTTACCAAAATTCATTATCGTACTAATTCTCATTATTGTTCTTATTATTGTTATGAAGTAGGAAACTAGGAGCATTTGTTTGCCGAATTGCCTTATCGACCTCCATAAGGCCTACAGAAATTCTGTATTAGGCCTATATATAACGGCCTAATTTGTGTGAATTATGAGAGCGATTTTTTTCCAATTCATCGTAGACTTACCGAATCCATGTGTGGGACATTGACATTTACAGCAGATATAAAAAGAGTCCAAATTTTATTGTTCGGATTAATGTAAAAAATGTGCGATCAACTACGAGAAATTAGCTGTGGACATTTATCTTTAGATTATAAATATATTGCTTAAAAAGTCTGGCGCTGACAGAATTTCAGCTGTGGAAATTACTATTGCTACAACAAACAGAAAATTATAAACACAGCATCACTTAATATATTAACTTTATATTCCAATAAGTAGGCCCAGTTTCAAATTAAATTTTAATCTATACATTTAAATATAAATGTGTAAATGTTTAGCTTATTAAACAACCGCACATTTACAACCGTGGCTAGAGATACTACTTATCTACATAATAAACTCGACACGTCGTGCTACTCAATCCAACATATGTATATTTTAAGACCTAAGTTTGGGACACTGCAGAACGACGTTATTTCAGCAGTTTTATAAATAAAAATTATAAGCTATAGCACCACCACCAGAGACCACGTAGGATATTTAATGTACGGACAAAGCAAAACGCCATGTTACCTAATCTTGAAAACTGCGCACTCAAGTATTTTTTCAGAAGGTGAAAATTTAAATGCTCAGCGCAAGGTCTTCAGTATTACTGAATGACCGCTGGTTTCCTGGTATCGATCATTTTCTAGGGTTATTTGTTCAGTGTCAGTATCAATGTCGATGCCAATTCTCGGCTTGTGAAAACAAACCCTTTACTGTGTCGGGTAAGATGCAAGAAAATACGAAAACCATAAAATTGTATGATACTGACATTCTTAAAAGCCCGGGTGTGACACGTGACACCGCGTTGGAATTCGTGCTACAGTGTCATAAGTCCTTTAGGCCTAAATATTCTAGGGACACATTTCAAATTAATATCACGCACAACGACGAATGACAGCGGTTACTTCACGGGAAGATCACAAGCTGTGACGTATCCAGAGGACGTCAGCTTGATAAGTCTTGGTGAGGCCCTTCTCCGCACTTGTGTTGTGGCAGCTGGCGGATGTTCAGTGATCTTTCTCGGGCTGTTATAGCAAGGAAGACAGTAACTGTTCTTTTCCAAGGGAACAAATGACAATACGGTGCAAAGTCATTGGCAGCTTTCAGTTATGTGCATCCTGCAAACCTTCACACGACACACCATCAGCGGAAGTTTAGTATTGTTAACCAAAGGGTCCTTTTGCTCGATGCCATTTTAGCGATGACTGTCATGATTACAAATATTTGGCCTGTAATTTACCTTTTGGTTTTAGTTTTCGGTTTTGAGATACGTTGCACGACGTCAACATAAATATGATATCCAGTTTAAATGGCTCTACCTGTAGCCTCCATAAGATTTAGGCCTGGTGATGGATAATATTCAGCAGGCCTACAAACTAATATTCGGGCCTGTGACAATCTGAAGTGGTACTTTCGGGCTTTTAACCTTAATATCTTTCATTACCAAAACAACAAAGCCGGAAAGTTTATCGTTAAGAAAAAAAAATCTCCACTACGGTTTGGTAATTTTGTTTCTATGGTAACAAAAACAGTTTATGGGAATTTGCATGAAGAGGCTGCCTAACTAGTGTTTCCGAAAGTTTGGCAAGAAGGCCAGAGAAGAAGTTTGTCTGGCTGCTGTCCGAAATTCCTGTAAGAAAAGTCATAACGCTGGTGTTTTAAATGCGTAACTATAGGCCTATTATAAATGCACATAGGGCTTTTATTACCACAGCATTGCAATCTATTCAGTATTAAAGCTTCATTTGAGTAGGTCTGTTTTGTGTGGAAAATCGCTTTCTTACACCTGAATTATAAGTTTAGTATGGGGCAAATTTGTATTTGTTTTTTTCTGTATATATTTGACCAGCAGAGATGTATTTATATAACAATACTCATAATTAAAGGCGATATCCTATTTCATGAAAATAAATAAGTAAAATAGGCCGATATAATCTTTTGAATACCCATCACTCTGCCATCGGTTAATCATTAGTTTTACTTTAAAATGTAGGAGGTCATATGTATACATTTCAGCTATTCTGACAAAATACATTATATAATCTTCGTCAATATACTAAAATCTATCAGCATGTCAACTCAGCATACTGTGGCCCTCACATCATCACGCTGAGTATACATAGTCTGGACTATTCATAAATGGTCTATAACGCTCATTTTCTTTAATGTCGCAAAACTTCCTCTCCTCGCGTGGAACATTTCGCTCCACAATGTTTGCCCCATTGCCGTATCACATCGGGTGAGTATTCTTAAAATGGGACACTTTTTGAAACTTTTCTTTCTGGAAGAATCGTCTGTGTCTTGAATCCTACCTTGATATCTTTCTATATACATTAATGCCCCTTGAACTAGATATGGAAGAGAAAATATAGTTCTACCGTACACATACATTAACTGCAAAGTTTAACTGTCCCATTTTGCCTGGTATCCCATTTTCACTATACTCACCCTAATCTACACCCTTGACAATTATTATGAAGCTAAACCCAGATTATTAAACACTTCATTAACCAATTAATTCATTGCCATTACAATTTATAGTGTTGATTCAAGCGTGAACAGTTTAGCATCCCTGATTATTGCAGCGCACGTATACGATGATTATGCATGTTTAATAGACATGTTTAATGTGTATAAACGCGACCAATGTTCTACAAAGAACAACCCTAATCATTCGTGCTATAAAATATCGTGCAGTCTTTACGGGCGATATTTTTCTGAATGAGTTGGCCATTTTACGAATAATGCACCTATATAGCAAAGGCGTATAGGATTGATTCAGCACTGGTATATAGGGACCAAATCAGGGCCGAACCCCCAACTCCCATAAACATATGTGGTACCGCCACATGGGCTTGTCCCTACTGTCCATACCCAAATCTAAGCTCGTGACAGACTCAATTTATTGACAATAAAATAACAAATCTTCTAGAAGCAAATAGTGTCATTTGAATGGGCCGCATTGGGTTAAGGCTAATATGAGA
Source organism: Hippopotamyrus pictus (assembly GCA_026781145.1). Lineage (NCBI taxonomy): Eukaryota > Metazoa > Chordata > Actinopteri > Osteoglossiformes > Mormyridae > Hippopotamyrus > Hippopotamyrus pictus. The sequence continues at coordinate 3,021,458 of JAODLC010000065.1, read as the reverse complement.
TAGGTTGTTGACCATTAGCTGTATATTTAAGTACCGTAATATTACATTTTTCTTCAAAGTCTAAAATACGGAATCAACTAAGTAAATAATTTAACTTATTTATCAATATCATGAATTAATCGTTTTAGTTAACTACAGCCCAACTCGTTTAGCAGGAAGATTAATAAACGCGATGTTTTATCCTGTCGGCTACCTTGTTTGTATTTATTGATATCCATGCCACCTAAGTAGTCGTTTTAGCTACAGCTGCGCCCGCCTCTGGTGGCTGACGAGACTGTAGTGTGCGTTAAATGAAAACACTAATAATTTTAATTTAATAAGCCTTCATATACAAGAGCGGTTTGCTATTTATATTGTTGATACGTGAACCGTGTAAATTGAGCTTTCAATATTTATGTTTACACTTCATAAATAGGATTATATTATCTATTGAGACCGGTTAATCCCGTAAAAGAAGTATGTTAAATTCGTCCAGTGCTGCATGGCGGTGGAAGGAAACACCCCCGGGCCTTCAGCTGCGCGCAGGATAAAATTTTTGTGAGCTATGCAATTTAAATTCTCTTAAACATGGTAGTAACGTCTCAACTTAACTGTACATGAAAGGCTCGCGCACACACACATATATTCTATATAGGTTCTACACTTTCTTTTCTATTTGAAACACTGACCTGCTTTCAAGCTGATTTCAACGACACTTCATGGCTAGGACATTTAGTGTTGCAATAAAACAAACGAAACCTAATTGTACTTCGCCGCGAAAATTAAGGCATATTTAAATGTTTTTGCCCAGTCTTAGGCAAGTATAGCTGCAATTAGTGACTACCATCTCGGAAATAATTTACCAAAATATTTTACTAACATAATCGCTTATAAATCACTGCAAAATCTGAATATGTCTGTAAAAAAATCTCCAATATAGACCCAATATAATTGCGCAAAATTATTTAAAATCGCTTTGGATAGAACTGATTATTTTAGTTTAGTTTTTTTGTTGCTAGGCCTATATTCCCTCCTACTCTCCCGAAAGACGAACAGGTCTGCATTTGTAGCTACTCTGAAAAATAAATACGGCTTAAAATCGCTGTGAATCATGTGACGTCATGTGATTTCTTCGAAATAGACGTAAAATGTAGTATAAAATGCAAAGCCAAAATATTAAATATGCCTACTTTTTTCCAATATTTAAGATCAGTAATCTTGGTTCAAGTAGACGCTGCGTGTACTGTAAAAATAAAACAAATGCAAAGCAAACTCAAACAATTTAAGTAGCCTAATCGATCACACGAAATATTTGACGTTGACTCAATGTAAAAAGATATTCAGTAAAAATAGGTTCAACCGTAAACCGTAAAAAGTTTAATGAATCAAGTAATATTTGTCATCTACTGAAATAAGAGAAAACACATTGAATGAACAGCTTTGGATGTTTTCAGTGTACTGCGTCATTGATTTGTTCCGATTTTCGTATAAGTTCATTTAGCTACATGGCAAAATTTAAAATAAAATTATATATTCAAAATCAGGTTGCAGAACGTCAGTATATTTTTTTAAAACGCTCATTAAACTAAACCGACTCCAAAGCGTAACAAAATCGACTGTTATATTGACGCCGTCACTGGTATACTGCCTGGTTCGATATTCGCAAACCTAAGGCTGTTAAGACTTGTTTGAAATACAACATGCTTTTGTAAAGTAAAATACCGAAGATAATTTTGGAGTTTTTGAAATTTAGGAAGCAACTGTGGGAATTCTTGAAATGCTGTACGCAACCGTATAGTTTGTGAAACGTGGATAAACATGTCTTATTAAAGCGAAGTAGCACAGTACCTAATATCGTAGGCCTATAATATACAGCACACGCCGGTAGTCCATATTTTCTGTATCCATTATCAATTAAGGCCTACTCGCAGTATAAGGCATTTATAAGGCAAACAGCGATGCTATTACATTCTTCAACAGTGTTCACTATATTTAAAAACATTTTTGGTATCAAATCATTTGAAAGAGCCGCAAGGAAGCTCTCAAAACCAGCTCCATCTGAAACAGAAACAAATTACTGCCTTGGTCGGTCCCTGGAAGCAGGTATAGACCACATATATCCCAGGCTACGTGCAAGTAGCCTAATGTACGCGGCCTTGGCCTAACTGTAGAACTTAAATGTCATATTTACATTATTTTGCAATTAATTATTATCGTATCGATCAGAAAAAGACACTTTACAATTTACATTGCGGGGCATGAAAATTTCAAGTTCATTTTTCTGCTCCGTAGTAAACGTAGGCCTATATGCTAACCTATAATTGAATTAAAACGATTTCAGAATAAAAGTACTTTACATGCGTCACATGAACGGTGATCACTATTACCAGCTGTTGTTTTTATATTATAAGGATCGTTAAATACAAATTTTCCATGACACATAGGCTGCGATCGGAAAATTTTGCCTTAAAACGGACTTTTAGTAGACTTGCAGCATACCGAGCTTACACAAGGAAAATTAAATATTTTAAATACAAGAGTTTGCGCTGTAATTAAATAAATGAAATAAGTGTGATGTTCTGGAGCCCTTCCTATTGATCCAACTCGTAAAATTTGCGCTAGTCAGGTGTACTCTAAATCTTAATTTAAACTGCGTATAGTATCCGATTACTTAAGTTATAACGAATGTTTGGTTTAATGCATAATTGCAAAAGAAGTTTCCAGTAATTTGCCTTTGATTGAGTTTTAATCAATTATATATTAGCTAAAGTAGATCTAATTTATGAAACACATGTCTGGAATCTATATAGACAAAAACATTTATTAAGTCAAATTAATGTATTTAGATAATTCATTCGCACATTTATGGGTTTACTATATGTATACACCGTTTCTTAATGAATTGGGTAAAACATGAGTTTCACACCAAAAAAAATACTCGCATATAACTAGGTCTGTACTATACACACAACACACCTGAATTGATATATAAATACCATATCTGAATTGAGATTAGCATCCTCAGAGTCCATGCGAGTATACAAAAAAGGGGCAAAGTGGTAAAAAGTCGAACATATTAATCAAACTGATTTTCCAGTGGGAGAAGCAGGCAGGGAGCCGGCGGGAAGGATTTGTCGCAGCCTGCGCTGGATCTGCAGAGGCGGCGTCGCAGTACCCGGGCAGTTAGCGAGCTGCTACCTTCACAAAATACTGAGCCATTGTGCACAAAATGCACGCCCAAGGAAACTCACCAACTGCCAAAAAATGTTAAGCTGTAGATATACTGTACAGCACTCGCCTTATAAGGTACGGAAAATAATAATAAAAAAAATGATGGCGGAACTCTTTACTGTTAAATATCCGCATACAAAGTCTGTGGAAATTTACTGAAAACACCAATTATATCCGGTGTATTGGCTCACTGCTGCTCCATTAGCAGTGTTTAGTTAGCTAGCGAAACGGTGATGGGTGTTCATATGAAGGCATGTGTTAAGCACCGTGATAGGTCCGGGGCTGATCGATATTGCTTTTCAATAAGCAATTTCTTCCCACCGTAATGGTCTGGTTTGACAAACCAGTATGGGCAATTAAGGAGAGAAAACGGCATTATTTATACAAATTAGAGAGATATTGTGTGTATTATAAAACTCATAAAAACAAATAAACATTTTCGAATTACTAAATATTTTGAATGAAAACTTGATTTACACTAAATATCTCATCTTTAACGTAGCGTGACATAAATGCAGATTCATTGTATAATATCCTGTGAAGTTGTATCCTGTTTGAGACACTGTCATGAGGCTGTACTGATTCATATCAATATGGAAAGTCATGAAAAAATGTAAAACTCTATCTGGCCCTATATTCCTGTAGATACAATTTGAAGGAGTACGAGACTACAGGGTATTTTAATATTAGTCTGGTGACGTTTCTGTTGGTGAACAAAAAAAAAGAAAGCGTATAAAAAAATTTACATGAGGCCAACAGTCTACATATGTAATGTTCATCCATCTATCTATCTATCTATCTATCTATCTATCTATCTATCTATCTATCCATCCATCCATCCATCCATCCATCCATCCATCCATCAATCCATCCAGTAAATGTATGCTACACCATATCTGATGCATCTTCATTTACACCTTGACTGATGGTTCACATGAATTCTGCCCAGTCTATCCAGCATGATTCAGGATGGACTTTCCTGACTGCTGAGGACATCCCCAGTCAGCTGTCAACAGGAGCCCCTCTCCAACTACTCTCATCTCCAGATCTTAATGGTCCTGTGTGGAGGATGGATGTGTCAGAGATGTCCATCATGTAGGTGGGCGGAATCGTCTTTGTCACACGCTTTTGCCTTCAGAGGCCTTCCTAATGGGCTTGCCCTGCTAATGAGCCGTTTTTAAAAAAGACGCCCTTTAAATGTGAAAGTTTCCACATCACAAAGCAATCATTTAGCAAAAAAGTGGTGTGTGGGGTGGGGGGGGGGGATGGAGTGTGAAACAGGAAACTGGTGTGTGAAGGGTTCTGCCTGAAGTCATGACATGAACTTATTAACTTGACTGACACATTAAATATATTTAATATCCTTTAGCCAAAAACACATTTTAATCTTGAAAACCACTTTAGCATTTGCGATTTTTTTGCTATTACATTTATTTTAAAAAAATTTAAATGTTGATTAAGGTAATGATGTTTTTAAATCATGCAGACAGGGCTAAAAGTTAAAACAGGTTTGTAATTTCCATAGTAATGCAGTTTCTTTGGCTCTTTTTTTTAGCCAATTGCGTGCAAGGTAGAGCGATTTTCTGTGGCGGACCAGCAAGCCGGCAGCTCTGTAATCATGCGGGGCATTGCTGGTGCAGATTATGCACTGGGGCCTGGGTCACGAGAAGCGCTCAGGTACACGTGAGTAGCCAAAGCACATGGTAAGAACTTGCATTTCAGCTACCAGCTGAAGATTTTGGTAAAAGAATTAATTTGGGCAGTATGTGATGTAGTGGCATAAAAGTATTAATGTGACATAAAACAGGAATTATACCAAATATTATTTTACTAGTACGTATATTTCTATAAGGTTAGCACTTCAAGAGTTGTGGATTCACTTGTACACACACACACACACACACACACACATATATATATATAATTTCATTTTGCAGTGTGGGTTCTGCACTCTATTACTGGACTCTAATGCTGAACAATTCAGCTTACTGTCATTATGACTCATCACGCACTCCTAGATATCCTATGCAGGAGCCAGGTAGTTGATTAACAGACACAGATGGCGGGATGCTTTTCAGTAATTTCCGGAATGTACTGGCGTGCTGTAATTTACTGTGTGGACGTCATATTGAGTGGCACGGACTTCTGGCTGGATCTGATGCGGTCGGTTAGCTATTCCGCTCATCTCTTAATGTGGCTTTGCCTGCCTTTTAAACAACGAGCTTCTGGAGTTCGGCAGAACCACCAACACGGCCTTGAACGACTTGAGTGTCGAGTAGAGTTTCCACGTTTCAGAATCATGTTCGCACACGGCAAAGCACCACAAGGCTTTTGTTCTGAACGAGAGTTGCCCTTCAGCCCGATATGTGCTTTTATCGGTCATGTGATACATAACAGACGGCTTGGGACTTACGTTTGGGTTGAGACCAGCTGCTCATATTTTGCTCTGAATGGCTACATCTAGAGGGTGCTATTCCTAATCTCAGGTTTTCAAACCATGCGGCTGGGATAGAGCATCTGCCCTACCTGCATACAGACTGCTGAATGGCTTGTTCCGGAAGCCAGGCCCCATTACGCGTTTCACCCAGATCATGGTAACGCTTGCGTAATTCCCACCCATAGGACACATTGTCTCCTCGTATGCTGGCATGCAGGCCTGTCCACGAGCGGAGATTTTATGCCAAAATGTCATAAACATGACATGCAAGGTCGACAGCAGGAAACAGCACAGGTACCAGAAGTGCTGCTCGTTAATTTTTGGCATCATGGAAGAACCTTTTTACATAGTAACGATATTTTCCGCAGGGCAACTTTTTGAGCAATGTTGCTGGGCAATTTCTGACCAGGTGAGAAAAAGGGCAACTCATCTGCATCTGGATGATCACGAAAAGTAGCCCACCACGATCAAAGATTTTCAAGTAGAAATTTGTTGCCCGATTTCAATGGGAAGTTGCCCTGTGTATCATCACCCACACTTATGTGTGAAACTTCCATTATTCTACGCTTGTTTATTACTCACCCATCTACTACAGTCACATGGGTAATGCAACATAACCTCTATTTCTGTGGCTGCCAAACGGACGCTACCGCACAATTAATGAAAATGGAGATACTCGCTTAAGGTCATGAATCAAATTAAGGGCAAGCTACTTTGCCGTTGGATTGAATCTGGGCCAGAGAAGTTTCCTAACATACCTTCTGGCTTTTAGTAAGGAGACCAACTCAAAACCACCCTGTTGTGCATGAACAGGCAAGTAGAAGATTGTCAGTGCAGACCTTCCCACAGTAGGATGAACTTCTAACGATGAAACTAATAGTGAATTAAACCACAAAAGCCCGCTGACTATGAAGCGTGACCACAAACCTGAAGGAGGTTAAGGGGTATCATGTTCGTACTACAGAATCGAGTGGGTTTTAAAGAATGCATTTATATATTAACATCAGCCAGTGTAGACCTTGCTAGTGACAAATGAGCATATTCCATTCACCGTTGAATTTACACATTTAAGTGCTGCCATGTGCCCTGGGTTACTACATGCTTGAGCAGAGTATCTGGTGAAATCCCACTTTCACTGTAGTGAAAATGAAAGTTCAGAGGACTTTTTGTCAGTTATTAGTGGAGTATTTGCTCATTTTGGTTCGTGTTTATTTGTGTAGCATTAAAGTAGAAAAAAAGCAAAAAGAATTTGCCCTGAAGAAAATATATTATGTCTGAATGGTTCATATTCCTGCATGTCATCAGATTATACATTTTCAGTTTTATTTTAAACAATTTAAACTCTATTACTGTTTTAAGGATTGGCGATCTTCAAATAGGTGATATGTTCAATTTTAACATTGGAAATACTCATGTGAGAGAGGGAAGCATTCGAAAGCTAAACGACAGACTCTGCTGCATTTTGGATGGAACGCTTCAGCAGAACATGAACCTCTAATGTACCCCCAGTTACGGGACGTAGCCTTTTGGGGACGTTTTAAAGCTATCAGCTTACACTCATGGAGATGACGGCAGTAGATACCCAGCAAAACCTGGGACAGCAGAATTACTTGAATAAGGACAGTTTTCTACAGGGGGGGCAGTGATTATATATGTATATGAGCTATACTAAAGTCATACAACTGTCAGTTGTAGGCCAGAGTCAAATCTATTCCGTTCAGGTTTAATTTCGGGACAGAATCAGGGCACAAAGGGACGGTCATCGAGCATGCAGGCTGTAACATGACTCGTCGGGGGGGGGGGGGGGGCTACAATGAGGGAAAAGGGATGAATGAGGGGCACTGATAGTTAGATCAGTTAAGATCAGACACCTTCTGGTCAAACGTGCTATACCCAGGGGTGCGTTTCCCAAACAGCGACAGAAGTTAGCATTAACGATGCATCGTACTATGGTAGTTGCTAAAGTAGCTAGCAACTATGGCTTTGGGAAACGCACCACAGACCCCTGAGTTTACATACCAGGTCCTGGGTGAGCAACTTGTTCTGCAGTAATACCTAAAGTCTGCCGTTGTGGAGATTTCCAAGTTAGTGACTTTTGACAGTTTGGTCGAAGGTTTGTGGATTTGGTACAGCGAGGTATTTAGGTGGGGGGCGGGGGAGGGGTTATGAATGGAAAGGAGAAAAAATGCAACGAAAGACCATCTTACTTAAGCTGAGATGATATTGCGAGTGAATTGACTCAGATTCTGACTTGTTCTGGGAGGACATGAAAGACCCAACGTCCCCTGCCCCCCCCCACTCACAATGGTTACACGCTGATGCTGACATCATCGCCGCATGCGCCCCACGCTTCCGGCGGGTTTGCGTGACGATGCTAATAGACCACGCGGATCGCCGCTGTAGAGAATGTCACCTCTGATTACCAGGATCCCCGGCTCAGGGACGCCTCGCTGGGTGCTTCTCGGAAGCATCCGCCATTCTCAAGCTCCGCCCCTTCGCACCTCCATATTCCACCTTCCTTAAGTTAATCTCTGCATTTCAGAAAATTCCGAATTCATACCTGGCTCCTTCCAGTTAGCAGTTTAATGTGCATGTGTGTGTTTTTAAGGTATATTATTAAGTAGCTATTAAAAACCAAACAAGCCCAGTGGAAGCTGCTGCCTTCACTTTCAGTCTCCTGATGCCAGAGTTCTGTGTGAGTCTGTGTGGAAACATTTACAGGTGGGTAATTTGGCCCTAAAATGTCACTGATGTCAGCTGTAAGTCATTTAAAAAGGTAATTCTTCTAATAAAAGTGTATATCAGTCTCTGATGGAATATCAGGCTTTATATCTCTGTATCACGAATTTAATATGCAGAGAACTCTTCGGTTAAGATGAGGAGCAAGTCTTTTGTATCTGTCATATCCGACAGTCGATAAATAATTTAACACATTGAATTGTTTTATTTTAACAAATTTTGTGTTTTTTCATGGTTTACTGGAACTTTCCCAGTGAATTTGGTTCATTCACAGTTGTAGTTTTTTTAAAATAATTTTGGCACCCTGATTTTATATATCCAATGCCTTTCTTAAATTTTCTCTAGTCATTGTAAATTATTATACTTTTCTGTTATGTCTACAGATATTTTCTTCTGGGTATCAGAATATTTCCTACAATATTGTAGAAATCCTGCCACACATCTCACATCCAGCTTTGGTGCAATTTCACAGAAAAATACAGTTGTTTTTAATCAAGATGAAATATTTATGCCATTTTCAAAAATGCAGTTACATTTCATGCTTGGGTCGTCGTGTTAAAATATATTTGTACCTTTGCAGCTATTTGCTTTGACTTTAAATTTCCAAAATATTTTTTCTTTTTCAATCTTGGATTGATTGTGGTTTGCCGTCAATCAAGTAGGATTGTAGAGGCACATCTGTAACTTATTAACATGAAGCAAAGTATTAGATTAATATGACAAAGGGTACATTTTAAGCAAGGAACTGAACAGTAGCAAAATGAAGATCTTCAGCCTTTTTGATAAAATGGAAAAGAAATCTGACAGATGACATAATACAGATGACATAATTAAATATGAATTAAATACCCTGTAACCCAGTATCAGTTATGTGGTTATGGAACATGTCTGGATGAATAAGGTACAGTACTGTATTTTCTGTTCTATATCCATAAAGAAACACAGTAACCATATTTAAAATTGCAATAATATAATTTATGAGACACTCAAACTCTTTTTCAATGGACTACAAATCCTGATGCGTTATTTAAAAGCTCAGTACAATAGAAAATTCCAGATTCCAAGTTATACCAGGTATGTAAACTTTGACATGTAAAGGTTTTAACATGATTGATGAGTTTAACGGGGCGGGTCGTACAGACGGTGTTTCTCCCCTGGCTGACACACGCTCACACCTCACACCCAGACAAATCAAAAGGATAGAATCTTCTTATGCAGTATATTCATATTATTATTATATTACGGGTTTAGCTACGATGCTCATTTATTCACTATTTTTCCTTGAGCTTAATTTTGTATCGAAAATAAACAAAAAACACTGCACCATTGGTATTACGATTGTCTGATTAAAATAAAAATCTTTGCTTTACGGCGACATACTTCTAAAACTGACATACGGTGTGACCTGTCACAAAGGAACGGGACGAGGAAGACTGTGAGCAGGAAAGGTGGGGCGGGAAACTTACACCGAGGGTGTCGACGGTGTCTGCAATCCCAGAGGTCAGCTTCAGAGGAGATCAGGGTCTGGCTCTGGTGCTAAAGCAGATCTTCAACCAGACCCAAAACAGTTTCCCTCTCAAGCACTTAAAACTATCACAGAACTAGCTAGCCATCCCATCTGCAGTAGCCTGTAACTCCCCCCCCACCCCCACCCCATTAAGAGGTGTCTCTCCTGACAGCTTAGCCCTCTGAGCAAATCTTGACATTTCAACAAGTCCTCGGCTGTCAACACAGTGGAATTTTTGAGGTGAGACTGCATTCAATGACTCGACTTGGATTCTCATCCCGATTCCTGTAATTCGTCACCAGTGAACACTTTTGGCGTTGCTTAGTGAAATATTAATCTTCAGGTCATGTTTAATATTCTTACATGGTAAAAGACACCCAATGACATAACTTACAGATACGACATCTCATACGAGAGAAGATTTAATCAACAGATCAAGTAATCATTTGATATGGTGATGAAAACGTTCAGGTGGTGATTCACATGATATTTTAAAATGCAAAAATAGCTGAGCTCTGGGTCGTTAAATTCCTACACACAAAGTATGTATATTCTAACCCAGTTTTGGTTTTTTCATATGGTGGGAGATTACCATCACTTTAGGACCCAGTGCTGTTAGTTGTAATAAATCTTGGAGGAATGTTACCGCCGCATAAGGTGATTTTAGGAGTAACTTTTTGAGATATTATATAAATTGTCCTTGAACATGCTGCTTACTGCTTTTGAGATTGTTTCCCCTCTAACAGTCTAGAACGCGTCACGTTTTACCTGCTTGCAGGACAGCGTCCGCACCAACCCCTAGGCCGGGATTTGGGTTCCTCTGAAACGCGTAAACACTTCAGAGAAGAGAGACGGAGCAGGAGACAATGAGTGCAGCGTGAAGCGCTGATTATGTAGGGGGGCCCGAGAGCAGCGGTGCGATTGACAAAGGAGCGGCCCGACATCAAGGGGGGGTGCCACTACCCCTCCCTGACGGACCGACCCCTGATGAAAAAGGTCACCCCGCTAATGCAGCTAAAGCAGCACTTTTAAAGAGTCTTAGGGCAGGTATAAGGTATCTACTGCCCTGCAGGTTTGTCTGACCCCCCCAGGCTCGAGGCAAACTGTACCCCCCCCACCCCTATCCAGTATCCTGCGAAGCTTGATGACTTGCGAAGTAATCAGTGTAATGATAGGGAATGTCCTGCATTGGAGGGGTGCTAAAGGGGGCTGGGAGGGACCTGGGGGTTAAACAAACAATCAGGCCCTGACAGTAATCCCGTGACACCCCCCCCCCCATCCTGAGGGTCCTTCACCTCCACTTGGGCTCTGAGAGGCAAAGTACTCCCGTCAAAGAATAACAGTTTGTCTTAGGAAGCTGAGAACTGCATCTACAGCCAAGGTGGTATTGACAACCCATATAGGGCTTGATAGCACCCCCTAGAGCCCCCATCACACTATGCAAGTTCCTTTAATGACTATTCAGACTTTTCCCATTAAATGGGCGACCGACATGATCTGCACTGTACATTCTGCAACTGAATCCCCAATTGCTGGGACAACAGCTTCCGGAAGGTTCTATTATTTGGAAGAATGGTCCTCTTTGGTGCTCTTCATGTGGCTTGATCAGACTAACCCAGGCCTTAGGGGCCAAAATAGCAGGACAGTATTAGAGACTTCACCGTCACAACCCAGAACCACAAGCGGAGTGCAGCCTGGGTTCGATAATGAAGGATCCGTTTTCTAGTTCTGGTCCCAGTTTTATAGATGGACTCTTTGTGCTCAGGCCAGTCAGCTGGTGTGTTAAACTGACATTTCAGGGAAAATTCTCTGAATTTATATGCCCAGTGCAGGACCTTTACCCCACAGGTCACGCGCGTAATTTTTAAACGTCAAAAAACACCAAATTTCGGACGTCAGATTTTTTTAATAGTCAAAATTAGGGCATTTTATAAAAAACCCTCCTTCCCGACCATGGGCTTGCAATGAAATAATCTGCTCAGTGGATTATTTTCTCCGAAGAAAGGCATCCTACCCACTGACACAGCTGACCATCACGATGGAGCAGTTTCTGGTGAGAACCTCGCCCTCCAAGTCCATGCCGTTAACCACCGCAATCACTGCGCCGCCCAGTTTCAGGGCTCCCACTCAGCCCGCATCACACACTATAACAGCATTGTGTGCTTTCATTATGGCTTTATGCTTGTGGTGATGTTGACCAACCTTTACGGCTGGTGTCCGGACAGATTTTCAGGCCGCAGAATGAGGAAAGATGTCCGAATGTGATTAGAACATAAAGAATTGGCATGCAAAGGGCCTTCTCTGCCAAAGAGACGTCCCTTACATTGCCCGATTTAATTTTAATTATCAATATTGCTTGCATTTGCATTCATTCACCAGAAAGGCTCACAGCCTCATTCGGATATGAATTGTCTTCCTGCCAATTTCCACCGTCTCTTCTGATCTTTGGTTCTCTAATGGAGGCAATTACATGTTTAGACACAAACAAAAGCTTAAGACACGAAAAACCGCCGCGCCACTCACTGCTTCTCGATGTCACCTAACTGGAAACGCGGTTCACGGAAAGGCCAGCAAACAGCTTCGCCGCCAACTTTCGCCGTCGCAGCTGTCAGGGAAGAATGCGGCCAGCCTCCCACCGAAAGCCTGTGGGCCCACAGCCTGAAAATGGGCGCGGGCACACGGTGGGTGAAGAAGGAACGCGTGCCACTGTAAACACTCACCGTTTGTTACTGTTAGACTTTCAACATCGCACATCAATCTTCCTTTTCAAAGGCAAGCTATTAAAAATATATCATCCTAACAAAATACAAAAGCAGTGGACCACAGGTGTGAAGCTGATCAATGTATCAAACTGGACTTTTGTTTTGTTTAGACGCTCATCGTTGGAGTAACATATCCTTTCTCCAGTCAGCTAACACAAACCCCATCACCACGGAGCGTATTCAGAACAGAGGTTTGCAGGCAGGTGCTGACAGACGGCCCATTCTTATGGTCTATAGTACCCGTTTTAGGTTTTGCCCCTATATCACCAAGTAATGGATTAATGGGTCTTTCACGACACATGTTGCAAAACTAATGTAAAGGCTGGCGTTCACTGATATACGGGGCTCAGAACAGCCCATATGCCGGCACCACGGGGACCAGGCCCTGCAGAACTGCTTCATGTCTGCGTTTCCTGGGATGAGAACTTAGGGAACTTAACAGTGATAGGAGAGATTCAAAGCCTTACAAATTATTCTCATGGTATAACTGCTGCCTGTAAACACAGTACTGCTGTAATGCCCTTTAACACTGACGGGAAGCTATTTTTCATCTCATATTTTACAATGTTTCCTAAAAGTTAAAATTCTTAAAAACTGGTTTGGTCCACCTGAGATGGTTTCTAAGAGATCTGGCCAGCCTGAGGCGTGACCTCGTTTTCTCCAGCATGCCAGCGGCCAATTTTTAAACAGTTGAACTCCATAACTCTCTCTCATCACTCTAATCTCTGCATGTGACTACGTGGTGCATATAATACCCCAAAGTGCAATATGTACTGTACGGGTAAGACCTCAAACTACTATAGATTCATGTCTCTTTTAAACTGCTATATTTGATTTAAATCTAAGACTTCTTGTATTTAATGTGTGTTGCCACTGTAGCAATAAACTGTCACGGTGTGTGGTCCATTGACCAGGAAGGTTTTTCTGTTCTATTGAGCCTTCCAACTAATTCCAACGCTAATAACTTGACATGGAATTCATTCATTTTTTAAAGTGTTTTTAAAAGACTGCATGCAGAATATTCGGATTCTGATACGAGTTCATTGGCAGATTGTACGATGCAAAAGATTTCTGGGATGACGGCCTACTCCTGCCCAGGGATCAGGGTCCGCATGCTTCACGGACGGTAGCGCACCTGCAGCCTGAAACACGATGCGACTGTTTAGCTTACACTGAGTTCTGGCCAAAAAAATTCATGGCAAACTATCCTTTTATGTACAAAATACCATTGACTGCATTTTTGGTTAAAGATCAAATCAGACCCTCGATCCCCTAAATAAAACCATCCCCCAGTGCCCATTATAACCAGCGAAGGACAGGTGGCTGCAATTTCTTGTGTGTGTTTAATCTGTTCCGGTTCCCCTGAAGCTACCCTTATCATCACTAGCGTCAGACCATCAGACCATAATAAAAGGAAGATCCCTCACAAGCACTCAAAGGGTTTTTTTTTTTTACCTTGGAACACAAGTCTGTAAACACACACGTCTGCCGAAAGCACGCAGTTCACCTTCGACTTCCCTACTTGATGGTCTGTTTGTGTAAAAAAAAAAATCAATTTTCTAGGATCCTTTGAACAGGCAAGACTGTATTTGGGGGTTCCTGTAAGATCACCCCAAGCTCTGGTGGGGGATGTGCTGTTAGCTCATCCCAGGCTCTGTGTGTGTGTGGGGGGGGGGGGGCGTTCCTCTAAGCTTGTTCCAGGCTCTGGGGCCACATTTATCTGCCCTTTTCCCGATTCTGCCCCCTCTCCAGATTATAACCTGGGCACATTGTGGGAAACCCAAGCAAACGGCCACTCAAGCGTGCACGACGATTTGCAGAGGAGAGACTGGGTACGGAAAAACTGAAAAGCAGGTATGAGCTCAAGCTGTGTATCATACTGTATCCGTCTCTGTTGATGAGTCAAAAACATTAACGATAAACACATCAATCAATCTGTCAGTATCATTTTGTAACAGTAAATGAGTTTAAATAGATTCACAGAATCACACACCAATATGGCAGCTGTGTAAATGCGTGGCCCATTCCTGCAATTGCATCCAACCTTAATCTACAGCTACCCCTGCCTGCGCCTCAGTGCCCCCTTCTGGTGGGAGGAGAGACATGACTCCATATCCTAACCCCAGACACAGCGACCTTACAGCCATGCAACCTCGAGGCATATAGTGACATGATAATGTGCTGAATTCGGTGAGGGACACGATGGACCACAATCTGTCACTTAGAAACTGGGGGACACTGGAAACGGACAGAACAAACAAATCATGTAGATTGCATGTTATGTTCATTATGAAGCACTGAAAATCATTTAATCATTAGCAAATCATTACCAGGAGATAAATTTCATTAGACAAAAAAACAATCACATAAATGGATCCTGGTTACATGAGAATATAGTTAAAACAGAAAGAGTCACTAAAGAGATAAAACTTAAATACACAGTAATAAGATATTTTACAATGCAATTAAATGAGCTGTCACCTAAGTTTAAAATTACAGCAGGAAAACTGAATAAAGCAGCCTGTTCCACTGAAAAGATTCCCACTGAATGTTTAGAGATCACGACAAATCCATTAAGACAGTTCTCTGGTCAACTCTTGGCTTTTTTGGTTCTGATCTCTCCTCTGCCTGTTACTATTGTACATCATCCTTTCATACTTGCAGCTGGACAAATGGCTTCTCTCTCCCTCTCAGCATAACAACCAGATTCCACTGCAAAACAAATCCAGCACTTATCTGCAGATTCCTTCTCCATGTCAACGTGCATCGCATCCATAAACTGCAGCATTTCAAAAACATGGATGTTCTCAGACAGACAGATTTAAGAATTCTTGACTTTCTGGAATGGCAAGAATGTTATCTGATTCATTCGCAGCTTTTGGACTTAACTTATTTAATACATACATACTGTACATTTCAGTCAATAAATCTGTTCAAAACAAGCAGCAGTGATTAAACGCCATTCATGCTTCTAAGCCAATTGTAATACCACTATTTCAGAGTCTTGTTCCTTCAGACGAGAACCAATATTATTTTCCCCCCATCAGCTAATTGTGCCCATTTCATTAGAGGGTGCCCCCCCCGAGTCATTAACTACAACCTTAAGCATAGAATCTCCCCAAATAATGATTGCCTCCAACCTGCAATTTGGCCCAAAGTGCCCCCAATCAGCTGACAGCATGAGATGAGGCCGTGATCTTTGACATTTTACATCCTAGATGAATTAAGCCATTCAGAAGAGTCCTACATGCATTAAGACCAAAGATTTATATTTAATTTCTAACCAACGAGGCAATTTCCTGAATGGCAGGACCTGACTATCCCACGACACAGAAACACGTTTATGCCGTTTTATTTTTGGAATTGTGGAAGGAATAAAAAGGTTGTTCTAATTCGTGTCATTTTTACTAATTTTTTAATAAAGTTTGGATGAGACCAGACATTGAGGTCCTTCGGCCAAAGAACTCGAGTGACCGCTTTCTTTGACAGCAGCTGCATGGGGGCTGCAGGACCTCTCCTTCATGCGCCCGCAACCACAGATTACAGACCTCAGGAGACGTGCAATAAAACGACGCAGCAAACCTGCAAAGTTTGCCCACACTGAATGACTTAAGTGGTCAAACTAATGAACTTAATTCACTCAAGGGCCACAGGCCATCTGACGGGTCTATGGACACTGCCAGTCACGCAGTGTCATCACGCAGCGTCATCACGCAGACATCACCCAGGTCAAGTAGGAGTTCGACTTCCTGTTCATCGCTCCCAGTTCTCAGGGTTATGTCCTAACGAGTTCCTAACTGACATTTGGCAATTTTTACAGAGCAGTTTTACCGTTAATTGTGATATAAACCAGGAAAGTAAAAAATATATTAGGGGCATTGAAGAGACCAAAAGGCAGACTTTTAAACGCAAATGACCTTTATGACTGAGATCTTATTAAATGGCAGCAATCCTCTCTAACTCATCACAGGAAACGGTTTCCATTTAAACACGGCTGTTTACTGGCGCTAGGCTGGATTATCAGACTCCCATCTGGGTCATAAATAGTTTGATCTCCATGGCACCCTACTGGGACTCCTCAAGTGATAGAAGAAGTGTGTGTGTGTTTTAATTTTGCCTAAACTAGCAACAGAAAGGCTACTAGGGACCGGTGGCCAAGAGGACAGAATAAATTAAAAAAAGGAAAGCAAAACGAACCAAACAAAGCCTAATGCCTCAGGAGGCCGTTGTGTATCCTTGGTTTTCTGCGGATTTGCAAACAACAGCTTCTCCCCGGATTAACGTGTCTCAATAATCTGTACCCTCTAACCGGGACAGAATCACTGCTCTGATAGTCCCGCCCTTTTAAGTGGCACTAATCCGCTTTGCATGTAATTGCTTAAGCACACTGTCAACAATGGCTTACATCTACTGAAAACAGAGAGTGCCACCTGAATGAATAGGCCATTAATGATCGGACCTGGAGGAATCGTCACATATTCAGCGTCTAGGTGATTTATTTTATAGCGTGAACAGATTTTGTCTGGGAGGCACAAAGCCTTTGAAATGACATCGTAACCCTCGACGGTCAATAAATAAGTACGCAATATGTGAGAGAATTAGGAGCAGGCTGGCCCGGGTTCGACACAGGGTGTGAATCATGTGACAGTCAGATGTCACATGACAAGTCTCCAGAGAGAGATGCTGCAGGTGATCTACGTAAACACAACATCATTGCAAATTCTTAGCTTTTTTCCCCAAACGATAGATGCAGCTCACAGGAGAAAGGAAAGCAGCTCGCATTTAATCTTTGTGCATGGATCCAATAAAGCGATCAGGTCGTGTTTAACCGTGCTGCCGTCACAGATGTGCTGTTCTTAATGTCCGAACACACCGTACACTTGTATATATATAACCTGCCAACTGGGCTAATCCCCGTTATGCAATATTTACGGCTGAGAGACAGCCGACATTTTTAAATCTGGGCCGCGAGTCCCTAAAGGCTGCCTATGGCCTCACTCAGAGCGCAAATCACCATGCATGCATCTCAGCAAACCATCAGCAAAACATATCCTTGAGTCGCAGAATTCCTTTCACTAAGGGTTCTCTGATGTCTTTTGTTCCTACTTAAAAAAAAAACAAAACAATGAGAGAACAGGCTGCGTGAGTTCGTCACTCAAGCTGGAGGGGAGGGGCTTTCAAGGGGCTTCTGATTGGGTAATGGACCATGCTGGTGGCCTCATATACACTAAACAGAGACCTGGCAGCCAGTGTCCTGTTGGTGTCCTTAATGTCGTGACAGACCTGCACAGAACCCCGACTCCTTGCCTGTTAATCCAGCAGCCATGGCTACAGCAATCATAAAATCCTTAGTCTACATCAAACGGCACAAAGAAAAAGAAGTGTGATGGACAGGGGGTGTGATAGGGAACGGGGGGGGTGAAGGAGACCAGTGCCGTGCTCCCAGCAGACTGCCTGTTCCCAGGCGGCTGGTTCCGCTCCAGCGACCTTGCGGCACTGACCCGAAGCCTCTGCAGAGATCATTAGCGACGGCGGCCCGCTAACGGACGCATGGGCTCAGCTTCAAGGGGGGAAGAATGTTCTCATTGTGGGGAGAGCAGGCGTGGGCTGTGCATTCTTAGGGGGACTCGGGGCTTTTAGTGCCCTGTACTGTTTGGGTTGAAGTACAGACCTCCTAACCCCCCCGCCCGCCCCAAAAAAAAAAAAAATTGGTGATTTGCTGTCTGATTCAGTGTGGTACGAATTGGCCCCTAGCTCAGGTTCCTGGTGTGGGATGAGCGACAGATGGACGGGCGACCCCCTCCCAGCCAGGGTCACGCCTCGGCACAACTGTCAAACGCAGTAATGATGGTGGGGGGGGGCAGCCTCATCCTCAGGTTCATAGGTCATTAACCCATCCTCTCAGATAACTCATGGTGCTCTTGGAAGCTGGAGCACCTACACCATGAAGATACAGGTGTGGGGGGGGGCATCAAAAGTATTGTGCTCCTGTGCCTAAAAAACAGAACAAGAACATGGTGGAACCGTGTCCTGTGCAAATTCCACAAAAACTGGCAGACCTTGCAGGATTCACCCTGGGGGGGCTTTATCCTAATAACATGGCCACCATGTTTGCAAAGAAACAAGTCTTGAGAAGATCACCAAGAAACAAACTTGACAAGAACTCTGGTGGCCATGGATACAGATTCAAATACCAAAGATACTCCACCAATTTCTTTCTTCAGCTCTAAAATGACCATAAAAAAGGAGGAATATGACAGACAGAAAGTAAATGACATGTATCTGGAGCCTTTAGTGTCTGCAGATGATGTTTATCCTCATATGGTCTTGAGGTGACATTTTCGACCGCGTTGAGCATCACACACAACGTCAGGGTGACTCATGTTGTCTCCCTGCCCTGGGGAACGAACCCTTTCGGTGAAAAACGTTGCCAGTCTATGAGCTGTGTGCACCACAGGGGCAATTCCCAGCATGCTTTGCTGCCCCTGCTCCGCTTCATACAATGTGACATCTTCAGCTTCGTGCCGCGACTTGACCGATTAGCTTAGGGCAAGCGGCGGTTTCCGAAAAGCTCGTCCACAAGCCGGCGTCTGAGGCTATGGGGGGGTGGGCTTCTGCTGGCAGCCCCCTACCTCCAATTTGTTTGGTATCAAAAGCTTCTAAAGTGTCAGAATTTAAGGACAATGGAGTGAAAAACAGAGAAGTGAGAACAAGAGAATCCGATTAAGTATAACTACAGTAAAGAGCAGCTGAAACAGGGATCTAAATGTCAGATAAATGTTTGCAGACTATATTAATATTAAAAACAAATTAAAAACAGCTAAACAGGATTTCCAAGCACTTCTTTTGGTATGAGATGGTTTAAAATATCCTTACTGGCTGCTTTTTTACATAATGTTCACATATTACATGTCTTGTCCCCATATGCAGCCCCCAGACAGGTGCTAACTCAAGTACAATGCACCATGCAGTTTCAGCTGAAAGACACTTATCTACAGGATACCCTGTGGCTTTGGTATGCGGGTAATGCCGTTCTTAGTGCAGAGAGTGACCAGTGGTCAGGTTACCACTCTGCCTTTTCATCAGCTACCCACCAGCTTGCTACGGACGAGTAAGCGCAGATCACCGGAGCGGCCCCCACGCCACCCAGGAGCAGCGATCTGCTGCGGGTGTAACTTAAGAGGCTGAAGATGGAGGGCAAACAGAGAGGAGCGCCCTGCATCGCGAGGCGGCGCCTCTCAGCCGCGGTATCGCGCAATCCGAGCACAGAGGCGGACACCTCGCGCCCCCCTGCACCGTCACCGGGGGCCAGGCTGCCCGTCAACCTCAGCTCGAGCCAGTGGAACCAGTGGAAAGGCGTTTAAATAAACGGGCAGTCTGATAGACACCCCAGTTTGGGGCCTCCTCAGGACCCATGGCATGTAAGTATTGTTAGTTGTTAGTATGAATCACAGAGATATTTCAAAAAACAAATAAAAAGGTTGCTGCCAGCTAGCTGGTTAGCAGAACATGCTGCTTCAGCTGCACTTGAAGGAATTGATATTTATTGTAGTGACCATTTGTGGTCAACAGGGGGCCCCGAAATCTTGAGGGCCACATGCAAATGCATAGTTTGAATGGCGATGAATACCACCACTGTGTTTCCAGGACTAGAAAATGTTTCTGCTGTGGGTGGAGAGCTGGATGAGGTCTTTCATTCTTAGCGGTTCTGCGAGTCGGCTTCCGGCATTGACGAACCCGGCCCTTCAAAGCGACAGCAGGAGCGCGGGGCCTTCGCAGGAATCCCACAATGCACTGCGCGCCGGCAGGGCCGCTCGTATTGCATAACACGCGTTCGGACGAGACCAAAGCGTTTAACAAATCTGATACTCGATTAGCAGGCTCCCCAGCGTGAAAAGGAATCGTGGGGAGAAAAGCATTCAAACGGCCAAAAAGCTGTTTGGGCTACAGGCGGCGGCCACCTTGGTATCCGTTACCCGGAATGGAGACGCGTAAACGATAACATAACAGGCAGTCAGCAGCAGCCGCTCCGCTAGGGCTGCAGTCAGGCACTTAGGAGTGGCTCACGTTTCAGGCCAGCCTCGGCCTCCAAGCCGCACCGGGACCGGATCCGACCGTAAAAACCGGGACCGGTGGCGAATTCTCGACAGGGCTGTCAGGCAGCCAATTGATTTTGTTCAGCTAATTAGGATCAACATGCAGTTTTGAGCCGCGGCTCGGTGTCGCGGCGCGGCCCAGTGAAAGGCTACATCCGCCGCTCGAGGGCGAGGATCGCGTTGCGAAAATTTTCACGAAAACAAGGTCAGGCGACAAGGTGACTGGACTGCGGCGAGTATAATCTGAAAGCCATTAAAATTAATTTTTAATATAGGCATATTGTTCCATGCATTACGACCTTATGGACCCAAGAAGCATTTCAAGTTATTATAATACCAAAAGGACAGTTTTAATGTTACTAAACAGTTTCGCGTGACATTGGGCAGACCTTAGCTGCATCGTCCTCTGTCGGTGATGCGCGGAAAACGGCAATGTTTAGCCGCTGGCGTGGCATTTTATAATGGGGTCACTGTACAGTGCAAAACACGCTAAAATCATGACAAGTGGCATCCCAGCTCCAGTTGGAGTCCAGCATGCTGGACAGTAGCGATGTCATACGCAGCGTACATGCCTGACGTGTGCAGGAACACTCTGTCCATGGCAGGAGTGTGCTGGTCCAACACAGTCCCCAGAATCTCCCATCACCCCCTAGGCAACAAGATGGCAACGGTCAACCTCGGACACTGTCCACTGGCAGAAGAGAGTTGGGGTGTCACTGGAAACTTCTGCGCCCAACCTGGAGTCAAACTGAGATACGTTATCCGACTGCAATTCAAATAACGGTTAGATGGGTCCATTTTGAAACATTTTGTATAAAGCTGCTGTTGTTCTGGAATGTGGCTCTTCAGGCAGGTCTTCCTGGTGCATCGTGGGAGAAGTCTGCTGAAGACAGCAAAAGGAGGCGGCGAGAAGAAACACTGCCCCTTCAGGCCAAACGAGCTCAGTGCAGGACGTACAGTCAGCTCAGGCTTCAGGTTTCCACCTGTCACTGACTGTGCTGAATATGCTACAGTCCGTAACATTTAGCATGAAAGACTGAAAGCCGGCTTGACAGCCTGACTAAACTGTTCCCAGACAGCAGGAACGGTGCTGCGTTCAATCTAGCTGCTGATTTTCTGGGGGTAGCGGCAGTGAGACTGTAAAATCAGGGAAAAATCTGCCTGCTTTTGGAAGGGGGGGATTAAAGTGCCATTTAAGCACATTTTCCATATAAAAGTACAGCATGTTTACACTTCATATCGCCCAATGCAGTGACGGCACTGGCTACGGACACACTATGCAGTGACTGCACTGGCTACGGACACACCATGCAGTGACTGCACTGGCTATGGACACACTATGCATCACATTTATTTAACAACATACATTTTTTAAGAAGCAGTGTCAGACAGTCCCTGGAGCAGCTGGGTCTGGCTCAGGGCCCTATGGTGACATCACCCTGCCAGCCCTGGGAGTTGAACCAGCAACCTCCTGATCACAGGCACATCCCCCGCGCGCCATATCCTCCAACATATCTGATGGCAGGGGGCACGTACACATTTATAGTCGAAACGTTGAATCTGCGAACGTGTGGATTGTATGAGATCGAGGTCCCGCCGTTATACCCGATTATACCTGAATGACAGAACCTGACCAAGTGAGCACAGTGTAACCGGGCCCCAGGTCTGCGGCACTTGTCTGACAGGCAGAGAAGCGAAAAGAAAACACAACATTGTGTCCTGAATGGGAGGAGCACACACTGTGAGGGAACTGGGTATACTGGAACAACTGGAGGCTGAACGTGACACCAAACAGCTGAAACAAATTCGGTAAATAATTTTTATTCCTAAAACCTGTGCACTAAATGGAATGTAAGTCCTCAGATTCTAACAGTTTTTACTCCATAGAGGAACCTTAAGAGTAGTAAAATGATACAAGTACCATTTGCTATATGGGCTGCACAGTATAATACGCTTCGGTTGTTCAATTTCCAAAGTCTGAAAATGTTCACAACTGAGGGTCTTGTGAGACCAATGATGGGGGTGGGGGCGGGGTAGTGTCCAGGATTCCTGCGATTGGCCAAAACGCCCATCCCTCTCCAGGGCCACTGCAACGTGATCAAAAAGATAGGAATGAATTCCTCCCGTCCAACGTGTTGTGGCGGCTTGGCTCTTAGGTAGTTATCCCCCCCGCCCCCCATGACCCTGCAGCCC
The DNA here is from genome assembly GCA_026781145.1 of Hippopotamyrus pictus. Taxonomy (NCBI): domain Eukaryota; kingdom Metazoa; phylum Chordata; class Actinopteri; order Osteoglossiformes; family Mormyridae; genus Hippopotamyrus; species Hippopotamyrus pictus. The sequence goes on along the minus strand of JAODLC010000065.1, from coordinate 2,998,514 downwards.
CAGTCTGGTCGGCAGGATTAGTGTAACACGTCCTATTCTGCTCATGGGAGATTAGGCCAGAATGCACATTAATCCCAAAAACACTGACAGTCTAGCTGACGGCCTCCATTTAAAGTGTATTCTGATCCACTCCCCTTCAGAGTTGATGAGGTCACACCCCCCATCCCCCAACGACAGGCACAGCCATGCTGAGTGCCACGCCCCTTTCCACTCTCCCGCTTCTGAGTGGACCCCTGGAAGGGAATTTAGAAACACAAGCATGCCAGACAGACTGCTGCGGGAGCGGGGTGGTCATGTGACCCCTAAACAGACACGACCACTTTTTGGAACACGTGTATGATACAAAAAAACCCATACATAGGACCCCAAATGCTCACTGGGAAATAATACTAAAAATAACGATAGAAAACCTTTAATGCTGAAAATGAGTCCAGGTCCCAGGAAAATAAATAACACAAAAACTGTGCCAGCCCGCCGATCTTTTCTCGCTCTGTCGTTTTCCAGGCTCAGGGTCTGAACTGGGTGAACTGCGTGGGGGGGGCTTGCGCCCCATACCGGTAAGGCGTGGGGCCCAAAGCAGTTCTGAAGGCCTGAGTAGGAGAAAGGCCAACGCCCACCCCGAGGCCTGCTCCCATCCCGAGCCCGGAGCCCGGCCTCACGGCGCCCTGTCCAACAGCGCTGTTATATGCGGTCGCCCCGTAGGCGAGCCCCAGGCTGTGAGGCCTGTGGAAGTGGGCCATGGGCAGCGTGGCCGGGTTGATGTTCTTCCCCGGAGTGTTGAAGGAAAATTCAGGTGGGGGGCTGCTCGGCTTGGCCGGTGTGGAGGTCAGCGGGTCCAGCTCCTCCGCTGGCTTGGCTGCCACTGCCGGGCCACCGGGAAGGACGCTGTAGTCCGAGGCGACCAGCACACCCGCCGGGAGGCTGCTGGCCACCAGGGGGGGCCGCATCCAGTCATCCTTAAAGATCTGAACTGTCAGTGTGGAGACCAGAGTGTGGAGGCGGCTGGTCACATGGGCCAAGACCATTTGCTCGCTGGCATCGCGGCGGATGCGGACGTGGACCGAGCCAGCCTGTCCATGCAGAGACAACGACAGAAGGTTAACACTTCCAACATCGCAGGGTATTCAAACTCAATCCCATGTTGGCAATATCAGCATATCTGACTATCAAGGGGGATGTACATGCCCGTCGAGATCAGGGTTGGGGCCATTACAGAATGCATTCGTCAATTCCAATCCAAATCAGGAAATGGAACTGGAGTTGGGAAAAAAAACTATGGGGAGCAGAATTGGAATTGAATTCGAATTTCAGGGAGATTTAAATCCCTACTCCAGTTCCTGATTTGGATTGGAATTGAGGAATGCATTCTGGAATGGCCCCAACTCTGGCTGACATTAAAAAGAGCTATTACATACTGATATACCGCACGTGCACACACAGACACACACACATGGACGGACTTTACTCCAAACTAATCTGCTAACTGAATTTGTCATGTGACGAGTGGGGGATGCTTAGAGAAATATTACAGCTCAGTCTAAGCAGAAAAAAGCTGCCAGACCAGACATCCACCCCAGTCGGGTCGTGGGCAGGCCGGTAGGTTTGTAGGCTTTTTCAGTTTGTGGCCCCTGGTTCAGCACCAAAAGCAGGAAGAATTCTCACTCAAAAGCATCCCAATGCTCCTTTGACATTCAAAACACTTAATAAATCAACTTTGGAAAATCAACCTTTACTTATGACACATTAGAGAACAGTAGCAGCCTGGAGCTGTGCAGCTTTGCGAGGTGAAGCACCCCCTGCAGGGAAGAGTGTGAAGCACAGACAGGCTGCCCCGTGCGAGTGCCTGCTGCAGCAGGTTAAATTACACGCCTGCATTATTTAAGCATGCTGCGCTCCTGCCATTGTACATGGGGCGGACCCAGCCACCATGCTGTCGCGCTAACTGCCCCGTGGGGTGAGCCTGGCACATGTTACGTATGTCCAACAGCCGGAGAGAATGTGCTTTGTGACAGCAGGGCAGACCCTACATTGCAGACACGAGCACGACAGACAAGCACAGGAACCCTGACCTGTGGCTGTTTGGGAACAGGCGTTCAGGAGATTCACTGGCGCATGGTAAAGAGCAAGGGGGGGGGGGGGCCTAAATCACATCACACAATGCGAGAGATGGGGGTTCAAAGCCCTCGGCCACCATCCTGGAAGCAATGGAACCCAAAATAGAGCACAGGGCAGCCGGCTGGGTACGTACCAAGGAGCCGAAGCCCACCGTCCAGAAGTGCTCGTTCCGGACCTCCAAGACCCCATCCAGCGTAGAGACCTGGGCAGGGAGCAGGATGGAGCACAGGATTTATTCTGTGGAGACGGTGTAGCTATAGAAAACACCATTTACCGTTTGGGGTCAGACCGGACCATTAAGCTACTCTGCACCACGTGTCAACGGTAGAGTGAGACACTCACCTCTCGGAGCACTTTATCCAGCTGGCCAATGACGTGGGAGGGCGTGGTCTGGGGGGGGGGGGGCACAGTGTTACTAATGGACATCTTCTGAATGCTCAAATTAAACAAACCAGTCAGACAATTGTGTTAAAATCCTTCTGGGCCAGACCCACAGCTGATGGTCTATATAAAGACCTGATAGGTGCAAACATGGGTCTGTGATGAGGCTTGGAGGACACTGCATGTGTGTTGTCAATGGGGTGGGGGGGAGATGATGGGGAGATGATGAGGGCGGCTCAGATACCTGGAGCAGCACCTTCCCGCTGTAGACGCTCATTGGGTACATGGTGCCGAAGGTCATCAGGGCGATGACCGCAGCAGAGGCCGTGTCCATGGCGCTGTAGTTACTGGGGGCGGAAGCGCAAAGGCTCGCACTCAGAAAAGGTGTCCGTACGGCATCCAGCCGGCGGGATGCCGGGGCGGGCAGGTGGGCGCGCGGCGGACTCACTTGATCTCGATGAGCATGTAAGTGAGGCAGAGCGACAGGGCGCCGGCCAGGTTGATCAGGACGAAGGGGTTCATCCGCGGCAGGAGCACGCCACTGAGGCCTGGGATGACTCCGCAGAGGCTGCGGGATGGGGTGTGGTTAGGGCACACGGAAATCAGGGGGGCGGGGCCACAGGGACACTGAAAGACGATTGGCCTCTGGAGTGACCCCACCCCTGTCACTCAGCAGCTAATAAGGCTGGCCCCTCTGTATGAATTACGGTCCCACCTTAAAAAACCTAGAATCACCCCTGAAAGAGAGAGAGATTTCACAACAGGAAAACAGAGCCCCCCCCCCCCGGGAAGCAGCATGAGCCTACAGCTCCTGACACGTTCCCATGCGAGGGGGTTCCAGGCGGTTTCGAACTGAATTATCTGAATTATTTATCTGCGCCTGCGATCGGAACATTGTCAGTTCGAGGCCCAGCCTCATCAAAATAATCATGTCTGCGGGAGCCAGAGCAAGGCCCTAAACCCCCAGCTCCAGGGGGGCTGCACACCGGCTGACCTGCCCTGTGACCCCCAGACTCCCGCTAACCTGCATTTGTGTCTGTGTGTCTCACGGAGAGCGAGGCAGGCGAAGAGAAGCGTTCCAAAGTACCGGCACTCATACTTATGCAAATGAAAAACACTGTGCTTTGCCGGTCTTTGCCTTTAAAATGGCAGTGCAAAAACAGAACACATCCTTCACAAACTCTTACATCACCGCAAGGTGCGAGAGGCTATATGCCAGGCTTAAAACCAGCTAAAAAAACACTGAAGACTAGCCCGGCGCTCCATAAATAGACGGACACCTCCCGACATCCCGAACTGCTGCCAGACTCCCGCGTGGGAACACAATCCCGCTCGGTGACGCAGAGAGCAGGTTCCGGCTTGCTGCTGGAAGGCCCTCAGACCCAGAATACGGCATCGTAGGAACGCCGCCACTCCGCTTTAATCCCTCAGGTCCGAACAGGTAAAAAGCGTGGGATTAGCAGGAGGTGCAAACACGACACCCGATAAGCCGTCCCGGGACAAACGCGGAACCTCCCTGGGAACAGCGAAGACTTAAAGGATCAGCCTCAGTCTCGCATTTAGCTCCACATGAGAGGGAGGTGGATTCTTACATTTACATTATACTGCGTATGAAACGTCGCAATCTGACTTCATAAGAGGGCAGAGTGCGGCTGTGTCGGAGATCAGAAAGCTGCCGGTTCGAATCCCGGGTTCGGCAGTGACGTCACCATTGGTCCCCAGAGCGAGTGTGACTAACATCTCGAGGCAGCGCCCAGTTGTGTCCCACAGACACAGTGTCACGTCATTGTTTATCCTAAACGCCCCCTTCCGCACCCATGAAAAAAGCCTCCCCGAGGTTGCACACCTCTGGGCTACATACTATTGGGTCCTATGGAATGTGAAAACATTGCAGGAACATGCAGATGGCCCTTTGGGACAGTGCCCCCCCCAGCCTACCCGCCTGCCATTTCCTGCACGTCCTACGAGACGACTGAAGGACGAGCAAAAGTGCGAGACGGAATGACTGGCATGCTATAAAAAAAAAAAAGCCAGGGCTCGGGTGGGTAGGGCCAGGGGTCGGGACCCAGGGAAAGGTGCCCCCCTCCCCCACACAGCAGGGGAGGTGACCGAGCCCTTCAAAGCCGGGGTGTCGGTGACAGGAAGCTGAGAGCTGCGGAGACTCTGTCCACTCACGCAAATCGATGTGTCTAGCTCAAAATACGGGAAGACAAAATGGGGGAGGGGGGCAACGTGGGGGGAGCGCTTGGAGAACAAAGACACGATTACAGCTCCTGCAAATAGTTCGACCGGACGGGACGTGGGGCGATTCCCAGGAAAGAAAACAGCACGTGCTGGTACCTCTCGAAGCCGGCTTGATTACAGGCAGATCTTCATGGTCAGTATCACCCCCCCCTCAAAAAAAGACCATCCTCCTATGTCTCTGGCACAATCTGCCACAGGTAACTGCATCCTCGACATCTGTGTCCGGGGCTCCTTGTGGGCCCCCCGGGTCACGGAACGACCTGGTTCTCTCGGGGTGGGGGCTGATTTGGGGTGAGGGGGGGGGCATTAAATGACTGAAAGAGTGTCTTACCTTCGGCTCAAGTCTGCGACATGCTCCTGAAGCCAACTGGTGCTGGCAGCTGTGGGGAGGGGGGTCAGGGTTAGTTACACATCCACATGCGTGCAGGCGACCACCACACGACTCCGGCCATCTGCCGACCACAGACCGGGATCGACAGGGCGAGCGCAGAGAGACAGGCGGTCAGAACACACTGCAACCGCTCCCCCAGCTCCCCCTCACACCCGCTCCTCCCAATCCAGATCCCGGCCATCGGTCCCCCCGACCCACAGCTCGCCCCTTCTGGCCCTCTGACGCATCAGCGCCGCTGCCCCCGATTCTGTTTGACAGTCTGTCTGTGACAGAGCCTCCCCCGGCAAGAGCGGCCCCGATGCTGAGGAGCGAGTCGTCAGCGGCTCCAGGCGTCAAAACAAACAGTGTGCGTGTGTGCAAGCCCAGAACCGGGCTGGTACTAGGGGGTCCAAGCTGCAAAGGGCAGAACCTCCCCGACAAAGGCCTCAGACAACAGCCAGCGCTGATTCTGTCCCAGGGAGGATGAGTGGACAGCGCTAAAGCATGAAAGCCAGATCAAACTGACAGAATCTCTGTCCAATAAGCTCCACGCAAAACAGCAAGTCGAGCGGCACTGAGGTTCTGGGGTTAATCCTGAGCCCAAACCCATGAAGGGACCTAACAAACATTGCTGCTTTAAAGCAGACTGAGGGCGCCAACACAAGATTCGTCTGCCCACCTGCAACGAGACGGCCAATCAGAACTTAAGATGAAAACAAGAAAACTGGAAATGGCCAATCAGAATTAAATCAATAAGGGAAGGCCGAAGTTAATGTAGGATCAACACGACATGTCCAATCATGCTACGACGCTCAGCGGGTTGTAATCGGAGTCCCAGTGCGAGATTCCCCAGACTGGAACGTCCCCAGCCCACGGCCGGAGGCTCGCACCGTGGGCCGGCCCAGAGCGGGATGCTGGCGGTATCAGTTAAACGGCACCCTGCCAGCGCTCGGAACGGTTGGGGGGACCGGCCGGACAGGCCCGGCGGATCGCATGTCGGATTCACCCTTACGATGGCGTAGCCAGAGCACATGGGCGGAGTGCGGGTCGCCCCGTCAGCCAATAAGCCAGCAGCTATTCAAGTCCCCATAACCACCAACCAAGCGTAATCCAAACGCTCTTAGCGACAGATTAGACGCTACACATTAGGCCGAGCGCTAAAACATTCACATCATTATAAATATCAGCATTACTATTATTATTATTCTGTAATCAGTACATCAAGATGGACGGTTAAAGGCCAGTTGTCAGAGTAAGGTCAACTGTGCACTGTCCCCATGGATAAGAACCCCCCCATTTACAGTGGAGCGGCTTGTTTTTATTCACGACCTAGTCTACCCCCCCATATGCAATGCACCGCTGGTCTCTTATTGTGAGGCACCTGTGGGTAGGGGCCAGTCATGGGCACACACAGCATCCTACTGTGACATGATCATCATGGTGCGCTCTGATGTGATTCGGCCTCCCACAATCCTCCACTGTGACAGCCGGATCCAATGGTATAAATGCACGTGCGCCACTTTAATTAGGCCCGAAGCTGAAGTCCTCCTTCCCTCAGCCGTCACAGTCTGCCGCCGCGTTTGTCTATAAGCTGTCAGTCCCATCGATTCCATGATAGATAAGGTCCTATGATGAATAAATTATTCATAGAGATGAGAATAGATAAAACAGAGATACTGGACACCTTTGTCTTCAGCGGGATAAAAAAGGACAGAGGAGATTAAAGCAGCCATAGCTGGCAGGCTGGAATGCCTTTGTCCCACTCATAATGACATTTCAGGCCCACTTTATATTGAGAACCCAGCAGCAGAAATCATCGGTGTGACATGCGAGGATACTGACACTGAGACCTCTAGTGGTCACTCGGAAAACCGCGGGCGGCAGTGTGTCGCCCAGTGATGAAGCGGCCCTCACACTGCACCAGGCAATCGATGATGCGGCCCTTGCCGTTGCCACCCGAGTCATGGCTGCCCGCTGACCCTCACGGTGCTTTAACCAATCGCAAGGGGGCACAGACTCAGCAAGATGGAACTTCTCTGCATTCTACTTGTGGGATTGACCTACAGCTCAGACTGAACACTCAAAAAGACGGCGCCAAGATCAGAAGTAAAAATAAAGGGTCCTACTGGCAAATGAAGGTCACGCTGCGGTGAAGACGCAGGGCTATGTTCACTACACCTTACAGCACGGACTCAAAGCAGAAGGCGCAGACCCACACCACGGCAGAACCAGTATCAGCACCTGAGAACCACCCCCCCCTAAAAGTTTCCAGTGGGAATCAGGGTCCTAACCCGTGGGCCCAAACCCAGTCGCAGCAGGAACACCACAATGGCCGCTGGCCAGGTGAAGTGGGGAGGTGAGGTTAAGGTATCCACGGTCCGGGGGGGGGACGCTTACCTTCAGAGACGTAAACGAAGGGCTTATTCTTCACAGACAGCAGTGTCAGCAGGTTAAAGAATAGGCCCACAAAGGTCCCCACCAGCAGCCGGCCTCTGCAAAGATGGGGGAACATAAGGTGGTAAGCCGATTAGCTGAAGACATTACCCTGCTGATAATACAGAAGGCCATACCCTTAACCACCATGCCACCTGCTGGCCAGCGAAACTAATCACAAGTGCGTGAAAACGACACCCTGATACCAGATAATCCCTGAAGACTGCATGAGTCACAAAAAGACAGGACACCAATTCTGCTAGATGTCCAGGAAGATGGTCTTCTATCGCTCAACATGCCACTTACAATGAACACTGATTTGCAGAACTGAAGCCCTTAAGAATTTAGCTGAAAATGCAACAAGAATTTTCAGACACAAAGACCCAAATTAGGTTATTCTGAAATGACAGAACGCTGGGGTTGAGGCTGCGTTTGCTGTAGACTGATGCTGGATATGTACCAGTGTCTGTATGTATGTATAAATAAATAAATAAAAACTTAAAAATCTCCCAGTAACCTCCAAAATAGAGGCCCCCGTTTGCACGGCTCAGCTGCACTTTGCCGTCCAGCGACGGTCACGTTACACGTAAAGTAACGAGATCGCTGATCCTGGCTTCGACCGCGGGAACATTCGGGAGAAAAATCCCTTTAAAATGCCATACAAACAGATCAATAGGGGGTGTCAGTGTTCGGCGAGAGGCTGCGGACACACGCATCTGATGGGTACAGGACTCAAAACAGATCAGGTCTCCCGAAGTTTTAGCTGCACGTCACCTGACGTCTGAAGCAGCAGACTTGTCACTTTAATGGCTCACAGCCGGAGTCGTCCCTGATACATTCCCGTCCTTCAGCAGCTTCCCGGCTGCAATCGGACCCCGCTTCACGGAAAACGGGACGAGTCACCCAGGACAGGTAAATCCAGACACTCCAGCTTTAATGCCATTGCTATATTTTTATGAGAACCCCCACCCCCCCGGCTTCGGTCAGCGTTACTTACGTGTGGATTTCTGGCTGATCCATCAATCGCTCCACGCTGGACAAACAAGGAGGAGGAAGGGGGCGGGGGGGCATTCAAAAATGCATTAATACAGATAAACATTGGACTTGATAGTAGACAGTAGAAGTCGTCTTGACTTCATGGAGGGGTGGGGGGAACGCACATACCTGAGCTTAAAACTTAGCCAGTAAGCTAAGCCGGGTCACACTTTTAACCTCCTTAAAACCGTCTGCACATCAACACATGAAACATTCATGGCTACTTCGTAACCCATGAAGAGTCATGAGCACTGCGAAACGTCTTACTGGTCATTCAACACTGTTTAGCGACGCTTCTAGGAGGGATTGCATTTAGCTAAAGCACAGGTAAGAGTTCACACTGAGAGGCCACATTATTGGTCCAGCGGATTGGTGATGCTCTTCCACACAGCCAATCACGTAGCTGCACCCGACCATACTCCGCTTAAAGATGATACTGTGTACTTGTCACATGAATGGAATGTAACAGCAAATATGCTACAACTCAACATAAACTCAATAATGTACTACATTATAAGCCATTTATTATGGGTTTTTATAATGCACTTGTTCAGTACATTACCCCTAGCTGTGCTTGACTTGGCAGATGATTGGATAGGTTGTGAGCGTACAGGCCAATCAGTGCTAAAGAGACATTAGGGGGCGGGTCTATGATATTCCAGGCATTCCCTGCCCCAGAGAGGCTCGCTAGGTCTCCAGTATAACGAGGGTTCAGATGGGGGTCACCAGTGCGTCTCGGGGGGAGCCTGGGGAAAAAGCGGTGCGCCCCGGCACTGCGGGCAGCCTGCCCTCTGGCTGACCCTGACGACGGGCTCGTCTTCCTGCCGGCCTGGGCTGGGTGGCACCTGCTCGAGACCATTAGCGGCTCGCACGAGCTGATCACGTGTGCGCGTGTGTGTAGAGGAGTAAGAAGCAGTCACTCAGCAAGTGACAGACCGTATGGGCGGGTCAAAATCCAAACCGGCCCGTTAATTGGCTGCTAAATGCACCAGCCGTGACTCTTATTTCCCCCAAAAGGCACCGAGTCCATCACAAACCAAGCTGATCTAGCTGGGGGGGGGGGAGCTCGGGGTGGGGGGGGGGGGGGGG
>JAODLC010000065.1:2955206-2967054 GCA_026781145.1 Hippopotamyrus pictus | reverse complement strand
GGGCAGGCTAACATTACTGAAAACAGGAAATAGTGGACTTGCTTGCTAAAAGCTCGGTGTAAGCTGATATTAAGGATTAAGGCAAAGTCCAGCAATGAGCGCGTTCTCCTCACTGGCCTGAGTAGGCGGCACCGAAGGCTGCACCCACGATGATAGAGTTCGTAGGTCCCATTCATGATGTCACCCCTTCATGGGACTTAACCAGGACTCCAGCTCAGATGGTGCCAACTCCGGACACCAGCCAGACGTGGGAAGGCAGAGAGCATGGATGGTCAGAACTGCTGTTTTTTTTTTTTTGTAAAATGTCTTCCTCCAGGGTGGAATGATTTTAAATCGACCGCCCTTACGGTATCTGCTGAGAACAATCTGATGATTGTCAGTCTCTTACAGGGACGAATATTTTTAATAATGGGTCTGGTGCCACAAGCTTTCTGTGTCCTTCCTGTCTTGCAGGTGAGGTGGGAGACTGGAAGAACCACTTCACTGAGGACCAGAGCCAGGAGATGGACGCTGCTTTCGAGAAGCACCTGGCTGGGACCAAGCTGGGCGCCAAGCTGAAGTATGACGTCTACTGCAAGTAGGCTGCGATGGCCAAACGGAGGCAGCAGCGGAACGCACAGGAACATGTAGGGACTCTGATGCTCAAATACACAAACCTCAAACATTAATAGTAAATGATCCTGGGTTTAAAATGAGGGCACAGGACTTCTAGATAGGGTGGGTTTCTTTATAAAATCTGCAAATGAACTACACAGTTGTTGCTTTTGTATTAACAATGTGAAACATATCTACTGTGCATTAAAATATGCATTGATTGAATTCTCCATGGTTCTGTATATATTTCTTTCCACAATGGCCCTGAATTTGAGTAAGAACTGTTGTTTGCACCATGTAGACCAGGAATAGAGGATTTGTGCGCAGTCAGCTTTGCTGATTAATTTCCTTCCAAGACAGTTTCGATCTAGTTCTTTGCTGCCATCTAGTGAGTAAAATTGTTGAGGTAAATTGTCAAAAGCAATGAGGTACGTACATCCATCCATCCATCCATCCATTCCAGGAAAAGTGTGTTCCTGGGGGGTGCCGTTGGCTTGTGTCCAGGGCACCTCTCAAATGTGGAGGGGCCACGTTTCCCTCCTTCTTCTGGCTCTCTGCCCACTGAAGGGTTTGGTCAGTTTCGCTGTTCTCTGATATGACTGGCTAACCTCAACAATGCCTTCTCATATGACCTCCACAGTGTGGTTTTATTTATTCATCTATGTATTTCCTAAGAATCTGAAGTAGATCTGGCATTGAAAATAAAGTTCTCCAATGCAATCAACCAGGGACATAGGATCCGGTGGGTGGGTGGGCACGTTCCCCAAAATATCAACATTTTGGCTAATTTATCCCCCCTCCAATAAATAGACCTTTGTATTTAAGTGATTAATTTGTATCCCCCCCCCCCGCCAATATCAAACTCACTAATAACACCTCTGCATCCAGCACAAAGGGTAACACTGGCTCAGCTCCAGTTCTGGTGAAGTACTGTGGCTATTCAGGTTGCACAAACAACGCTAGCAGAGGCAGCGTTTTGCCGATAGGGGGCGCCCTTGCCTTAGCACACCCACCCCGGCAGTGTAAATGCATCTAGAGTCGACCTGCAGAAACAGGACAAGATGGAAAAAGTTCTCTCCTCCTCTCTCACAGCAAATTTTTTAAAAAAAATCTATAATCACTGCCTGAAAGGCTGTAATTAAACGTTATTGCGAAAGACAAATTGCAGCGAGTGCCTTTATTTTTAGCAGGTTTACGGCGCCCAGGTTGCGAGCTGTAATCAGCCGGCTCTCCCGCCAAACAGCCCGTTGTCCGCGGCGTCCCGCTTGCTGCTGGATCCAGCTGGGGGTTGTTGACAAGATTCAGGGGCGGATCCCATAAACGACGCCCCCCCGAGTCCGTCTCCTTGGGGGCACATCATTAGGGTGTCAAGAAACAATGTTGTAATTCATTTCACTACCAAACGTGACATAGCTTAATCTCCACTGGGATGCTGCACTTTGAATACACCCTGAAAGGCGGGTCTCCATCCAGACAGCAATAAGTAGAATAATTTCAGTCTCTTTGTACGATTTTTTAAAGTAAGGCAGCTAGTTATAAGGCTTTTACTTCAATTCAATTTTTTTTTTTACATAGCGCCTTTCACAAGAGAGTCACCCCAAGGTGATTTACATGGGTGTGTTGTGATATATTACAACATCATTAAGACAGAATAATACAAAAACAGGGAAAGGGAAGACAAAGAAATGAAAGACAGAGAGACATGCTAACATTGCTAAGAAAAGAGAGAATGTGCCTGTTTGCTAATTGCAAGGTTGTAAACTGTGGTTAAGGTCAAAGCCAAAGTGTATGGATGAGCCTGTTCTCCACGCCGTCCTGTTTAAGGTGACAGAATGAATTCTGCACTCACCATGTTACAGTTCATAAGTCACATCTATGATGTCACTCTTCCATGGGACTTTTATTCAATTTCCACATTTTATTTACCTGATTTTTCCAGTGAATACTCATTACATTGATTTAGGGCATGCTTTTATCTGTTTTTAAGAAGGCAGGATCAGACTGTCCCCGGAGCGATCGGGGTTAAGGGCCTTTCTAAAGGAGCCAAAGGTGAAATCACTGCACCTTCACATCACTGGCACAAAGCCCAAACCCGCTGGGCCACACACTGACCCGCAAAACTCCCCCAGACAGCAATACAGCTCAACAAATCAAATGCTTAACAAATGATGTAATCCAGCAAGGGGGGGGGGGGGGGGGGATTTGACACATTCACTGAAATGGCCCCCAGGCATGATTATAGTGATGGCGCTGGTATGATTTATCACGGTAGGTGTCAGCAGGAAGGCTGGGGTAGCTGTACATCTAATTTTGGAAGCTGAGGTAAAGCTAGCGGAGATGGAGCTTGGGAAGGGGGTGATGGGGGGGTGAGTGATTGGTAGCCACTTCCACCATGCCTGGGTACCAGTTCAGGTGCAGGTAATGGGAATGTTAAGCGTGGCTGATTTAGCAGATGCCTTCACGAGCATTTTTTGGAGGACCGTTTGTGAGGTCGCATCGTGAATCGGCTGATGATGTCTGGTTTGGAGCTGGGAGGGAACGAAAACGTGGACCGTCTGGGGGTCCCTGTGGACTGGGTTGGGAAACATTACCCTTGTGGGTTTTTAAGTAAAGCAACTAGTTATAAGGCTTTAATTTCTTTTCCAGATTTTATTTAGTTGATATTTCCTGTGAACACTCATTACATCTCCGATCCCGGGCTCTGCCCTAACTTACTGAGCCACACGCTACCAAGAAGCCTGAAGGACAGCACTGGACCGAACGCCTGATGCCACAACATCTCACTAAACATACATTACTGCCAGAGGCGTTTACTACATATGCTACGGTAAATAAGGAATACGGGGCCATATGGAAATGTACACCAAGTCAGTACCTGGGTCAATTTACCTGATTTGGTTAGAAGAGGGAGTCAGGATCAATTATGGTTCATTTAAAAGGTCCATTGTTTTTTTGCAATAAAGAAAATGTCACCCTAAGCTAAGAACTATACAAAAATAGCTACGGTTATGGGGACTTCCTGCATAAAGAGCAATTGCCCTTAAATATTGCTGAAAGCTGCAATTATGCTACAGAAAGTCACTATGCATGCTGGCCTCCAGCTGACAGGGAGGGTATGCGGTATAGTCTGGACAGCTGAGGCCGACGACGACCTCAAGAACATCGTGTCCTCTCTGATTTTTCTGTCTCTAGCTAAAGAGGTTGGGGGGCTTATGTGTCTGTGGGGGGGGGAGTTCACTTGAATTTCCATGCTTATTGTTGTGTTTCTGTTCACCCACACAGTGTTGGCTTGCATGCACATTGGTGAAGTTTCCATGGCGAGGGTCGAGGCGGTTTACGTAGGAGGAGGTTTGTGTCTGCGGCTGGGATCCCCAGAATCCCCAGGGGCAGAGCGCACGGAGAGAGAGAGAGAGAGAGAGAGAGAGAGAGATGACTGAGATGGAGAACAAGCGTGCAGCATTTGCACGAGGAGGATACACTTCCTGTTAGGTGATGCCGCGTCTGTGGTGTCAGGTGTTCCACCGAACACCCCAAGCCGCCCCTGACACTCCGCCCCCGCTTCCGGAATCCACCGCCCCTGGATTGCGGCTCAGCTTTGTGATCATCAGGACTACCAGGGTCTGCTTCGTCTGGGCCGTTTTTGTGAGAAATAACCAGCGTGTCCTTCATCCTCTCATTCCACAAAGGGACAGTCTACCGAGGTTAGACTGAGAGGGTTATTCCATATGTCTGCTCACGTACATCTATAGGTGGGGACGGGGTCGGCAGGACCCGGGCCAGTTCGCTATACGCCGGCATCTGCTCAGAAGGTGGCGTCCAAAGTGGCCGCCCATGTTGGCAACATGAGCGGATCTGTGTACAGGCTTGGCTGAACTTGCCTTCAAATAACCCAGATAAATGCATATATTTGGTGCAGGTGGGTGTAGAACCAGGCCGCAGTGGAGGCTCCATTGAGCGAAGGCGCAGAGTTTGACCAGCGATTAGATCCCCGGCCTGATTCAAAAGCGAGGGGGGTCTGGGTGGGGGGTTGTGCCCTGTTAAGCTGGAGGTGGGTCTCACTGAGTAGTGAAGGTGCTGAATGCCTTTAGAGGGGTTTCCTTCCCCTCTAAAGCAGGAAGTGAGCTTCTCTGCTCATTGGGGTACTTATAGACCCTCTCTCAACCCAAGAGACTGGCTTCTGGTACCATCAACACCCGGCAAGTTGTACAGTTTACGGTTAGAACACTGCTTTGGGGTGTTGGGGGGTCGAAGCGGCCATTCTGGGCTGTCTGTACAGGCACCTGCGAAGTGTCAGATGGGAGATAAGCGCTGTGGTATACCGGGGTGGGGGGTTGACTGCAGGTGTTTCACAGCGTAAACTCAGCTCCCCTACTCGCGCACACACAGGCACGCGCCTACAGTCTCAGAGAGGCCCGTGTCTCAACACAATCGTGTTCAGTTCTCAGTGGCAGCCCAGCGCAGTCAGCACTGTGCCAAACAACACCCCCCCCCATACTGTACTTTCAGATCCTTCCACGGCCCCAGCAGAGGTGAAGAAACACTTACTGCCGTCCGAATGTTCTCTTCAAAGCCCCCATCGGTCATTATTTATCTCAGTGCTCTGTAGCTTTGGGCACCTCATTAAAGACCATCAGATTATAACTGCCCCCTACCCCCCAGCATCTGGGCCTGGAGGAATGACAACGTCGCTCTCGGTATCTGACAGCCATCTGAAGGCCGTGTGTTGGGCCGCGCGCGGTGGGAGTCCGTGATCTCTGTGGCTTCCTGACACCTCCAGGGCCTCAGCACCCTTCTGCTTCCCCTGGGCTGGTTCCTCCTTGACCTCACACTGCTGAGTTGTGTTAAGTATCAGGAAGTGAGCTTCTCCGCTCATTGGGGTACTTATAGACCCTCTCTCAACCCAAGAGGCAGGCAGCAGGAGCAGACTGCTATTGCTGTTGACATTATTACTGTATTTTGTACCCATCCTGTTACTATATTATTATTATTATTATTATTATTATTATTATTCACGCCTTATACATTTTCTATATTTTGTTTATGTAGTAGATGCGCTTATCCAGGGGAAGCATCCTTGGAGGAGCCTGAGGGCCGTGCGGAGGGACCCAAGGGTGACATCACTCTGGCAACGCTGCCATTTAAACGTATGACTTTGATCTGGGTCACGGGCCTGTAACCCATAGAACCACACAGCACCACCTCAATGATACTGAAGCAATTTTCCAAATGGCTGGAATGTTACTGTAATAACATACAGTACTGCTCATTAACTCATCTTCATATGCGGGAAACAAGGGTCGTTTTCGGTTTTCTAGCCATAAAACAGATACAGAAGAGGAGGTCACAAACAAGCACGAAAAGCACAAGGCTGGTTTATGCGCTACGGCCACATGCGTCGTGGCCCACAGTGTAACCTGATGCAGACCACCCAAGAAATGTAACTCCATGTCGTGGCGATGAAGACCGCAACAAGTTTCATTGGTCTGCTTGGTAGCATCACACTTCCTCCTAAACAAATGTTTTGTTGTTGTTTATTTCCAGCTAGTGTGATTTTAGTGTCGGACAAGATGTGTTTAGGCGGCTGGTAGCCTGCTGTTTGCCACGACTGCAGCTGTTCACAATAGGGCTGCACGATATTGGAGAATTTCGGATATTGCATTTTTTTTTTTAAATATTGCGATATTCATAAAGCAAAAAAGGAGTTAATATATAAATGAATAATAAATAAATAAACTTCTCACAAACCCATCTATGAATAATTTTAAACAGCAAGGATGAAAATGATCATGAATGTCTCTTAGATTTCATGAAGAGCTTATGCAAAAGCATTGGCGGTAAACTTTGATTTTGAAACGTATACTGATAATTTTGAAAAGGAACAATTATTAAAACTGCAAAACTTGCTCAGTTTTGTTTCCTATGGCACAGTAAAAATATTTTAGCAAAACCCACTGCACTTAGTCAGCTAGCGTTTTGGCGGCGTAATTGCTGAATGACACACCAGCGCACAAGTACAAATGCTTTGCATAGGTCATGGCATAAGCTCGACACAGAAGTATAAATCAAGCTTTAGGGTCACAGAAGAGGTGTGATACCCAATCACATCAGTGCGACAACTTCAAGCCTGTTTTGGATTTAGCCAATGGCTTTGCTTTGCAAAGTCACCCCAACCTGATTGGCAGAAAATGAAAAATGAATTTGATACAACAAATAAACTGGAAATCATTCAGGGTAAACCCTTCAGTAGAAGCAAGTGATGTGATGACATTGTAATATCATCATTTAGTATTGGCATGTGCATGTAGTAAATCTACATCAACCATAAAAGCATCATATTTGCTTATACGCTTAATAAACGGTCCCAGTAGACCAGGACTGTCCCTCTGTGAACGTGGCTTGACTGTGTGGCTGGTGTGGACCCGACAGCTCTGAGGCATGAGGGGTGATATCAGGCCATGGTACCGAAACATCAACTGTGAGCGATTCAGAAACACAGGACCCAGAGCTATAACTATTCATTTTGTGACTTTTGAGTCACGAGTAATGAGTTATTTTGAAACGATGTTAGAAATCATTATGAAAATCTCCACAAAGCTTTCATGTGTTTTGGTGCGTGAGGGCTGAGGAAATATGTTCCTTTTCGAAGTTCGTCATGAAAACTATCAGCCTTTCCAGTCCATAAGCAACATCCTTGAACAGAAGAGCTGCATAATACAGACTCTGCTGATATGCATCTCCGCAGGCAGATGATGAAGAGCACAGCTACCTCAGCTGTCATGTTTTTGGTTTCCATCCATCCTTTCCTTTATCTTCCATAACTGCTTATCTAGACCTTGATCACAATGAGCCTGGAACCTCTTCCTGGAAGCATAAGAGATGTTAAAGGGCTTGAATGACTGTAATTAGCCTCATAAGTTCTTTTTTGGCTTCCGGTTAGCTTTTGCCTAATCTATTTAATAAATCTATGTCTTATCTATGGCTTGAAGGTGAGTTAGTGTGACCACCTGAGGCTCCGCCTCCGAAGCAGGTCATGGATGCTGATTGGACAAGACAAGTCACCTGAGAGACATGGAACCCAGACAGGGAGCCCAAAGGAGAGACTGACAGCATGCTGGCACCCTTATTGGTGGGCAGTCATGCGAAGGGCACTGACAGTAACAGGAGGGGCTGGATGTCTTGCACTCAGATATTTATAACCTCTAGGTAGAAGTATTTGGTGCAGTTCCAGTTCCTTCAGAGAATAATATGGAGGCCATGGCAGCATGTGGAGGGCTTAAGGCCTTGGTGTGACCTGGGGGTGGAGGACAGCTCCTATATGACATATGTTACAGGCTCACTGGATGCACTGCCTGCTGTGACTCCATCCCTATTCAGCCACTGGCTTAGTTTAGCCTAGCAGAGGCTAGCATAGCTTAGCACAGCTCAGCACAGCTTAGCGTAGCATACCACGCAAGCTGATTAACCCATGAAATCCCATGAATCCCATGAATCCACGGTACACTAAAGTCACACACAAGCGCTTGCGTAACTGAGAACCCACAAACCAAAAACCACCAAAAGTGAGATAGACAATGATTGCATGAAAATTAAGCCGTAAAAATACCTCTGACAATTGGCCAGTTTAAACTTACAGACTACCTCGAAAGTCACATATTTACATTGTGGGAGTGGAATTGCAAAAAAACAATGCGAAGATAAATGAACTGAGGCCAGATTTGTGCCCCAACCATAGAGCATCAAAGGGAAAATAAAAGAAAAGTGAAGCACATTGGCAGGCCTTCGCTACACCTCAGTGCAGGCCTTCAGCCCAGAGTCATCTCATACAAACCGACTCCTTCAGCCTCCTGGTTGCTGGATTTAAAACGACATCTTTGAAGGCCACAATTGGCCAACAGCTTTTTTCTGCTGGTTGGGTTAATTGCTTGTTGGGTTCAAAGACAATGGTCTAAAACTGCAGAAAATTTCTTATTAATGAACAAAACATCAAACAATTGCATGAATATAACATGGAGAATGGCGCATTTGATATCTAGTGTATTTAGATGTGGGCAGTTTGTACAAGTTGGTGCGTCTGCGATGAGGGGACCTGGCTCACTAGTGTCTGTGCTTCACAATCTCACACAAGATGACATCCAGCCTGGTCGCTCTGCCTTGGAGGTTTTCTGGAAGTTGCGGTGGGGGGGGGGGGGGGGACATCATTTTAGCAATTGAGGGTTTACTAATAACAGTAGAGCATCACACCCCCCCTTCTCGCGGTAGTTTCCTTCGCCTGACACATGGCACATCAACCACAGCAAAACCTGCGAGCTTGATTTTCGCATTCTGAGAAAAATTATACTGAGAGGCAGATTAAAGGAAAAGCTACATGCATCTAACCCACCTGCTTCTCAGAAGATCTAAGGTCTCGTTAAAAAACCTTCCGGTTTTCAGTACGACCACTAAAAAGGAAGAGAATCACTCACAACGTGAGGCAGCTCCAATGATCTGACATGCTGCAAATATTATGGTCTCAGTCTTAGAGAAAATATTGGGCTACAGAGGGGAGAAGAGCAGGAGCATAAACTGTCTGACAAAATATCCAAAGCAGATAAAATGTGTTTCCCAGAGTCTCTTTACCCACTGATTCTGATCATAGATTTTTGGAGGGGGGGGGGGGGGCATAGATCTAGGTTACAAAATATTCATTTGGATTGTTAAAGAATATCAAAGTTTGTAAAAAGTGCAAAAGTGGAAAGATCTTTTTTTTTCTTTTTCATTTGTGGCCAAGAAGCAGTTCAGATTCATTCTGGTGAAATCATATAGATACCTAACCCAAGCAGACTTCATAAAATAATTAATTATAATTGACTATATTGTAATGCTAAGTATCTAAAATTACACATTTTTAAGTTTTGTTGCCGGCAGAAGATCAGTCCAAGCAGCATAAAATAATGACACGCTCAGTGAATTAAATAAGAGTTCAGATAGATCCACAGATCAGGATTTACAGCATTAAAATTGCTTTGGAAAAACTGGTGATGGGAGTGGGGGGCAGGGTCAGGCGTTCAGTAGCTGCGCTGACAGATGACGTTAGGTGTACTGCATACTGTGTCGCTCACTGTGTAGGTATCACCCTTGTAGAATCGCAACCCATCTAAATCAGGTGAACATGACTTTCTGGTGTTACTGGAACACAGGGAAGCATTAAAGACCAGGGCAGTGATATGAAAGGGTCACATGAAAGGCAATGGGCCTGCTTTGTTGAAAAGAAGGATCCCCAGCATCAACGCTTCCATCTATGGCCACCAGATGGTGCCATTATTTCTCTTAATACATGCGTGCAGGATACCAGCACAAACAAATCTATGGTTTCCAGTTCACTAACCTGCATTGACAAACCTAGCAGGTGTTTTTGTCCAAAAACAAATCTAGATTTGAATAAATGAGGCAATAAGTGCTTGGTGATTTTTTAAGCTGTCAGAGTTTGACATTTGTTAATGCCAGCAGCTACAGTGGTAAAGCCACCCCCTAACCCAGCAGCTGGATTGGGATTTCCTCCCCGTTTCTCGGGTAGAATTAGACTGGGGCGTCTAGACAGCATTTCAATAATACATGCACGGGCCCTTAAGTAAACAGCAGCAGGTGAATGTTCCGCAGGGTTCTAGTGAGGGTTCTGGGGTCTATCGAGGGTTCTGACAAGGCCAATCAGTGTAATTAGAGAACTGCCACTATCTAATGCCACACAGAGTGCGGTACTGATGCCCAAATGGCCCAGTGCTGCCCTCGGGCACATGGCTCAAACCCTGTGCACTCAGCATGCATGACCATGACTCAGGAAATGGACTGCCAATGAAACGGTTTCCTAAATATACTTGACGTAACTTCCTCTGGTCATGTTTGGATAGTAAATAAACCAAAAAAAGAACATGATTGTAAAATTATTGTTAAAAATGCAGCAGGATTGGGGGGGGGGGCTGCGTGTTGTGCTAAATCATGTAAGTGATTAACTGAAATTCTTTGAAGTTGCAAGTGTAGCCTGACCCCAAAAATAGCACGCGTGTAATTTCATGCAGCTTCTGCTTTCAGATTGAGTGAGTCGCCTTTATAATGTCAAGCAGCCAACCACAGAGAGCAATGTCTTTGACGTTAGTACCTGATATACAGCAGGAAAACAGCAAGCTGCCACAATTTCTGGGAACTGCCGCTCACTTCCTAGCAGCTGCGATGCCCGGCATGAATGTTTTTGTTTACAGTCGTCTCGCTGTCACCCAAGTGCATCATCCATGCTGCTCAGCAAAAATGCTGATTAATATTGTCACAAGAAGGTTGCTTTTTAAAGCGGGACAAGTTTTTACTACAGATACTACTGTTTGTTGACAATTTGACATTGGGTCAGTTAGTACAAAATGCTCTTTTTTATGTAGACGAGTCTAGGTGCAAATTCATATTTGCCCACTCTGTGCTAATCCCTGAAACAGGTCTGCACTTCGCCTGTGTTCTCCTGTGCAAATGCCTGAAATTATGTGTATTTAACGAAAAAAGCATGTTTGTGGAATTTGCTAATTACTGAAGTGCATGATGGGTATGATATCTGGAGGCTACTTAACTTGCATCATCTGCTACTGCTGCAGCTGCCATAGGCAGGCATTAGGTGTGAATTTGGAAGGGGGGGGGGCATGGTCCATTTTTGTCCCAGGGCCCAGTGTACACTTGTTCCCCCACTGTGTGTGTGTGTGTATGTGTGTGTGTGTGTGTGTGTGTGTGGATAATGCTTATATTACATTGTGAAGACCAAATGTCCACCACAATGTCATAAAAACTTGACGTTTTGACATCATGGGGACCATTTTTCAGGTCCCCACAAAGATCTGTGAATGCAATCAAAAAAGTAAAAGTGCCAAAAGTCTTGTATTATGTTTGGTTACTTATGGGTAAAGTTAGTGCTGGGTAGGGGTTAAGGTCATCATGTTGTGATTAGAGTTTTCCCCACAAGGATATAATTACAAATGTGTGTGTGTGTGTGAGTGTGTGTGTGTATGTGTGTGTTTGTATGTGCGTGAGTGTGTGTGTGTGTGTATGTGTGTGTTTGTGTGTGTGTGTGTGAGTGTGTGTGTGTGTGTGTGTGAGTGTGTGTGCGTGAGTGTGTGTGTGTGAGTGTGTGTGTGTGTGTGTGTGGGTTTGCATAGATCACATTTGAAGACCAAATTGTCCCCAAAGTGTAGTAAAACTTGAAATTTACCTACTTTTGGGGACATCTTTTGAGGTCCCCATTTGG
>JAODLC010000065.1:2922976-2934957 GCA_026781145.1 Hippopotamyrus pictus | reverse complement strand
CCTCAATTATCTAGGCTATCTGTCCATCAAAGGTTTTAACATAAAAATTATATCACTTCGTGATTATGGTTCCCCCGACTGTAATAACAAAAATAAAATCACCCGGACAAATAAATAAATGACCAGATATTTTCGAAACAACGCATTGATAGTCTGAATACTTGATAGAATGGAATATTTGCGTAATGACCGTGTTTTGTTTTCTTTGCGAATTAAAGCGGAAAATAGCTTGGTTGTCTTTGGAAACTTTGCGATTTATATCGCCAAAACAGGAATGTTGCGCATATTGTTATTTAACAGCTGGGAGCGCAATCGGGTTTATCAGGCTACTCGGGGATAGGGTCCCCCCCAAAAGCATTCCTCTTATATTGTAATAAGTGGGCAATGGCAGGTCTCTCGCAATAGTTAATGGACTATCGGCGAGCCTGCGATCACATCCATCGCTATGAAAAGGTGCGCGTCGAGGTCCAGCTGGTAGGCGGGTCGTCAAGTCACTTCTTCATCTACACTACATGCAGCGCATAAGCTTCGCTCAAATCGTGGCAGAAGGCGAAGTAGGAAGTATCATCTAGTGACCTGCTGCTACACGGGCAGGTTTTTTTTGTTGTTGGCGTGTCGATCAGAGGACATTTCTCTTCGCCGGGCACACCAAACCGAAACACGCTTCTTCTAAAACCGTAAAATAACTCTTTGACATTTCGATTCGAAAATAAGAATCGTGGGCTTTCACGAGAACACCTAGCCTACACTTTACGCTTTCTGGCAGACAGTCGAGTCGTTGTGCACAGCAGCGGCGTTTGCATTTTTTTTTTCTTTATTCCGTTTTTTTTTTTCTTTTTTTTTCAAGAAGGTTTTGAAGACGAGATATGTCCCAAAGGTAAGTGCGAACGCATTGCATGCGCTTCTCGTTTTTATTCATTTGATCACACTTCTGTCATAATATCCGCGGGTACATTTTAACTTGTCGACACCGAGCGCTGCCCTGAGTCGGCGGAGAGCGTCGTACACAGTCTATACTCACAGTAGACTATCTACCCCGATCGCATTAAAATATATCCGCATGTGTCTTATATGTCAAGAGGCACAAGCAGTGCCTGCAATCCATCCATATTTATACCTTCAGCTAGAATCAGAAGTCCGGGCTGATTTAATTATTACGGGAAATAAAGTTTACGAGCTCATCCCGTTTTCTCGTTTCGGTATAAAGCGTAACGCCACGCAAAGCCGGATTGCGGCTTTCGACAAAAACTGCTGTAGCATTTTGTAAAATTACTGCATTGCTTCTATTAATATAGCGACAAATGGATTATACATTTTTGAAACGGCATTGACTTATTTTTTCCCTCGTAGCAACTTTATTTTTATTTGGGTAGGATACAGTGTTTTCTTTATAGTATTCGAAAATCACACTACTTGTATTTATTTTCTGGCGTAAATGGCATTCTCCAGAATTATACGGATGTATCAGAATAGATGCCCGCGATAAGCGCTGATCGTTATGTCGGTTCATTTACGGGCACCGCGGCATGCAGCGTAGCCCTTCTGCCTTTCCAGCGTTTCAACTCTACCACGTAATAAGTGGCCCCTAGGTGGTGCTAATGTGCAAGAAATATACGGAGACCTCTTTTTTTTTCATTTGGCCAGTCGTCTGTCAATCAGCCTTCAGTAGAGTTTTAAAGCTCCGGGAGCTGCGGATAAGTTTTCATAACACAGCCGTGCCGACAGGAAAGCGCCGGGCACGTCGCCTTCCCCCGCGTACGATGATCACTACCTGCCGGACGTTTGCGCATCGTCGTGCCTTGATCTTACGGGACTATCTTTGACATTCCGCTTGTATGTAAAACGTAAGTATGAACAGGCGCGGTGGGGTCGGAATTATTTTTTAAAAGTATGGAAATTAAAAAGAAAACTTGTGAGAAAAGAATTGGATCGCTATTCTGCTGTTTCATTTACAAAAAAAAAAACATAAAGTGCAGACAGTTACTTTTATTCTTTCGGGACGTCAGCCGAATTGCTTTTTGCGTTGCTTTTGCTGTATGACAGACTGCCGACAGACCGCTAGACTGGTCGTGCTGTGTTATTTTTGATTTTTAACGCGCACCCATTCTTGAGCGCAGTGTTTACAGAAAACGGGAAATATTTATCCCATACTTGGCTCTCGGTGCAGTGCGTGTGTGTGTGACGCAGTTACAACTTACACCCTCTGCCAGCGTTTGCTTCGCTTTTAGAAACTGCTACAATCAGCAGTTTGCGGTGAACAATGGGAGCTGGGATTGAGTGGGAGGTATATGGTTGCGGCAGCAATATTACGGACGGAGAGTAACGTTACGAGTAGCGCAGTACAGTTCTACGTTTCCTTTTTCGTTTCAAACATTTTCCCCTTCCTATGCGAGACTATATAACGGAATAGTGCATGTTTGATTTTTAGTTTTTGCAATATGAATTAGACCATGCATTTTAAAGCGACTTGACAGTCATATCGGTTAGATAAAACAAACTACATGGGATAAATTCTATTAACGATCCCCTGCTCTGTCTGTTCTGCAGAGGACAAAATCACACGAATGGCTCGACCACCATAACTGAGCAAGGGGAAGGCGGAGAGTCGCAACCCAGTGGCGGAACAGACTCCGATCCAAGCCGGTCCGAGAACCGCCAAGCCGGCGAAGGGGACCAAATGTGGGGAGGGATTGTAACGACAAATAGGGTCCCTGTTCAACTGCAAGCGACCCCGCGATTTAGTGCGCTGTCCGCATCGTCAAGCGGATATCATTCACTCGACATTTCCCTTCCAAACTCTCCCTTTATGACTCATAACAAGTCGACACAGACCCCCAGTCCGTCTAGTCAAGTAATTGCCCATGCACAACAGCGAATTTCCCAGGGGCAGCAGAACCTGCGAGATTATGGTAAGCAGTCTCCGGGTCTGGAACTCACGCCGGTCGCGGTGCGTGTGGCTCTGTGTGGTGTGACCTCCCGGTGTAAGATCGGTCGGACCGGCGGTGCGTTTAAGGACCCCTGTGCTTGGGTTAAGCCGCGCCAGCCACTGCGTAAAGCCCAAACAGTTATGCAATAACTGGGGGGAATACAGAGGCGCCATCGATATAGTGTCCCCGAAGTTCAGGATTCCCACTGACTGTGGAGCATGGGAGACCGTGCGTGTGAAGCGCAGACAGTCAGCACACCAGTTCTTTCATAATGTTTTGTGTCTTTTCGCACTTCCCGCTTCACGGGTTGAGTTTTAATCGTCTACGCGCAAAGCCTCCCCCCTTTAACCAGCGTTGCCCTTTGATATGACCGTACAAAGTCCGACGGCACCGGTCACCAGGTCTGCGTGCGCATTCGTCTCTCGCCTTTTTTTTTTGTTGTTGTTGAGGAAGTGAACCCACCTCGTTCTGAAACACGCCGCGCGAAAGCTCTTCCAGTAACATTAAGGCACCTTGGGACCTGCAGTATATATAGTGCGCCAACGCGTCCCAGTCTGTCACCGTAGGGTGACGATCGGCCACCGCCTGCGGGACCTGCAGGAGTGGAACGGTGGTTTCTCTTGAAACTGAGAGTAAATTATAATCACGTATTTTGGATTTTAACTGGAGTAGATAAAGGAAGTCGTGTCCTTTAATAAAACAACAGCCAGCATGACAAAGCTAACGAGCATAAGAAAGAAACGTCGTTAACAGTACTTAGGTGAGCGCAGCACCGTTAAATGTTCTCCTTAAGTTGTCCTTAATAGTGATGACAAGAGAAAAATGGCTAAGAGATTGTTTACGGCTTAATGGTGACAGAGCGGTTTCTGCAGTTAGCAAGTTTTGTCCGTATGCTGGTTCCTGGCTCCCAGTGTCGCACCCTGCGTCTGCTGCCTTTCAAATTAGGGCGAATCTGACGTTCTGGCGGGGATTCGCGAGAGCCGCCCCAAAAGTGTTTCTCTGCAGGCTGTTTACTAAACTCTACTGGAGACAATGTCGAAGCTTAGACTTACTGGCCCAGTTCTCTAGACGTTGACAACCCCCCCTCCCCCCACCACCCCAGGAATAGGAGATAGGAGCGTTTTGGATATCTACAATAGACAATGTGGCTAGTAATAAAAGAATGAAAAAATGTTGCCGGTAAGAATGTAATTTCATATATGTAGAATTCCTATTTGAGATACCTAAAGTGGAATTGTTGCCCTCTCGAATGAAATCCACAATGCAGATGAACGGGGAAAGTGACGTCATTTCTACTAGTAAGAAGAGAATTACAGATGTCTGAAATACTCGTTTGTACCCGTAAGTATTGAATTAGAGATACATGAAATGCCAGTTTGTACTAGTAAAAATTGCAATGCATATATCTAAAATGACCATCTGCTTATTTATTTAATATTAAATCTGCCACTTAAATTTGTTAGAGATTTGAAGATGTATATTTCACTAGCGGAGTGTAAGTTATAGATATCTTCAAACACCATTTTTGATAGTAAGAAGAGAAATTAGAAATGACTAATGAAAATACAATTCTTGCTAGGAGAAATAGGTTTCTGGTTATCTAAAATACAATTACAGGTAGGGTAGGGGTGTGTTTAAATGTTAAAGCGGCTTGTCATAGGTGGTGTGGCCCCAAGTGAACAAGCAGAGGATACGCAACAGCGGATGTTTAGCTGTTCCCTTATAATGGATCTAATTGAGCCGGCAGATCATCTTGTTTGCATTTATTTGAGCTCAGTGCTGCAAAGGTCACAGTGAGTGATTCAGAGTGGAAGCTCTTCTCTCAGTCAAAATAGAGCCACATGTGTTTTCTTTGTGAGCGGGAGGGAGATACCAGGCTCAGCTTCCTATAGGCTGCCTGCTCGATGTGTGGCACTGATAAGTGAGGCACTGGAGACTTTCGACACACCTCTTTTAATCCTTTAGAAGTACGAGCTGAGGTTGTGGGGGGGGGGGGAGGAGGGGGATGTTGTGCATCTCTTATTCAAAAGCAGATCTCAACCCACCAGGTTCCTTGACGCTAGTGCTGAAAGTTTGTTATCAAGGACAGCTTAGATGGGGCATTTGCTGAGTAATGGTGTCAAAATTTTGAGGCACAGCTGAATCGTCAGAAAACCAGGGAAGAATCTTTCTTTCTTTAAAAACCTTCTTCCACTAGTTTAAACATCAATTAGATATAATGGCATCATTCTAGATTTGAGACTGAGATGAGTTATGTGTTATGTCTTGAACCAAAACGTAGATGATGTGAAAATGATAAAAAAAAAAAAAATGTCATAAATTTTTCACATTTTCAACATAAAGGGCAGTGACAGGGGCTAAGTTTACATATCAGGGCTGTTGGCTTAGGAACCATTTGATAGATATCATTTGGGATGGTCTATCTGTGTAAAATTGGCAGTCAGAGTCATTTGAAAACCACAGACTTCCACACGCCTGTTACACAAGCCTTGAGCTGGTGGAGAAGGAATTTTCGATTCAGCTGCTATTGTGATTGACCCGACGCCCTCTGGCTAGCGCCACGTCATGCTCGCTGTAGTCTGGCAGTGCCTGACCAAGTCTTTCTCAGAGCATGTTCCCAGGTGTAATGTCAGCCACCATATTCATTTCCTGAACTGCACTGTGTGATTTCGCACCGTGGAAATGGAGGCAATAAAAGCCATTTGCCGCATGAATATTAACGCGGCAGAATGTACCGATTCTTGTACATTCTGGGTGTGTGGATGAAAAGACATAACGGCAAATCTGGTTCTCACATGACTCATACTGGTAGATCAGAAGGGCCGCATGTCAGCGAGTCGCAGGATAACATGCAGCATTAGGCTCCAACCTCAAGAGTTTCTGTGCCTTTCAGATAGTTGTAACTCTTTCTAGAAACCGGAGTGTCTTTGGTATGTGAGTACATTTCTGTACTGTAAACACAGGTCAAGTAAGGCATCTGTGAGATCAAAGGATTAATTATGCTGATTTTATCAGTGTGGTCTGTTTGATGGGCTTCTCCTTGTCCAGTGTGACCAATCAGAAATAGCCTCCTTGGGGCAGTGTACACCAAACCTGGTCAGAGATTGGGCTTGCACGTTAAACCCCGGTTGTCCGTTCTGTGGTTATAAATGGGGGATGGGACTAATGAGGGCTCTGAACACGCCGTGGACGGGATTCCTGTCACAGGCTCATTTATCCTAGTGGGAAACTTTAAAGTAACTTAGGAGCCGTGAATTTGATCAGTACTGTATGAGTTTGAAACCCTTTCTCCACTGTTAGTAATGGCTTCTCAATCCACAGAAAAATCATTAAGATGTGAAATAATTCAGGGCCAGAAGTAGATTTGGTTGAATCCCACACTTTTTTGATCTCAAAACCCTTAGTGTAACATAAGGTATAGTTGCCTTTGGGGACCTTACACTGTTATGGGTGCGGGGGCCATTTGAGGAATTTTTTTAGCCAAAACAGAAATAAGAGTGAATTAAATACAATGGAACATCAAGAATATTCTAATCAAAGCGCAGGGTTCCAGCAGTAAAACTTACTAAGTAGGGTGGGGGTGGGAATGCCCCCCCCCCCCCCCCCAGATCCATTCCTGACTTAACGGTAGCATTGAAAAAGCATAATTGAGACTCCCCTGGGCCTCCCCAGGTGCTCTGGAAGCCCCAAGTTGTAGTATGAGCAGGTGAGGTCCAGCCGTCTGATGTTTCTGCGTGCATTTCGTTTGTCCCAGACACGCGACGAGCCCCTGTCCCCTTCTTTAGAACGCGGACGCTGTCGATGCTGCAGGACATGCGGCCAGAGATGCTGGTCGCACAAGAGCTGCGACGCATCGGTGACAAGTTCAATGAAATCTACATAAATGGGGTGAGTATCCTACTCTGTCCTCACTGTCCTCCTCGGCCAACTGCTATGGGTCAAGGGGCAACAAGAACAAAGAGTCACCCCTAAGATCCAGATCTTCCTGGCTCCATATTAGAATGGAGGAAGTGAAGCAACAGGAAATAGAATGAAAAGCGCACGGAAGATAGTCAACCCTGGACAGGTTTGGACATGTTGGACGTGTTACGTCTTGCGTGATATTTTTCAACCATTTCTCAATATTTAGGAACAATGGATTTTCTATTTATTTAGCAGAAGAGAAAAGTCTGCGATTAAAATCAAGTGTTCCTTTAGGAGAGGCAGAGAAGGGCAGTCAGAACCTGTCGTGCGATGGAAGGTGTCAGGGCTGTTTGTGGTTCCTTCAGTTCTTATGATTGCATCACCATAAAAGAACAAAGAAAAGCTGAATCTAGGCGAAACATAACGGGCCGAGAAAATGCAGCAGGCAGTGTCCTGCGGAGCACGTGGTGTTTCGGGTTTTGGTCACATTTGGGTCTTTTTCTGCGCCTAAATATCCAATTTAATTTAGGTCCGTGCGGCTCATGATTCATCACTGCCAGCTTGATTAAATTCTGGCACTGAAGCCTACGGCAGCTAAAACGGGGAAAGAGGCTGAAATACCTTGGCATCATGAGTCACGCCACAGTCATCGAACCAAAACACATCTTCTTTATGGCCAAGTCTAGAGGAGGATTCTCATTTCTATGATCATATATTATTAGCCTGGCCTATTTTTATGGGCTGTTGGTGTCTTGTAGCTAAAGAGCAACATGCTAACATTATCGATAACCTCAAGCGAGTGCTTGAAGGCTGGTCGGATGAATGGTTCTACCAAATTCATTTAATCCCAGAGCTGCATATTGCAAGTATAAGCAAGCAGATCAATTAGGAAAGCAACACAGCGTCGGTAATTGGGACAGGAAATTCCGAAACGCGCGGACTCAGAACGAGAAACAGCATTTCTCACGTCGTTTGGAAGCTGGCGACTAAGCCACATAGCCGTGAAGCGCTTCACTGGTTGCGTCATTCATGCCTACTCGTTCATGACCCGATGTATTTCATCTTTTCTTTTCTGAGGACACACTCCGTTCATCCTTCCCTTCTCCTCTCTCCTCTCAAGGGTTAAGTCCCTTAAATAGATTTTTTTTTTTATGTGTGGTGCAACAACAATACGCTATAAAACATTTATTACCATCTGCCCGATAGCTGTCCTAACCTTCTTGCTTTAGCCTGTTAGCTGCAAAGCTCCCAAATTGAGAACAGAACCAATAAAATGAATGAAATATATAAATAAAACAATTTATCCAGGTTTTCACGTGGCCTGAGGCAGTTGAAGGGTGAAGGTTAGACCCCCCCTAATAATGTTCCTAAAATATTGTGATTTTCGACCCCCAAAGTGTGCAGCTGTACTGTATTACTTGACTGCACGTAGCTGTTTTGCGGCTTTTTAAAAAAAATATATATGATCTGAATTGACTCAGTGTAGGAAAGCTGATGAGTCAGTCCGTATTGCCGGAGTGTGACTTTATCGCTCAGTGAAACCTGGGTTCAGGAATTTCACTCAGTTTAATCCGCGCTGATGAGCCAGCGCTCTGACATTGATCTGTGCGCCAAGGAGGCAGAGTGACCTCTCTGTAGACGCTCCTCCTGGCGCGTTTCCAGATCTGTTATCGTGCTGTTCCAGTCTACTGGCCGAGCCCGACCGGTGAGGTCGCCTTTGGGTACGAAGGCCCAGGCAGGACCTCGGTGTCAGCGTGACGTATATTGGATGAAGGTGGCGTGTCTGGAACGTCCGAATATAGCCCAGGCTGACCTGTTTTTTGAGGTCACCGGGCTCAGCATGGGAAAAATATTGCAAAGACGGTTCTTGGGGACATGAAAGAGCAGCTCAGGTTCTGCCCAGGATATGTGTGTGTCTGGGCACATCTGAGGTCTTCACATAGTTAAGGTTCTCATTTGCGTGATTCTTCATGCGAAGCACGCTCAGGGCATTTCAGCCGGGGGTGGCGCCGTTGCTTGTATGATTAGATTGCCCGTCGGCCGCCTCCCAGTTCTTCAGGTTTTGGGTTGAAGGGGTGTTCCGAGAACAATAATAAAAAAAAGCAGAAGTCGATTCGCTGGGCGTTCCACATCGCCGTGCCGACCTGAGGCAGCAGCCGCCAATCCCTGTAAAGGACACAGCCACCTGAGGGCTGTCCCATGAGAGGCACCCAGGCCTGGGACATGCAAATACCACACGCAGAACAGCTTGTAAATA
The DNA here is from genome assembly GCA_026781145.1 of Hippopotamyrus pictus. Lineage (NCBI taxonomy): Eukaryota > Metazoa > Chordata > Actinopteri > Osteoglossiformes > Mormyridae > Hippopotamyrus > Hippopotamyrus pictus. The sequence goes on along the minus strand of JAODLC010000065.1, from coordinate 2,925,870 downwards.
AGAGCAATGTCAGTGAACCGGGTTCCCCACTAACTCAGCAGAAAGAATACTGTGCCAACGATGCAAAGGTCATGAGTTAAAATCCCAGCGAGCTCACGTAAATGGTAGCCCTTCTCTCTGTAAGTCACTTTGGACAAAAGTGTCAGATGAATGTTTCTGTTTTTTTACTCACAGGTATCTTGGACACTGATGCAATGGTCAATAATAACTGATAATAACTTTATCACCATTATCTTGTAATGCCTTGAATATCCATTTAATAGGAGTATTATCTTTTCTTTTGTTTCATTTTCTATACATTTTCTGCCCTACCTTGGTTTGACCTTGCGCCTACTATGGCTGCAATAAAAATATTTTCTTTCCCCTAGTAGCTGTTTTCTGAGTCTTTTTTCAGTCTGGACTTTCCTCTCTCGCTCTTTCTGTCTCATTTCATCCACCGTAGTAAACACACGCTCACTCCCGTGGGCTGGTGGGCTTTGAAGCAGCACCTTAGGGTGTACGTGCGGGTGACTCCCCCCACCAGCTGGCATCCTCGTCTCTCCCCGCCCCTTTAAAGCGGCGTGGGAGGGGGGGGGGAGGGGGATAGTCACAGACGTGCCTTTTTCAGACACGGGCAGTTCCAGGCAGGAAAGCGAGTGAAACGTCAGGGCCGCAGACGTGTGCAGACGAGCCCACGGGACGGAGAGGCGCTGAGCAGCGCGGCCTGTGGGAGGCGATCTTCGGTGGGGGGGAGTGGCCTGCCCCCTACCTCCCCTATGTAGAGACATCAGGAACCGCATGCACAGAGAGGCTGCAGGATATGGCCAGAATTTTGGACCCCCGGACTGCCCCATCTCGGAGGCCCGCGGGAGAGGCTTAGACTAGACTGCTCTCTGGCCCATTTGAGACCCCTTGCCTGACCATGGTGAAATCATAATTGGTGGGGGGAGGGTTATGCCGCGACGGAGCGGAAGTGCGTCTCCCGAGTGAGATGGGGGGGGGGGTAGCCCTGGAGCACCAGCCGGCTGCTTCAAGGTGTGTTTTTCATTGTGGTTTTGGGGTGGGGCCGCTCTCACGTGCCCCGCACGCTCTCTACCGGCAACCGGTCAGGTGACACGTGAAAAAAATGAGAAATTGCTCCCGGAAAGGAATGCTGCTGACGTCACGTCGTGATGACTAGTGAAATCAGAGGAGTGTGACTGAGAGGCGATTGGCGCTGGATCATTTAAGCATCGGGGACGGGCCTGAATGTAGGAGGAACAGGAAAAAAAGGAAGGGATGATTTGCTTGCCCATCATCCAATCAGGGCAGCTGTCTGTGTCACGAACGAGGTCACTGGGTTTGGGAGCTCCGCCCTGTAGTAAACTGTAATCTCACACACAACTACTTCCTGTCTCCTCTCTACTTGTTTTTTACCCCCCCACCAGAGACAGAAACTGCGAATCAGTCTTTGTTGGTGGGGGCCAGGAGGTCTCCTGCCCCTAGAGGCATATGCCCCCCCCCCACAGCCATTACTGGGTAACAGGCCACTTTTTTAGTACCTCAGTGTACACCCCACCCCCAAAACCGATGCAGCAAAACAGACCTGTCTTCACAGGGTCACCCCTCAATCGCCATTAACCCTGCCTGTCTGCCTGACCCTAGGGGCCCCTGCTCCGCCCAGGGGGACAGAAACGGGGGGGTGGGATGGGTGTGAAACGCCACCGTCGCAGGGACCCTGGCGGGGTGCAGAGCTGCCAATGGGAAGCAGATGTCCGCCCTCGGGGACAGACGCCCCCCCCCCCCAGGAGCTGCCGTGGCTGGTGGCGGTGAGCCCGGCCGGGCTTAGAGCTCCTTACGTCAGCCGCACAGCTCCGTCTGCTTCTGCGACGCCATCGCATGTTTTACTGCTGCCCGACAGCCCGCTTGGGGTCCGTGTCGCAATATGCCGTGTGGACAGCGTTGTATGTAAATATCCGAGGTGCCCTCAGTCCGGGACGCTTTTTTCCTATTTATACTTAAGTCTAATTATAGATTTTATGGTTATTTTATTTGTCCTGTATTTACAGTCTTCCTTTTCCACAGTGTCCTGGACTTGGTTACGGCTGTAGCTAGCATGTGGTGCTGTGGATTATCCGGTGGACGTACTAGGCTTTTGGCCGGCGTTTTGGTCGTCTAGTCAGTGTGAAATGGTTTTCTCCGCAAATGCCAGCGTTAAGTGTTTTAACATCCAGGCGGCTGAGATCTGACCCCTGTGAGCTCCAAGATGTGGCTTTTGTTTTGGATTTGCTGGACTTCCCTCGCCGAATGGAGGCTGGTGAAGGCCGCTTTCCCCGCAGTCCGTATTTAACCGTCTTTTACTGCCAGAACAATCGCTTTGACTTGCAGCGAAAATAGCCGCCTTTGAAGACTTTTCCCTGCATGTCGATAACAGGCACATGCACACAAATCGCGCCTAATTAACAGGACAGTTCCCCTGTCATTTTGAGTTACATGAAATTCCCATAATGCAGTTCTGCATAGGTAGCAAGCCTGTTTTTGTTTCGGTGTTCATGTCGGGACATTTGATCGGATGAGGGTCGCGTGAGGTCACGCAGAGAGACGAGGATGCCAGCTGGTGGGGGGAGTCACCCGCACGTACACCCTAAGGTGCTGCTTCAAAGACACCCCTCTCATTTCGGGTTACATAGCCCAGACAGACTCGGGGGGCGGACAGTCTGGGACCACTGGTGGGAGCTGGAAAGGAGGAACCTTTTACCTGGGGGGGCTTTTCAGTGAGATGGAAACCGCAAAGTCATCCGCACCACATCTGATTGGCCGTGGCCGGATGGTGTTGGGGGAGGGGCATCACGTTCCCCCCCTCCCTCGACTGACCGAGGCGGCAGGAGCGGCTCCCTTGCAGCCCGTCGGCGGGGGCTGGGCCGGCTGTCCCCCCC
>JAODLC010000065.1:2878283-2892038 GCA_026781145.1 Hippopotamyrus pictus | reverse complement strand
ATACTAGCACAAAAAGTCCTCCAGTTCCATTCTGATGAGAGTCACTGTGACACATGACCTACACAAATGTGTGTGATGTACTGAGTTAAAATGCAACCAGCAGGTATTATACACAGTACTGGTCATTCCCAGGAACTTTTTCCATTTGTGACATCATAATTCCAACCTAAGAGTTTGAGATTCGCTCATGCCCTGAATGACATCAAATACAGTGTCATAAATGCCCACCTTAATTGCAAAGTAATAGATATGCGAAGGGGAAAAAAATAATCCCATTTGAGTTACAAACATTTACCAGTTGGGACTGGGCATCACGAGTAGAATGACCTGGAACTGAATGAAGAATCAATCTCTTGTTGCAGTTGAATAATTTTATATATGCATGTAGCCTCATATAATTATAAGTACACAGTTACTATTACAAAGTTTATGTCCAACTTGCAAATACTGTGGATATGTCTGCTTTTACTTCCCAGAACAATCTTCTCTGAGTTTAATCGTATGTTTGTACAGTGAGCTAAACACACCATGTGCTTCCAAAAAAATAAAAAAAATACACCTGAGAGCAATTTTGCAACATACTAACATGTGTGTCCTTCTATAAAAATAAAACAGAGAAACACCGAATTAGGACCAGTAAAAAAGGAGAGAGAAAGAGACAGAGAGAGAGAGAAAAAGTAACTTGTTTTTTTTTACATAAGCATTTAAAGATTTTCCAACTGAAACTTGAGTGGGTTGTGAAAGAACATTTTCATAAGGTAAATTTCCCCTCCACAGCTATATCATTATCACCCCATACCATCAAGGTTTCACAATGACTTTTTTTTGTATATATTTATTTGAAAAACAGCCATTAAACAAGTATAGCAAAAATCTGATCATTTAATTAACTGCATCATTTTATAACTGACGTTCCTACGTGGTGAAAATATTCAGCCTTGAGTGGCAAAGCTGCACTGTAAAATACTGACAATTACATCACAAACTGATTTTTAGTTCTTGACCCATTTCCTGTGGTCATCAGTAATATTTACCAAGAAACAAAGGGTGACACATTACCAGTGTGACTTTGGGAAGGCTGACATTATAGAAATGTATTGGCTTTGCTATTTTCATTAAGTAAATTGAAAAAAACAAGCTTCACCAATGTAGAGAACTGAATTATGGGAAATTATGACACATCTCAAATAAGCATAAAATATGTATATATCCTTTATCTGCATTTTTTTGCTACAATGTCATAATTAGTCAGATGTCACGGTGTTGGAGATAATCCTCTGATAAACTCACGGCAGCCAAAGGGAAGCAGCTTTGGTTAATACACCGCGTTTCTGAGAAGCCCAGCGTCGAGCGGGGGTGCATTAATGCAAGTTTATAGATGAAAATTTAAATATAAGTAAAACTCATTGACACTGAACTCGGAGGAAAATAAAAGCTATTGTCTGAGCAGCAATGTTGGATGTAAACAAATCCAAAACAACCGCAACAAAAAACTATGTTAAAATACCTCAAATTTAAATGTCATTTAAAGTGAGGACATTCCCCCGTGTTTTTTAAAATGAGCCTCTCGATGCAAAAGTAATTAAACTGATAAAATGTGATGCTTGGCATTTGGCAATCTAGATTACACTCAGACATATACTCCTACGTGTAACTAAACCCAAATATCAATATTGAAACTCACACGCAAAGAAAAAGAAAACTAAAGGATACCACATTGCCCCGCGAGGTCCAAGCTCATCCTCCACAGGCACATTTGATGTAAACAAAAATCAGCCATACAGCAGCGATCTCCTCTTTGAAAAACGGTGTCATGTTTTTGCACAGGAAAACCCATTCTTGTGTGTGCATTTATCAGTAAAAGACAGAAATTTTAATACTGCAAAAAATGCATGAACAGATCTAATTAATTTGCCAAGAAACACCTACAGATTTGCCTACAATTTTAAATATATACTTGCAGTGAAATATAGAGTGTTTTACATATTTTAACTGCCTGAAACAAAATGATTTAATTGGGACTTTCTTAATTTCCAAAAGAGCTGTTTTGCTGTTATTTATTATCTCTCTTATTATAAATACTATCATAAATTTCATGTACAAATTAGTGTCGCCCATCAGACAATATCAAGGTTCTGCTCTGCCTTGGCAGCCGGCTCACTGCGTGGCCCACTCACTCAGTACTCAGTCTGCATAAAACACAAATGACAAATTATGAAACTGATCCACACACATCAGTTTTTTTATTTAAAAAAAAATCTTCAGAGACAATCAACTACAGCTAACCTCCTCAGAAGGTAAGATACATGACTAACCTCAAATGTATGCATTTTGAGAGGGAAACATTTGACACAGCCATTTTTAAATATTCTTGTCAATTCTAAACATATGGGAACCAGTTCCATTTTGCTTGAAGCTTGTGCAACTTCACAAAGTACATACACAATATACTATAATTATACACTTTAATATAATATATAGCTTAGTGCATATAAAATTAACCAAGTCCTTGTGAAGGACATGCAGTTTGTTCAATGTGGCAGTTTGTAGCAGTCTCACTAGTTTTAAAAAAAACTTTTAAAATGAAAATAAAAATATAATAATATATCTCTGTTTAATAAGAGTAAAACTGACCAAAATTATATTTAACTTCTTAGACACTCTGCATTGAATAAAGATAAGAAATTGCCCGCACTTTATAATCTTGAAAGATTATACATTTCTACTTTCAAATGCAACCTGACTACATTTCACAGTTTTTAGTTTTAGTAGAAGAAATTATGCATCTGCTGCTCTGACAAGCAGATGGACTGATTTAAATGCCTCCACATTTTTGAATAAACATACCAAACAGGCCAAAGTATGACATTGTTTACTTAAAACAAATATGGATTTCCAACACAGGATATGGCAATAAACTAGAGGAAAAACAAAAATGTACTCGAGAAAGAAAAACCTGAAAATGCAGAATGCAATTTTAAAATTTTAATTTAAAAAAAAAAAAAAAAAAAAAACAAACAAATCAATTGACAGGATGCTCAAGTTTTCTTGTATAAACACTGAGGTTATAAATTAACTCGATATACCTGAAAGCAAAACTGAGAGAAGCCATGTGGGTTTCAGAGAGGCAGCAAAATCATGAGGCAATATGCGAGGGTAGCTCTCCAGTTTGCCAGGCTGACATTTACACATCCTATGTACTCCATTTGTGCCACCTGTACACCAGGCCGCAGCCCACGCCGATCCTGATATACCCCTTTTACTTCAGCACATGTGATGTTTACTGTTTATAATCTTGGCTCAGTCTCTCCTTCTCTTGTTATCTGAGTTGTTTTCAACCTGTGACCTACCTTACAAACTCACAATCAACACTTTACAGAGGCGTCTCCTCACAGCAAGGCAGGAACAAAATGAGCTTAATGTCAGTTTTATTCACCAAGGTCAAAATTTATAGCGCACTTCCTGTCAGAAAGCAAGCATGATTCTAGTCATCAGTTTCCAGTTTATTATTACAGAAGGTGCTTATTTTAAACAGCAACAGAATAATGACATAATCACCTACAAGAGACGGGCAGAATCATTCATTTTTTTAAATGTCATAGTTCTGTAAAGACTCTGCCTTCTTTGTCAGTTTGTATAAATCTGTAGTTACATTTCTGTATGCAAAACTGAAGGTGACTTGAGAGTAAGTTTCCATTTCACAGTGAAAAATTGAGCAAGAAGCTGACACATCCTCACCAGAGAGACAAAGTGGTGTTGGATGGCCGACCTCTTCATCCCAAACCATGCAAAGGTCAGAGGTCACTCACTGAAAACTCCTGCTATACTCTCCAAACAGAAGCATCAGGATTGCACGAGTTTAGATGGAAGCACATCGCTGTTATGCTTGTGGCTTCATGTGACATATGATGACGCACGTCGGCAGACTGGACCTGATGTGAATGCTGAGTATGAATGAATTCTCGTGATGTTGCTAAATGACTGCGAGATGTAAAATCGAGACGATTAGCCAAGCTTCACGTGGTTTCACTGTACACCAGCGTTTCACAACACACTACGTTTCTGAGCCACAGCTTGAAGAATCCGTCCCTTGGCAGTGGCCGATCGACAGGAAACTGAGATGTTCAAGAAGAAAATACCAAATGATGAAGTCCACGGCAGTTTCACTCTACCTCAGTGCTACGTCACAAACGTATCGGGAGGGGGGGGCTGTGGCTCTGTCACACTTGGACGCTGGCAGATCTCTCTGGTCTGTCGGCATACGGCATGAAGCAGTCAGTGCATTGGACCTCTTTAGAAGCATGATCAGTCTGTTAGGATGGGCCCCTAGTGCTGCCCTGGTCACCTCACATGCCGCCGGATGGGGCTGCTTACACAATCTCAGCCTAGAGTGACCATATCCGCATCACCCACCCCCAGCTGGCTCCGTCGTCACTGTACGCAAGTCACACAACAGGGCAGAACTAATCACCATGAGAACTGGGGGAACTTGCTGTCTTAGGTTAATAGTTAATGAAGTGCAGAGTTTTATACACTTTCCAAAAAAAATCATTGTATATCAAGAAGTAACTAACGGCAGTGAACTATGTTACTACTACAGAGAAATATTATATATGTGTGTGTGTGTGCATGTATTACGTGTATTAGACACATTAGGGGCTGAAATACAATGACAATGCCCATTTCGCCCCTGGGTTGAGAAAGCAGAAGCAGTTATCCCACTGTCAACGTCATCAGCAAAGGCTCTCCTGTACTTTCCGAAACCTGCCGTGAGCCCGCCGGCTGCCCCGGGTCCCTCCGCGCCGCACGCCTGTCCTGACAGAGCTCCGCTTGGCACGCGGCGCTAACGCATGGCCACACACTCATAACGCAAAACTAAAACCAAAGCAGAGGCAGTGACAGTGACATCTCGCACGTCTGTATATCACTCACAATTTTACAACTAAACGGCGTGTTTTGAAAACCGTATCATCATTTTTATGTTATCTTGGGTCATCTGAATTGTTTATTTCACATTTTCCATTTCAAAACGTAACTAGCTTCGAATTAGGCGTCGACTTAATGACAATACAACCCTTTCCTATTATGAAATAAAAAGCTTAATTTATATACGTAATTTCAGTGAGACAAAAGGAAACGTTTCTGATACATATTATATTGTGCAGTCCTTTAATAGCAAAACTGTAACTATAGTTTCCGGATTAATTCTATCTTAACAAAGCCCAAAATTTCTTTGCAACATGTACCACCAAACTAGACACCACGCGCCGTCCAATGGAAAACAGTAAAAATAAACAGTGATCTTGCCGGCACTTATATAAATATGCTCTTCCAGCAAAACGACAGAAAAGCAACCGGACAGTGACCTGAAAAGGTCTACCCCACAGACTGAGAAAAGACCGCCCGTCTGTATTAACGGCGCCCTGCCCCGTCGGAAACGTCCGAACCCGGCAAAACGGTCCGCGCGTTTACCGGCTCCGCTCGCCGCTTCGGCTGCGCCTCCATCCAGCCGCCGGCTGCAGGTCCCCGATGTCTAAAGCGCATCCGCGACGCCGCCGCTCTTTTAACCCCGCCGACGAGCTCGATATTTTCCAGTGACTAAGAATGAAATAAGTGAAAAGGATAAGCATCTTTCTGGCGATAACCACAAGTCGTGGAGCTGTGGTGGAAGGCTGAATCACACACAGACGGCAGAAGCCGGGACGACCGACATCTACAGTTTTTCCTCCGGGCGGATAGTGCCCGGCGGGGTGGGGGCCTTCGGGCACCTGGACTCACCGTGGGGCGCAGGATGCTGCGGTGGGGAGCTGGTCCGCACTTTTACCCAAATGCCGTCCACTTGTTTCATCTAGAGCCATTTCAACATTGAAATTCCTACACATAGACCAAATTGACGCCTTTTCTAAAAACCTTACCACCGTAAATGGATTTTCCCCCGCATGTTTAATCATTTTAACGTCTTTTTCATAGTTCATCTTGTATGTATAATCCTGCATGTATCTTGTATGACCCCGTGCAATCACCCCAGTGCAGTTAAGCCCAGTTTGGGTTCACTTGTGCACCGATGGGGGGTACATTTCACACGCAGCTAGACGCACTCTCCAGTTATCACCAAGTCACTCCGACGCCATTATGCTGCCCTCCATGGCCTAGTTTCGGAGTGAAGGTGCCCGTGGGCGGCCGGTTCACGTCAAGGCGAGCAAACGCAGTCACACCGCCGCAATACGCGAGCTGTGTGATGGGCCACTTTCACGCAACCCCGCGTACACAAGGCAAAATATTTTCAGTGCATAAACCCCTTCAAAGTAAAATTACACAACCTTCTCATATTGCTAATGTCACTATATACCTCCAGTTTTAACAACCATGCAGAATTAGCAATATAAAGTGACAACAATCATTTCTGAAAACATTATTTTGCACCAACTCATGCAATTGCACAGAAAACATCTTTCTCCGATCCACAATTTTCAGAAACAAGCCGTGAGCGTATTATCATTACCCTCTTATCATACAGGAAGCCTCGGTATACACCGTGACATTTAATTAACTGTTTGTTCAGAAACAAGAACAAATAAACAGGCTGTCAGACTTTCAGATGCGTGCCATTTGTGCACGTTGGCAGTGCCTGCAAGTTATGGCAAGTGTTTGTTTCACGACCGATCTCGGGGGAAAATGGAAAAAAAAAACACGGACGATAATCTGTCTCCTAAACCTGGTTTCGGAGAAAACATTAAGTTACAGTGATAACTCAGTGTTATACAGTGTCAAGTCAGTGGTATCGATTCATTGCTTTTGTCCGTTTAAATTGGTTTAGGTGAAATATACGGCGACGGACACCGTTCCGATTACCGGTCGTGGGAAAAGTACAATTCTTTAGTGTAAATCAGTTTGTGGCCAAAGAAAATAAACGGAAAGAATCTTTCCACTAAGCATGTATGTGACGAGGTCGATGAACTGTAATACACAGGACCACCTTTTATTTTACCTCCATCTTTGGATATACCCTGTCTTCCATCTTACCGCACCCCATACGAACACTTTGTGAATCTAAAATCTGTGTAAGAGAAAACAAAATATAGGTTACGAATAACCTGTTAACCACGGGCACCATTAAAAAAAAGTTTTTAACATATTAGGCCTAACACACTTAGGCTACTTAAATTTTTTCAAGTCTTGCTTTTTCGTATGATTAAGGCAATTGTAACAGATTTTTTATTATTATTATTATTATTATTATTATATTACACCAAAGATAAGTGCATTTAAATATAATTATAGTTGTACAATGATATTATGCGGTGAATTTCTTAATCAAGTAAATGAAACTAATATGGTTACCGATTGTGCATGTTTCCTTTTGTTATTCATGGTGCGCTTCACCACAAAAAGCAAAAGAAGTCCGAAAATGACTAACGATGTTACACACGGGCTGAATTCCAGTCGTACTGCACGGCGCTAAAGCCTGTAATTACAAATTTAACTTTGATCTAAATTTAAAATCACCTCCAGGCTTCACAACACATTTGGGTTGTGATAAAAAAGAATTTACACCAAAACTGTTATAATTTAGACATGATCGTGTCTATTTCCATCTTAAGTAATCATTCTACTACTCGCATCGGTTTCAGGATAATCGGCCTCATTAATCGAAATCTAGAGAAATGTAAAAATATATACATCGATTTTTATTAACGATAATACGTCACAATTATCTAAAAATATACAGGAAAGAAATATGTATAAGTAAGGAAACACAGTCACTAAATATATATATTTTAACAGACATTTTGCTAATTATCGGTGAACAACTATCTAGGAAATAAAAGCACGTTTTCCTTCTAGATATGCAGTTTTAAGGATTCCATATAAGGGTTAATTTGTAATAATATGATTACATTTAGGATTGTAAAATTTAAGACTTTTATAAAATGTACTTTGATTTTATATATTTTAGGAATATATTTAATTAACACTACAGAAACAATACTTCTTTGATACATGATGTGTGTTACATATACATATATAGTTTTTTTCTTTATTTGAAGATCTTGATCACCACACCTAAATACGATTTGTAGCCATAATCTTAAGTAATTAAGGAGAGATTTTAATGATTCACTCGAGTAATGTCTTTAAAGAGGAAAAAACTTCCCGCGAAGCATTGATATTTGCTTGGGTTTTTAAGTAGTATATAAGGTGTATTTGTAGACTAATGCCTCATATTTCTGCTGAAACGAAAACAGGGATGATAAGGTCAATATGAAACCAGCACCGGTTTTCTCAGGTATCACAACTCCCTCAGACTGGTTCTCTGGTGTGGCGAGAAACTAGAGCATTGAAGTAGGCGGCATCGCAAACTGCTTTTCTCCATTTGAACCGACTCGACCGACATAAATACTAAATGCAATGGAGTGGGCCTGAAAGATCCGCCAAACCAACACTCTCCTCGGTGAAGCGTGCCAATCTATCGTTTCATGAACACGGACTAATATTTTTAAAAACACAACTGTAGGAACAAAGCGTTTTGTTATTTTTCATTGCTCGCAGAAGTCCCAAACAACAAACTAGCGGTGCGCTTATTTCTTTATCAATACCGCCACCTACTGGCCATTAGAGCAATCACACCACCCAGTATGGTCAGTAGGCCTTTTTATTGTAGCTGTACTTTGACAACAATTGCTTCATTTTACCTGTAAAGAGGGACACTGGTAGCACAGTTAGACAAAGATATTTGTTCTTTTGTGTTCAGTAATCAATAACTAAGGAGAGCAATAAACAGGATACTTGCCATTTGTAATTAAATTTTAATCTTCGGGTTTCGGTACTCAGCAGATATTACACAATCCTTACAACTGGACAAATCCGAACGAAACATAGAATCCCGAAATCAGTCTTGAAAATTATAACTTCCACATTAATGCCACTGCTGTTCTGCAAATGTGAAGCAAGAAAACGTTCACCCTGCTCAATAATCCCTTTCTTCAAAATTCTTCAAGTACATCGTATACATCAGTAATCATGGAATATTTGATGACGCAGAAGTACACCTCAGTGAAGACGTCTAAACACTACTGCTTTCTGAACAGAAACCTGAGTAACACAAAGGTCATCCACATGTAGATTATGTCCACCTTAGAACTGCAGAGGAATACTATCATACCGTGAGCTAACCAGCACAAATAACAGACATCTTTAATGCGGCATCATGTTAAATGCCCCATACTTCAGTACATACTTTTTTGCAAGCCTCAACCTGGATGCAGACATCTTTTGTGAACCATATAAGTGAGCACTGTACTTTGCCGTTAAGTTTACATTGTGGCACCCATTAGCGTTACCCAGTGCAGGCATATGCGGTATGACATAATAGTATCGCTCTCGTTTTCCCCCAGCCTGCGCGGTCCTTGGGGGATGCTGAAAATGCGTCTGCGTTGGTGGGGACGCCACACGGAACTGGACTCCATCTCTGGGAGGTAATCCCCCGCCCACACACGACTTTCCAGCAGAATAAGTGAAAAACTTGGCAGCGTATCTGTCAGCGACACATAACTGAGAGGGCAAAAAGGCCACCAGAAATCCCTGCTTTGGTTTAAATTATTCAGTCAGTCCTGGGCTTCACAGTCCATGGTTCTGGCTAACCGACATGGTAAACTGCCGTAGTAAATAACAGCGTAAGAAATGGATCGTCAACCTGTCCGAACATAGACAAACATGCCCGTAGCAAGACTCTCCTGTGTCCGTGGTTAAAGAAAAATAAACTACGCTACGTTTTGAAATACCTCGTTGTGGTAAAATTTGCATTTCACAATGTCCATCAGAATTTGATATAGAGTTGACCCCTGTGAGCTTACAGAATATGCACGGATCACATTTAAAAGTACATTTTACACAGGCCTATTTAGCAGATATTTTTTGTCCAAAGCAATGAACAAGTGAGGCAAATAGCCCATTACAGACATTCACACTCTCAAGGAGTCAACTAGGCGTAAGAGCAGCTAGTCTGAGTTTCCAGGGAATGTCCAGGTACAAGAGCAAGCGGAACTGGAGCAGGAGCTACACGACAACATCTAACAGAGCAAGAACCTAATAAGACAATTCAAGGAGCAAAGGGCCTCATATTCCAGCACATGCAATTTACATTCACTTTCATTTTAAAGTTTTATATATATTTCTAATAAGTAGAATATGCAGTGAGAAGATGGATGGATGCCGTATTTTCTTTTACATTTAAACTGATTTGAAAATGATGTAATTTAACGATATCTAGACAACAAAAGGTTATGGCTGTCAATCTACATGGAGCTGAAAATACGCCCGAAAAAGTAACACTGCATAGATTAAAAACTGTGAAGTCTCCTCTTAGTCTATCGTACAATAATGCACATGTAAATTTAAAATATGATTCATCAACATGCGCTCTAAACGAAAACTTCTGTCAGACGCAGCACTGCGCCTAGAGTGTTACGAGAGTCATTTTGCACCAATAAGCCGTGAGCATTTGGGTGTATCGCTGAGGAGCGTCCAGCCGTCCCGCTGCTGTCCGTGGGAATAAACCCACACAGATCCTGCTCCACTCCAGAGACGCTGAGATGTCTCACGCGGTGCGTCCAAGAAGCCAATCGGAACAAAGGACACTTTCATTAAATTTAGTCTCAAATTAATAAAGTGCAGGTAAGAGAAATTCATTATTTCCTCCTGATGAAATAACCATATTCATAATATGTGTTTACATACTCAGCTGTGCTCAGATTATGCTTTATTGTATATATGTAAGTGCCTTTATCTTCCTGTTTACAGCTTATGGTAAAGTGGGGCTATTTTTCTGGAGGAATCTACGCCGAGTAAGGTTTTATTTATGCAAGACTTCAACCGCTACACCTTCTACTGTCCTCTGAATTCTGACATCTCAGAAACAGTCCAGACCAGACCAGGAACACTTTGCCCTGTACTGAGATTTAAAGCTTTTTCTAAGTTTGTCTATCGCTACATGCCAAGAGACTCACAGCTTAACCCTGACAAGACAGGATACCAAAACAGACCCCGGTTCTCCTTTCTGGTACCGTGCGCCGCCTGTCATTCACCAGCCAAATCTGAACAAAGGTAAAAGCCACGACCTCATCCGTCAAATTAGCTCTGGACCTGATCAATAACAACCAATCAGATTTATGGGTGGGCGGGGCTTGGCACAGCTGTTGAGTGCAAGTCTGGCATTGTATTCATCCCTAATTAATAGCGGTGGTGAGAAAGGTTAAAAGGCACACCCTGATTGTTGTCCATGGTATGGGGGTGGGGGGATTGTGAAAGTAACACTGAAGAGCCCTACTAGCAACCCAGTGTTTGTTCTGGATAGCTTTCAGACAAGGTGCAGTTCCTAGCCACTCCAGCAGGGGGCGCTAAGAGGATGTCCCACCCATGCTCACCAACATGTGCCTGCCCCCTCTCTCAGCTGACTGCCAGGGCAACAACAGCGCCGGCTGCAGGCGCCGCAGTGGAGGAGGCACCCAATGCAGCGAAAGCGCGCGCATGCAGCACCTCACTCCGCCCCTTTACCGGCTGCTAGTGAATTAGCGCCATGGTTTGACCAATCAGCTGCTGAGCGGCTTGCAAGTTGATCGCACACCCTGGCCCGACATCTGCAAGCAGCAGGAATCCACTGATGCACACGATTGCACGTGGAGACGCGTTAGAATGACTGTACAAAGGGTTAAGAAACTGTACATCTAAGAATATAAAGTGAAACCCACGTTCAGCCGGAGGTATCGCAACGTGCTCAGGTAACACAAAAACACGGCACTAACACGCATGGCCCTTTTCCAGACAGCAATCTGGCATTTTCAATCAAGTGTTGACTTCTGCGCCAGCAACTAAGAAGTGAAATGACGATTTTCAAAAGCGTGTTGCTGCGTTATTATCTAGCTAACGAAACGACTTCAGCAGGAAGTGATGGCTCATACTTACTGGTTATGCAGATAATTCTGACGAATAAATACCGTAAATATTGATCAGAATTTTTACTGTTAGCTACTTAATATGAAGAGCGTAAGCGGGGGGAAAGTATTCAGAACAGCCAAATAGCTCATTTAAAAGGCAAAGTTTAACAGAATTTTGGTTTATCATGTTAAAATTTTAAGCTGATGAGCATCTGACTGTGAGTTATTGAGTAAAACAGCAGAACTGATCTGTTAAAAGTCAGACACCCTTAGTAAAGTCGGTGTTTACAGAGCTGTGTAAATTACTTTTACACTCAACTGTTAATTAGTAATTGTGCATGTCATAACATGCACCACACATACATGATGTCTGTCTCAGGTAGGCATAATTAAGCATCCTAATATTACCATGATAAATGTATTTCAAGCAGCATTAACCAACAATATCAAACGATCCAGAGTCTGTATAACCTTGCATGCTTCGTCCTTTGCCCCAGGACCTCCTTAACGCTGCCTTAACCCTAACCCTACACCTCCCAAAACCCCGCAAACAGTGTGTGTATCTGTGTGTGTGTGTATATATATATACATACACACACACACACACACACACACACACACACACATATATATACATATATATGTATATATATATACATATATATAATACACACACACACATATATATACATATATATATATATATATACATATATATATATAATACACACACACACAATAATGTATAGCTTTACAATACTTTATCTGAAAACATTAATCTAGGCATTGAAAGGAACTTAAAAGCCTTAAAACAATATTTAAATATTTAATCCACCTCCAGTCTAGTTTTTCCCATCACCCTGACCAGGATGGAGGACAGATGGATAGACTACTTTAGTTTTTTTGTTGAAAATATAGGTTTTATGAAGATTATAAAAATGTTGTAAGGGTAAGAATGATTAATAGAGGGATACTTTCAAAACACCAGTAACCTCAGCCAAGATATAAAAGCCCTCAATCCAATCTTGTTATGTGTTATTCAAATAATAACAAAATAATAATAATAATAACAACATTATTTTCAGTATAAACACAAGTAGGCAACCACTCCAAGCCATAAGAATTGATCAATTAAAACAGCTGCTGTTAATATTTAATTAGCTCCTCATTCATTCATATCAGTCAAAAAATAAATAAATGAAAACATAACCGCAAGCAGTTGATGGGATCTTCTTACTGTAAAATGACTAAAGACTACAAATCAATCATGCAGTAATAAAAGAACCAGAACCCACAGACGGAGCCTTTAAGCAGCCAGTCAGGAAGCCGCCTGTTTTCCACGCCAGCCGCTGTACTCACACGCTGCGGGACGGGAGACTCCCAGGTTCGCTCCGGCTGCACGGCCCCTCGGACTCTGACCTTCAGCATGCGGGGCAGACAGCCCGCCTTCCAGTTAATGCGCCTGCAGCGCTTGTGGCTCGCGGGGCTCCGGCACCACGTGGGGAAACCCAGAGAGTCTGCCAACTTGAATATTGCAGACGAAGAACTAGAATGTTGCTCATTTGCAAAGTGCAAGACAGATACATCGAGCTGAGCAGTGCTGCACAGATGAGAGGTAAAGCGTCCATCTTAGAGAGACACTTTAAGAAGCAACCCACTGCCACTTTAAAAGCTTTAATTAACCCAAATGCAAATGCACGGTTCTCTCATAAATACTCCCTATATGTCTGCAAATGCACGGTTCCCTCATAAATACTCCCTATATGTCTGCAAATGCACGGTTCCCTCATAAATACTCCCTATATGTCTGCAAATGCACGGT
>JAODLC010000065.1:2838488-2851818 GCA_026781145.1 Hippopotamyrus pictus | reverse complement strand
GGCTGGTTCCGTCCAGCTGCAGCTGGTTTCTACCAGCAGTGCTGCCAGCAAAAGAGACATCTGAAAGCGATTCCGCCGCCACCCCCCCCCCTGCATTCCCCAGGCCGCAGACAAACCGAGAGCCCACCCACAGCCGCCGCGCACTGAGAGCTGCGCTCGCATGTCCGAGGAGACGGGGACAGTGAGCGGGGGTGCAGTGCAGGATCACGGGTCCCAGCACAAACACAGCAACCCAACATGCTGGGCCGACACTCCCCGGGCTCCGGCGCTTAAAGACACAGCGACCCGCCGGGAGCTAAGTGCTGCCCTACCCCCGGCATTCGTAAGGCCTAGGGCGGGGCCTAACAGTGACATCACTGTGACCTCATCACGACCATGGGGTCCTACTCCGCTGAGCCACACGTCGCTCCCATTTAGAGGCAACGAGTGCAGGTCACCGTGTTTAAGGGGTCTAGAGGTTATGTGGGTGGGGGGGTCGCGGCGAGGAGCCGGGGTGCGGTCAGGGGGACCCACCTTCCCCCTCCCAGGAAGAGCAGCCCCAGTGCCATGTGATGTGCCATGTGGAAGCCGTAATTCATCTCGCCGCTGGTGCGGCGGTGCAGGAAGCGGCAGAGCTGCAGCACGCGCAGGTCCCCCGATCCGGCCATCACCATGGCGATGGACAGCAGGACCATGCTCAGGCACGTCTGGATATTGTAATGGCCCATCTGCCACATGTGTGCGTTCAGCCGGTCGACGTCGTCTATTCTCTATTGGGCCGTAAGAGACACTCGCTGCATTTATCATTTCAAAACACAATAAACCAAACGCAGATTCAGAAATATTCAGCGGTTCGTCGAAATATCTGACCAAAAAAAGGGTTCCGTAATTACTCATTTCAGCCGACTGCACTGAGCACTTGTGAAGTTCTAATGTTAACCGTTTGCTTGACGCCACTTCACGTGGGAGGGACTTACGACAGTCGCAGATAAGGGTGTCAGGCACTGCATGAAGTTCCTTGCAAATTTGTACTAGGGGGGAAGGAGGGTGGTTAGAGAACAGGTTAAATTTAACCAGATTGCAGGTATCAGATCTGCTTTTGGCTTGTTCCTAATTTTGAACTTATTTTAAAAGCAATTAATCATAACAGAGGATCCCACACATGGAAAAAAACAACCAAACACAACAGCTCACTGAGTGCTTATTCCAGAAGGTTAACTGACTGGATGCTTAAAGTGAGCAGGTGAGATTCCAGGGCGTCTTTGGTACATTCTGTCTACAGTCTCGCTGTGATTTTTATTTATCTGCTTTACCAGGCAGTCGAAGGCGTCTGAATTGGCCGACCCGGCGAAGCGGAAGCCGACCGCCGTGCAGGCTCCAGCTATGATGTAGACGTGGGCTTGGCTGATTGAAAAGAGGAACGGGACAGAGAGTGAGCTTAGGGACCGTGGCGAAACTCACACCGTTCTCAGTTTGCGACAGTCTCTCCAGAAATGAATGAAGACGGTCAGATCAGGCAGGGGAGCACGAGGTGAAACCGCTGCTTTAATCGAGCACCAGGGGCTCAGCTACACCGCAGAGTGAAATCTGCACCGTAAAAGGGGAGAGGGGCATTCAAAAGAACACCGGGGGTGGGGCTACAATTTGATTCAACCAATGAAAGTTAAAAATGGTGCGACTGACAGCATGCAATAACCCCACCCCTAGGTTTCAAATGCTCATCTCTCCCGCACAGTGAAAATCTTAACATGTGCATCTGCAAAACATACCAATGCAAATAAGTTAAATATATCTGCAGTGAATTAATAGGCCCCATGGACCATACTCACGCCAAAGTCTCCATGTTCATATCCTCAGAAGGAGGTGCCTGGATAATCTAAGGGAAGAAATTTACCAGAGAGCAGAATAGTATAGAGCAGAATATCTATGTCACGCTGACCATTCCAAACGGGAATGGGTAAGCAGGAGCAGTAGCTGGCAAGAGACAGGCCGGAACGCCGACAAGGTCAAAGGAGTTGGGGGCTACAGATACAGGAAATGGGGCCACTCAGACAGGAAGTGGAGCCACTAAGACAGGAAGTGCGGCCTACCAACATGCAGAGTGAAGTCAGGAATTGTTGTAGTTTTCTTGGCACTAAAGCTGTCCTGTTAAACCCCCATATCATCTTTCCCTACACCACCTAAAAAGGAAGAACTCCTATAGCAGGGGTCACCAACTCCAGTCCTGGAGGGCTACTATCCAGTAAGTTTACTATCCTACCTAGCTTCTGATGAGCCACACCTGCTCCTGGTATTTAGTCTCTGATGCTAATCTACTAGCTGGTCACTTTGAAGGCTCCCAAGCAGCCTCTGCCTGAGAGTCCCAGAGGGCAGGGCTGCCTGAGGTCCCACCCCCCCCAGGAGAGACATGCTTTGCTCACCTGAGGCACATTACTGTTGATCCACTCCACGTTTGGCAGGATCTCGTCCCACATGATGAGGCAGCGAGCCAGAGTCTGCCGGGGGGGGGGGGAGGGGGCAAACACCGTAAGGAGACCGGGACCCATGTCACATGTCACGCTGTTTCCTAAGAGAAAGTTCCCACGGACTCACCCTCAAGAGCAGGAACTCCGGTTTGATGAAGTCTAACAGGAACATGGTGTCAGGGGCTTGCAGCCAATCAGCAATGGACCTGCAGGGGCATGACGGGCAACCTCAGCAATGGGAAAGAATGGTCGCAAGGAATGCGGCGTGTCGCTAAGCAACGGATCAACAGGCTGGCAGGTGAACAACAGTGCAGGACACAGCAGCCCGATCCGAACTGGTTTGCCCGGATTACCTGTTATTTGTTTTTAGGTAGATCATCGCCAAGGCGAGCGTCGCTCCTGGACAGGTGACATCGACGTTGATGGTGTCACCTTCCTGTCAAAGACAAAAATGTATAAACAGGCAAAGCAAATATGTCGCAGCATTCAGACCTGGCCATTCGAACGTTATGGAAATTATGGAGACAAGAGACCTGGGCTCAGTACAGACACAAATAGAGGAGGAGCAGTCTGGCCACACTCCAGCCAGAAATCGAGATCTCAGAGGCAGCCAGGCACGCCAGCAGGGGGCGTGCTGGTTAAGGGTCAATTTGTATTAAAGGAGGTTTCCAGATAAAGGTGAGGACAGGGTCAGCGTATCGGCAACAGCCTGATCCAACAGAAAAGGATTGTGGGAAATGGAGCTAAAGGGAGCTAACGGGAGGGGCTATCCAGGGTGCGTCATACCTTGATCTGGTAGCTGGGGGACTTGTGCTTTTCCCGGTTGGCCCCCGCATGGGCCCGTCGATGACCGCCCACCATGTACTGGTATAGCTGCTCAGGGACGTTGAGGTCGGTCATACCTATCAGGTTACTACCATGCTTGGGGGGGTACAGGGGGCAGAAAGGTTAACACACGTTAGACCATGCGTGCGGCTCGCTGAGAGACCATTTTGTGAATATCTCTGTAGGTGTAGGTGGCGCTAGAAGGAAATGCTGCTTTCAGCCTCAGATCGTTAGAAACGCACTTCAGGAATTTGTCATGGTTTCACAAACGGAAGACCCTCAGGACATCACGCCCTGCTGACTAAAGCAATGTTTCGCAAGCCGGCCCTCAAGGACCCCCAGATGGTCCCCATTTTTGCTTCTTCCCAGATCTTCCCCCATCTGTGCCAGAAATTCGGTATTCTTGATTGGCTGGGAGCTGGGAGGGAGCAAAAATGTGGACCATCTGGGGGTCCCTGAGGGCTGGAGTAGAGGAGCCTCTCTCAATCTACGACTGAAGAAGTGTAGACACAGGAGGGCCAGCAGGGGACCCTAACCCTAACCCTAACCCTCTCCCCCTGTCCCCTACTCACCCCCAAGCAGACCATACCCAGGGCCAGCCCGGCAGCCAAGGAGTAGGACTCCCTGTCGGTGCAGTACTCCATCTCTGGCCCTGGGGGGCGCCCTGTGACAGCAGAGGGATAGTCAGCCAGAGGCAGCGTGAAGGTCAGCAAGGGCTCAGGACGGGACGGGACAGGTTGGGACGGGACGGGACGGGACGGGACAGGTGGAACTTGCACGCACCGATCTCGGCAAGGAGGACCTCGGCATTGTGCCGGTGCCCAGTGCCCTGGTAGACGAGGCCGACGCCGACGACGGCGGCCACCTGCACGTTGTGGGGCACATCCAGCTCGGTGGAGGTCGGCGGCAGCAGGGCGGGGATGTGGATGCTGAGCAGACGTGTGATGGACATGTCCATGGTGCTCAGCTTGGCGGCCGACACGCCCAGCAGGAGCCCGATGCTGGTCATCTCATGACCCTGGGGGGTGGCACAAAATGGGTGGGTTCACCTAACGGCTGAGAAGACAGGAGGCGCGATGGGCGATGCACTCGAGTCGATTGCTCCCCCACCCTCTCACGCACACAAGACCCAACTCCCCACTAGATTTCTTTACCCCAAAGCTTCCAAAGAGCACTAGTGCCCCCGGGGGACAGGAGGCCACATTGCTACCTGCGACTGAAATTCCCCAAGTGGAAGGCAGGCCCACTGTTTCTCTGCATCGGTCCCCCAAGACAACGCCCCCTCTACCGCCGACTGTTAACACGCCCCCCCCAAAGAGTCGCCTGATTGTCAAACCTCCCAGCAGAGACAAACAACTGTTGAGATCAAACGATTCCCGTTACCACATTTGGTTCACAGCAGGCCGGCTAAATACAGGCGGAAGGCGGGTCTCACACAAGGCCATTCGGAACAGCAACAACAATGCCTGCACTGTATTTAAAAAAAGAGCCAAAAAGCCGGCAAACAGAGAAAGAGAACAGAGAAAGAGGGAGGGAGGGAAGGAGGGGAGGGGGAACACTTTGAAGATATCGAACTCGCAGACACGATGCTTATCACCAGCGACCACAGCCCAGTGTCAAAGGCAGGTCTAACTGGAAATATAAGGGTTAACATGCGTCACGCTCATGGAAAACGTCAAAGCGAAACGGCGCCCAGTGCCGCAGGCTTCCTCCTCCGCTTTCATGTGAGAAGCATAACAGGATGACGGGACCAGAACGCGGCACATCGGCGCCCTGCCATTTCCACCCCCCCCCCCCTCGCTCAGAGAGTTGATCCAGAAGCAGTCAGCCACGCTGATAGGAAACTCCGTGTCCTGTGTGGATAGCCCACCGTCCTGCCGTCTTACCCGAAATGACAGACAAAAAAGAAACCTCAAAACTCACCACAATCAACAGCTCAGCAGACAGACAGACCATGTCAGACAAAAAGGACAAACAAAGAGCACGTGGGGGGAGCGTAAATATTTAGTCGCGTTTTTAACAGATGTCAGTAGCTCAGTTTTACTCCTGTCGTGGACCCTTTGCTCTCCAAACCATGCGCAGTAAGAGACCACCTTCCAAACTACAATTACATCAGTCTCTTAACGGGCAGGTTTGGATAATCACCGAATAGAATAATAATGACGGTAATTTGAAGACAATCCCCAAGTGGCTTCGGGGATGGGGCCGTCACCTTGGTGAGGTAGTCGTGGATGTTGAGCGTGGCCAGCTTGGTGAGGTGCCCGTTAAGCCCCAGGGCCATCAGGAAGCCAGCGTACTCATTGGCCAGCTCAGCACTCTTGGGCTTGTTGTAGGCGATCCAGGCGGAGTCGATGCGGGAGGCCGGCGCGATCTTCAGGCCGGCCGCCACGCCGTTGTGGAAGCTGGGCCAGCTGGTCATGTTGGGCGGGACGTCGATGTTGCCGCTATTAAGGTCCACCATCGTGTTTCGGGGCGGGGCCCGGCCTGAGGTTCGAGAACAAGGAACGAGCTATGGGTCATGTTATTCAGGGGGGCCGGCACAGTCAGGCTGGGGGGGCGGGACAACAGAATGGGTGCCATCAAATGAGCAGGCGCAGTCAGGCTGGGGGGCGGGACAACAGAATGGGTACCATCAAATGAGCAGGCGCAGTCAGGCTGGGGGGCGGGACAACAGAATGGTGCCATCAAATGAGCAGGCGCAGTCAGGCTGAGGGGTGGAGCATGAAACCAAATAAGCTGAACCAACAAGCCCAGTGGTGGATACCAGCTAGCAGAGCGATGCAGATATGAGACAATGAGAAAACCTTCATGAATAAATGTTAAATTCAGTATTTTTTGTATTTTCATGAGTGATCAGGTGGCTGATTAGCCACGCCCCCGCTAGCAGAGACTGTCACGCCCACACTGACGCTAAGGCTGCAATGTCAGGGGGCTACAGCACATGAGCAGAGGGATCCCAGCCCAGCACCAGTCCAGGTTACCAGAACATTCTCCTTTTTGATGGGAACAGCAGGAAATAAGAGGCCTGAAGCAAAAAATAAGCCCTAATTGTAGATGAGGCTTGAGCGTGGAGCTGGGGCCAGGCGGCCGGCGAATGAAAGGCAGAGAACGGCTTTCTTGTGGTGTCCTTCCAGACACACACCCCAAACAAGCTGGACTCATTTGGACACGTGTCTCACGCTCGTTAAGTGGATCCAGACACGGGGCCTCTGACAGCACCATCCCACGGGCCCAGTGGACAGGAGAAACGCCCCAACAGCACAGGCCAGGGACCGGTCCCGCACATTAAATAATAATCATAATAATAATGACACGTCACTGATCCCCATGGGGAAGTTCTCTCTTTGCTTACGGCATCTTGCCCTCCATGACACACAGACACACACAGGTGACAGCCAGACGGATTGAAGTTTTTCTGGGGTGCTGGGAGTCACAGCAAAAACACACGCGCGGCAGAGGGGAGGAGTCACTGCAAAAAAACACGCGCGGCAGAGGGGAGGAGTCACTGCAAAAACACACGCGCGGCAGAGGGGAGGAGTCACTGCAAAAACACACGCGCGGCAGAGAGGAGGAGTCACTGCAAAAACACACGCGCAGCAGAGAGGAGGAGTCACTGCAAAAACACACGCATGGCAGCCACAGCAGGGAGGAGGAGTCACGTACCAGTCAGGTTTAGCTTGGGGACCGGAAGCGGCTCTGTGGGCACCGGGAGGTAGGAGAAGAGTGTGAAGAGGCCTCGGCCCAGCGGCAGGGCCATGGTGCGCTGGCACAGCTGCAGCAGCCTGCAAAGATGAGGAGCGGCACGCTTAGGAGAGGCTGCCTGCCATAGCGTATTCTGCTAACCAGCTAACTAGCTACCATCTTCTGGCACTACATGCTAGTTAATCGTTTAGTTTTTGAAACATCTGAATGTGAACGGGGGGGAGGGCAGAAGAGTGTGTTTTAGAATGGGGCCCCAAAAATGACAAGTCGCCCCATCAGGAGGGAGCATAACATCAGGGCCCCGCACTCCGCTAGCCGTTAGCGCGGGCAGACAGAGGGCAAATAAGAAAAGGTGGATGTTTACTTTGTGAAACAGACCTCCCTGCTGCCCGGAACGCAACAACCCCCGTGCGTGAGGGAATCAGAGCCTCTTATTGCTACGTAGGTGAGTCACACCGCTACAGTGAGTGAGTGATTTAATAAGTACAATCAGCTTCAGACGGGCGCAAATGACTGTGCCGACCGGGGAGTGACTCAGCGGCAGAGCGCCCGCCGGCAGACATTTTCTGCCTGTGCTTCTCCCAGAGATCACGCGGGGAAATTCTCGGCATGCCCAACAGCAGGTAAACCCCGACGTCAAAAACCCGAGATGCGGCCCCGAAATGTTCTGGTCACCTCCTAGTTCCATCCGGAGGACACTGGCCAATCAGCTGCTGCCAGACATGCTCCTCGCTGGGCACAATGAGCTGATGATGGAGTTCGTCCGTCCATCCATCCATCCACCCACCCACCCCCCTATCCTCCTGATTAGGGTTACGGGGGGGCCCTGAAGATGGTAGCTAGGGAGCTGGTCAGCAGAACACTCTACTTCAGCATATCCGGAATAAGGATAAGATCGACTCTGCAGGCAGCACAGGGCGCAAGGCAGGTATGCGTGTCTGACTGGACTCACTTGTTCTCCTTCTCCTCGATGTACTCGTGGTCGCTGACCTCGGGCAGGTGTGGCACGTTGACGCGCACGGGCCGCGAGCTCTGGAGCAGCCGGCGCACCTCCTGCACGCGCAGGTCCTGGCTCCAGATCAGCGCCGTCACGTCGCCCTCGATGTCACCCATGCCGTCCTCCTCCTCGTCCACCTCGGCCGCTGCCGGGGCCTCCAGCGACAGGCCCGAGCCCATCGTCTAGCCAGCCAATCACACAGTCAGAGAGGGAGGAGTGGGCGGGGCTTCTGAGAACTCTACCCACAAACACAACCAATCTCCTGCTTCCAAAATCTTGAGGGACGAAAACAAAAACTAGAAGAGAAAATACTGTCGCTCCTCACCTTACACTGGTTCAGCTTAAGATACCTTGACTTTACAATCCACATTCAGTGGTCATCAAACTTTGAATTTAGTTCTGTTTCCAGGCAGGTGAGATGTACAGTAGTGTTTTCTTCTGCCAAACTTCCCCACCTTATATCTACTAAATGCGTGTGTCATACATCTCACATATATCTCATATATATAAATATATATAAATAAATGATCTCCAACTGTCAATATATTCAACTTACAATGCATTCTTTGGAACCTAACTCCATCAAAAGTTTAAGAGCATCTGTATTTGGAGACTGAATTCTGGGGCAAAAAACATGGTTCTTGTCAGAATTTTTTCAAACCAGAAGTCACATGACTTGACTTGATGATTGACATTTATTTAGCAGATGCTGGGGGGGGCAGACAGCTGGGACAGCTGGGGCCGTGGGCCCTGCTCAAGGCCCAAAGGGTCATACGATTCCTGTCCGATTCAAACCCGTGACTTCCCAGACAAGGACACAGATTCCTAAATCAGCAGACGGGCTATACACTGTGTTTCCATGGTGCCTGTTGCCTGGAAACAATGGCCACCAGCATGGAGAACATCAGAGCACCCAATGCCGACTCACAGATTTGCCCCTGGCCAGCATGACTCTGTGCGCCTGCTTCGTCAGATCCTGCCGGCCAATCAGCAGGCAGACGTCTTCTGGCCAATCAGAGCAGGGCTGCTCACGGCATTGGTAGATGGCGTCACGTATTGGGAGGGCCACCCCAAAGGGCACCGACTCCAGGTCCTTCAGCGTGAAGCCTGGACAGACACAGACCACAGAGGATTTTAATCCAGCCCTCGACATTTAGACTTCACAGAGACTGCAGCACTACTGTGGCGTTCTAAAATTCATGGAATGTTACTTCTGGAGAAAATAAATATACATTATACCCACTGAAATATAACAACACAAGAATCAAAATAGTTTTAGTCTGTGACCAGCAGTAAAACCCAAAATTTACTTCAGAGATTTTTCTAAATCTGAAAAAGACTCCCACACAAACCTCATTACAAGGCACATCTGAGACTTATTTCAGGGAACAGTGCTGTTTAAACAGCACAAAGACCAAGATGGCAAAGTTACCGCCCCAGTGGAAGGCCACACTCTGCTGGAACATTCTAGAAGACCGGTGCAAGTTACACAACACAACCCAGCAATGTTATTACCTGAGGATGTTAACCAGAGAGCCAGTTTCTCTGCCAAACTGCAGTAATGTGTGCCTGGTTTTATGTCACTTTGTCTGGAACAAGAAACATTTTTATTCAATGCTTTTATCTCACTAGGTTTATAAATCCTCAGGTCTCCCACATAATAGAGAGGTCTGAAGGCTTCTTTTTTCAATCCAACGTGACTGAGCGATACGGAAAACTGAGGAAGGTATCCAAGCGGAAAAAGCAGAATAATGCTGGTGGAACGAGTTACTGTAAGTATCAAACACAGAGGCGCGTGTAAAGGTGAATGCGAGGATGACACGCCTTTCTGTCACACGCCTGGGGCAGGTGACAAACAATGATACAATGACAAAAGTGTACCTTTTCCCTGCTTGCTCATTCAGGTTTTTCTTCTGGCCTGTCAAAAGGACAACATGACAAGTGTCACTGACTTACAAACAACGATCACAAGCCAACATGAAGAATTAATGAAACATCTGAAGCATCCAGGGTGAAGGACTGACAGTCAAGGGTAACATCTCCTCAATAAGCACAAAACTGCATATTTAATACATACTGGTCAAGAATTACAAAGGCCGACAACAGCCCTGATGCAAAAGCTGCTTGGGTCCCATGCCGATGCCCCCTGGTGGCTGTTTTTACAGGAAGCTAATTCAGGGCTGTCAGTCGAGTCGAGGAAGGCGGCCGGTGCAATCCCCCCCCTCCTACCTGCGGAGACCTTCGACAGGTATTTGGAGACGTCCGTGGTCACAGAGTTTTCATCGCCAATGACGTAGAGGGCAAAGCTCTGGGGGCGAAGGAGAGGGTGACACGCGTGACACACGGGCACGACACGCGTGACACACGGGCACGACACGCGTGACACTCAAACTCTGGGTTGCAACATCAGCCCTCAGTTAAACTGACAGGCTGTTTGATTGTTATCAGCAGGTGGAATCGTTTGGTCTGGGGGGGCGGTAATGATGTCCGCCGTAAATTTGGAAACCTTTCCAAATCTCACGCAGGTTCCGACTTCAATCCGGAGCCAATTAACTTCACCGGACATGGGAAATGTCAACGGCGGTAAGTACACTCTGTTCGCGGCGCGGTCACATGACAGGCAGGCGGCAGGGGGCGGGATTGCGGGGATGAGGAGGTCGGTGTTTGTCAGCCTGGCCACAAACACGATTCCATGCTCCCCAGAGATTAATTAATTACACGACGCGAGCGCTTCGGCAAACAAACGCAGGAAGTAAAACTTATTTCCTGAAGCATGCCAGCCTCCAACCGGGGCAGCCATTCGAGACCCGGTGGCCGTCCTGTGGCAGATGCCTCCATCTGTGTCGGAAACGAGGGCCGCCCCAGCCCGGTCCTCAATCACAGGGACCCTGATTGATGCAAATCCCCGAGTGTCTGGTCTGTACGCAGGACGGGAGACAGCTCCCCATCGTAGGTGACCTTTGCCGTGGTTAATTACTCAGCTGGGGACAGACTCCGGACAACAAAAGATCTACTTAGCAACTTGAAATCTACAACCAGAAAGCAGAACTCCTCTTTCTGATAAGAGAATCACCAAAAACCTCAGCCACTCTGTGGACCCTGCCGGATTAAAAATAACAGCCCCGCGAGGTCAAATTCCACACAACGACTGGGCGGTACTGGTTTTCTGAAGCAAATTTTGGCTCATACCAGCACTAGTAGTTTGGTCCTCTCACAGATGCCGGGCAGGTATGGAAAGGGTGAGACTTCATCTCCACGCAGGCATCTGCTGAGCCACCCGAAGATGCTGGGCGGCTCCTCCAGGACGAAGGACGGCTTGTTCATCTGCTCTTTATGAGCTGGAGGAGGAGGGGTGGACAACTGTCACTCACAGCATCGCCATGACTACCAGCAGCCCTGCACTGCATGGTTCACAAACCCCTCGGCGCCAGATTTTACATCCCATAATACCAAGGCCCCACACCCTGAGGAGTCCTGAGCCCCAGTACATCCATCAGACCCAGAGATCGCCACCCCCCATCACCACCCATTCTGACTGTGTCGTCAGGGAAACCCCGCTTCGATCTCTGGGCCGGGATTGATGGAACTCTCACCGGGGTCGATGGCGCATGTCTCCTTGAAGGTCTTGATGAATGAGGGATAATCTCGCCAGTAAAGATCGATGTATTCCTCTAACTGTAGATCCCTGTTAAAGACGGTTAAACAATTAGCGACAGGTTAACGGCCCACTCTCCAGCAATTTCCTTCGCCAGCCGCGATCAATATGCCCGCATACGTGCATCGGCGCTCGCCGGCCCAGACGGCCCACTCGAGGAGCGTGGTCCGTGTAACCCCCACCCTGACAGAGTGCCTGGTGGGAGGCAGGGGCCCTGTGGCTCCCCCAGCACGGCAAATCAAGGCCTATCCACAGCATGACCCTGTTTGGTGTCAGCGCCGCTACGAGGACACTTCAGGGTTTCACCGTTTAATAGCCCCCCCCGCAGTGTCAGCTCATTCTAAGTGCTACCAATCGACACTATTGTTCACTCAGGTTTTTATAACCACCACCCCCCTTCGTTCACTTATTGAAAGGCGATCGTTTCGTTTCTGGGCTGAACTCATGTGCATCTGTACCCAGCCCTCTTTATGGTTTGTTTCATTTCCCCAGGAGAGCTTCTCGGGGGGGCAAGATTGCCAGACCCACATGTTCGAAGGTTGGAGACGAGAATAAATTTGGAATATAGTCTGCTTCCTCTCATGCCCTGACCCCATGACTTTCCCAGTACGCAGCTTTGCAGCAGAAGCGAGCGCACCCCCCCCCCCCCTTACCGGGCAAGCTGCTGCAGCAGCACCACCAGCTGGTGGGCCCCTTTCCTCATGAGCTCATCCAGCTTCAGGTCCTCGTAAACCAGGTGCAGCACGAAGAAGACAGCGGGGGTGTGACTAAAGAGCGGGGCGGCGGCATCCAGGCAGGGGGGGGCCGAGGGCTCGCCCGTGTGCGGCGGAACCGCCAGCAGGGGTTCCAGGTGAAGCGCGCCACCCAACCTCCGCGACTCCACCTGCCAGTGGTAGTCAGAGGCCAGCTGGTACTCCCAGTCCTGGGGGAGAAGAGGCCAGTTCAGGAGGGGAATCAAACAAACACTGCACAGCCCCACGTCAGGCTGAGGTCTGATTAAAGGCCCTCAGACGCAGCTTAGTGCCAGACACCCAGAGCTGGGAGTGTGTTTTTGCTTGGGGGGGGGGGAGAATCAAAAGGCTCCCAGGACCCAGCAGCGACTGTGGGAGGAGGTCAGCCCCTCCTGCGACGGCGGGGAACTGAGCTCGCCTACGGGCTGCGAAACCGAGACGGTAAAACCGGTTTAGAGGAAAAAAAGATGACAAACCCATTAGCAAAGGGCAAAGAAACGAGAAAAAAAAACAGCAGTCGTGAAACACCTACTCAGCATGTCTGCACCGAGCTGGCGAGACAGTTCCCACGGGCCAAGAGGTCAGCCAGCCCAGGGTGATTAAAACGGAGACATGCCCACACCTTGCTGCGTGGGGGGGGGGGGAGGAGCTTACCTCGTCTGAGCCCATCTCCGAGGTCCGGGCCTTCTTGGGTGCGATGACAGGCGAGAGGGGAACCTCAAAATCCAGCTGCGAAAAGCATCCGCCCAGGTCAGGAACATCTCATCTAGCGGGCAAGTCAGTGTTTACCAAACACGCGGCACCTAGTCATCACTGGAGCACAAAGCCGGCGTGTGAGAAACCTGCCGTGTAGTGAACCCCGGTGTGTAGGAGAACCCAGAGTGTAAGAGGATCCCAGCGTGTAGGAGAACCCAGAGTGTAAGAGGATCCCAGCGTGTAGGAGAACCCAGAGTGTAAGAGGATCCCAGCGTGTAGG
>JAODLC010000065.1:2820735-2836374 GCA_026781145.1 Hippopotamyrus pictus | reverse complement strand
GTCCTCACTTAATGACATGTTAAAATCCTGTTCCCAAGCAGTTTTGATTCTGTTAATAGAGGGACATTTCATACCAGCCAGTTTGTCATAAATAACGGATATTAACCCTTTACGCGTTGGTTGCAAAGTAAGAAACATATCAGCTGTATTCATAACTGGTGTCTCAGGGAAATTCTGAATTTGAGATTGGAGAAAGTGTCTAATCTGCAGATATCTAAAAAAATGCGTATTTGGGAGATTAAATTTATCAGAAAGTTGCGTAAAAGATGCGAAGCTATTGTTGAAAAACAAGTCATTAAAACACACAATTCCCTTTTTATGCCAGTCATAAAATACAGGGTCGGATAAAGAGGGTTGAAAGAGATGATTTGATAAAATTGGACTCAAAAGAGAGAAACCAGTTAAACTGAAGTGTTTTCTCATCTGAGCCCATACTCTCACAGTATGCCGGAACACCGGATTGTCAATTGACTTGTTTCGGGCTATTGGAAGTGAAGATCCAAGAAGTGCCAAAACAGAAGATTCTTTAGCTGAATTCAATTCCAATGTCACCCAGGATGGACAATTATCTTTGTTTTGGGAATAGAACCAAAATGCAATACAGCGTATATTAGCTGCCCAATAGTAATAACGGAAATTAGGCAAAGCCAGGCCTCCATAGCGCCTAGATTTCTGGAGAGGAGCTTTATTCAAACGAGGGTGTCTTCCTCTCCATATACAGTACAAGAGGATATTTCTGAATCTAAAGACTCAAAAAAGGATTTAGGGATAAAGGTAGGTATTGACTAGAACAAGTACAAAAATTTAGGTAGGACGTTCATTTTAACGGAATTAATTCTCCCCACTAAAGATATAGAGAGAGGGGACCATTGTGTCAAGGACTGTTTTGTATGATTTAATAGCGTGAGAAAATTTTCTTTAAAGAGCCATTTGTGCTTCCGGGTAACTGTTATACCTAGGTAAGTAAAATGGTCTTGTGCCATTTTAAATGGGAAATTAGAATATTCAGAAATTGATGCTCCATCCACAGGGAACATCTCACTTTTGTGCAAGTTCAATTTATATCCTGAAAAACTACCAAATTGAGTAAATATTGAAATCATGGAGGGCAGAGATATTTTCGGGTTCGACATAAATCAACAAGTCGTCTGCGTACAGGGACACTTTATGCTCAACTCCTCTCCTCCAGATACCTGAAACATCCCCACAACTTCGAAGTGCAATAGTAAGTGGCTCTATAGCCAGATCAAAAAGCAACGGACTTAAGTGGCACCCTTGATGTGTTCCCCGTTAAAGATTGAAGGGTTGTGACTGTTGTGAATTAGTAAGAACAGAAGCATAGGGGCACAGATATAATAGCTTTATCCATGAAATAAATTTGGATCCAAAATTGAATTTTTCTAAAGTTACGAATAAATATTTCCATTCAACACGATCAAATGCCTTTTCTGCATCTAGACAGAGGATACATTCAGGAGTCTGACTGGAAGGGGAATATATCGAATAAACGACGGATATTAAAATAGGAATAACGATTTTTTATAAAGCCGGTTTGATCTTCAGATATAGTTGAGGGTATAATATTTTCCAGCCTGCGGGCTAAAACTTTGGCTAAAATTTTAACGTCAACATTTAATAAGGAAATTGGCCTATAGGACAAACATTCGACAGGGTCTTTACCTTTTTTTGGGACTAGGGTGATGCATGCTTCATTAAAAGATGAAGGGCAGCTTACCACACTTAAAGGAATCAGTCAAAACTAAACATAATTGTGGAACTTCAGAAGTATAGAGTTGAGAGTAGAAAGTCCGGAAAGTATCATTGATTTTAGAATAGTCAGAGGTGATGTTACCATTATCCAATCGAATTTTTGTGATATGCCGTTTTGCCTGGACACCTTTCAGCTGGTTGGCTAGCATCTTGCCAGATTTATCACTATGAATATAAAACGAACTCTTACTCCTCAAAAACTGGCGTTCAACTGAATATGTCAAGAGGAGGTCAAATTTAGTCTGGAGTTCCACTCGTTTATTATACAACTCAGGATTTTTGAACTTAGCATAAAGTTGATCTATTTCTTTAATTTGACTGGCCAGCTCAAGCCGCTCTGTATGTGCCTTTTTCTTCAGGTTAACGGTATAAGAAATAATTTGTCCCCTAAGGCAGGCTTTTAATGTATCCCATGTTATCAGGGTGGAGATCCCTGGTGTAGAATTTGTTTGATAAAAGAGTATTATTTGCTCTGCCATGAATTTCAAAAAGTTCTTATCTGCCAGGAGGGTTGAATTAAAACGCCAATGTCTCCTGTATTGGGAGACATCGGGAAAGGTCATGGATAACACAACAGGGGCATGATCAGATATTACTATGCTCTGGTAGTCACAAGAGAGAACTAGTGAGATCAACTGATTATCAATTAGAAAATAATCAATCCTGGAATAAGTATGGTGGACCTGTGAGAAGAACGAATACCCTCTTCCATTAGGATGGAGAGAACGCCATACATCAGAGACACCATAATTAGATAAAAAGGACTGAATAAAAGAAGCAGATTTACTAATTGTAGCAGGGTTAGCAGAAGATCGATCTAGCACAGGATCCAGCCAACAGTTAAGATCTCCGCCAAGTATGAGAGAGTATGAGCTCAGATCAGGTAGTAGAGAGAAAATACGCTCAAAAAAATCTACATTACCAGTATTGGGGGCATATACATTGGCCAGTATTACTTTGGTGCTATATAGTTTTCCTGAAACAAAAACATACCGACCATTGTCATCCGAGATTACATTATGTTTCTCGAAGGGAACGTTTTGGCTGATAAGAATTGAAACACCTCTAGCCTTCGCCTGAAAAGTAGAATGAAAATGCTGCCCCCACCACCGGGACATAAGACGAGAGTTATCAGATCCACGGATGTGTGTTTCTTGCAAAAAAGCAACGGCTGCTTTATATTGTTTGAGTTGTGAGAACACCTTCCTTCTTTTAATGGGGTGGTTTAAACCCTTGACATTCCAGCTCACAAAGTTTAAATGACTTCCTAAATCTCTAACCATCCCACTGGGTCAAGCATGTCCCTTATCCGTCTGCATAGCTGTAGGTTTTAGGAAGAAGAGCAGGACTACTCCTAGGGTTTGGGAATGACATCACATACTATCAACCTCATCACTCACTGCAAAATGTAAATTTTTTTATGTCATGAAAAACAGAGAGCAGGAATAAAAATGTCAGGGGAATCGATCGAACGTGAACGCTTTAATAAATCACTTATTTATGAAAAATATAGCAAAGGCGTGATGGCAGCATAGACCCCACCGGCACACATCAACAGAGTTAGTGCAGTAAAAGCATTACCCAGCATTACCCAGCATTACCCAGCCAGTGGCAGCGAGATCTGGCCCCAAACCCAGAATACAACATCCCTGATTAGATGTCGTAGGATCCCGAGATTCAAAACAGATGCGCTCGGGCTGGCGTGCGGCCCGCAGAGTGAGACGGCGAGCCATTACAGCGCGTCTGGGGGAGCCCTGTGCCTCTAATATCATCATGCCCCCCCACAGGCCTGGCAGCCCCCCCCCCCCGTAGAATCCAGCTAACGGGCCTCTTTCTCTTTCTCTCCCTCCAACAAGAGTCATGACGCAGTGGGAATTAAATGCAATAAACACACAGAAACACACGCAAACACAGACACAGATCTGCGTTCGCTGTGGGGACTTGTTCATTTCCCATATCAACCCCCCATCGGTGGGGGTGGGACCGAGAGCGATGGATGTGTGAGGTGGTCCACTGGCAAAATGAAAAAGGTCAGGATGGGCTTCCAGAATGAGAGGGGGGCAGGAGAAGCCGTTCCCATCCTCTGCCATGAGAATAAACATCACATTTCAGTATCGAGACAGAAGAGAGAATCGGTGGCCTCACCCAGTTCTGATGTGGCGATCTCCGGGATGGCGATTCGCTGCATCATACCGTTACTCAGCTCCTAAAGGGACAGAGTCATTGTCAAAAGCCCAACTGTGCATCCTGCAATCACTTGGCAAACTTAAATACTTTAACAAAACATCTGAAGAGTAAGAAAGGAAAAAAAAAAAAAAAAAAAGAGAGAAAAAGCATTTTCCAATGGTGCGCCCTCTCCAGGCCACCTCTGTCTCTGCAGGTGCTGGCAGTCACTCACCAGGGTGACCCTGTTGTGGACGGGATCCCGAAGGGCGTGGACATATGGCGCCACCTGCTGGAAGGTGCAGTCATCGAGCCAGGGCCAGGAGGACTCGTGGTGTTTGGTGGAGCCGCGCAGTTCACACACTGGAGATGGCAGGACCACCTGAGGATGATTATTTGATCATTTTCCGCGCAGGCGCCCAAATCAACGTCAGCGCTTCCTAAAAATAGCCAGAGTTCAGAGAGTGACGCAAACCACGGGAATCCATGTTTTCCTGTAAATCTGGATATTAACCATGACGACAGGAGCAGACTTCCAAACCTTCCCCCTCCTGCCCCTAACAAACCGGAAGTCCAGCCCTTGTTTGCACGAATTCCAACGCACACCCAACACACGTTCACCGTGCCACTGACGCCGGCCCACCGGGGCACAAACGCGCACTCTCACCTCGTCGAGGCAGCTCATGTGGCACCCGGTGGCCTTAGCGGGGGTGCTGATGCCCTCCACAGGGGTACCAGGGTGGGACATTGTGCCCGTCATACCCAGCGAGGGAGCCAGGAGCCCTGATACGAACACCTTGCTCACCTAAAGGTTGGGACAGGGGGCCGATATTAAGTCGGCATTAATATCATCAGTGAGCGCTCTTGTCAGGTGGGCAGGCAAGGTACGCCAACAGATACAGTTCTGAGGCTCGAGGCCCGAGGCACGTACCCTGGAGACGCCGGTGTACAAGACCAGGCATCCACTGGGCTCCAAAACCAACATGGCAT
This sequence comes from Hippopotamyrus pictus, assembly GCA_026781145.1. Taxonomy (NCBI): domain Eukaryota; kingdom Metazoa; phylum Chordata; class Actinopteri; order Osteoglossiformes; family Mormyridae; genus Hippopotamyrus; species Hippopotamyrus pictus. Next base: position 2,831,451 of record JAODLC010000065.1, on the reverse strand, counting down.
CGATGCTCTGGCAGAGAGAAAATAACCACTAAAATTAAGCCCCACACACAGCACAAGCTGATAATACATCAATCCATCAGCATCATAAGACATGTCACATTCCTACCTCCAGGGGCGCTGCATCTCTGGCTGGGATTGTGGCGGCGGCGACGAATATCAGTTGGGAGGGGTCGTTGCTCTCGATGAACTTCACACACCTGCCAGAAAAGCAAAGGACGCCATGAACGCATCCAGCCTGACGGAATCGAGCAAACGCGAGGTGACGGACAGTGGGAAGGGAGGTGGAGGAGGAGGTGAAAGTAAGGAGGAGAGAAAAAGAATAGGAGCTGGGGGGAGAGGAAGGGAAGCAGCAGGCGAGAGAAGGTGAAGGAACGACGGGACGGGATTCGGCAGAAAAGAAGGGGATAAGAAGGAAGCAAGTGAGGAGAGAGCAAGAAAAGGCAATGGAATGAAGCGGCCAGCGGGGGGCGCACCTGAGCTGCTGGCTGGACTCCACAAGGAAGCAGAGGAACTTGTTCTCGCACAGGTCTGATGTGATGAAGACCTTCGTGGCCTGGCTGCTCTTCTCCCTGGGGGGGCGACAGGCAGAGCGGCCCAACCTTCAATGGCGTCGTCTTCTGGCAACGTTCCAGAAGCCATAACAAGAGAAATCATCTGAATCTGAAGCAAGGGGCCGCTTTCACGGCCAGACCTGGGCGACGAGTCGCTCCGGCCCCCCGGCGGCGTCTCCATCCACAGCTGCTCGATGCACAGCTCAGGGACCAGCGGCTCCGCTTCAGGCGCCACGCCCGAGTCGTTCAGCACGCTGGTCGGCGATGACAGCAGGCTGTGTGTTCGTGGGGAGTGGCACGACATGTTGAAGCGCTGGGCACTGGAGAACGAGGGCACCGCCGCGCTGGGGGAGTGGGCCCGGCTGTTGGACGGTTAAACGAGATATGAAATGTCAGTCGGCTGGACGGAGGATCTGGGCGCACAGAAGGAAGGAGTACAGCTGGCCAACTCAAACTGCTACGCTAATGCTTATGCTTATGCTTAAGACGCTTTCGGTCGCGGACAAGGGGACGTGACATAAATTTATAGGGGTTGGCTGCGGAGAGCTGCAGTCGGTGCCTGTGTAGCCCGGATTTTTAGTGGAAACCTTGCAGATCCATGGACACCGACTGCCCACGTGCGAAATAACCGATTAGATATGTCCAGTAGGTGGCAGCGTGGACTTTCACAGTCAACGACAAAAAGAGTAGAAAAAGAATAGCTGCAGTAGATATGGTGAGCATCTGTATGAGGAATATCAGAGATACTCGCATATCTCATTTTTCACACTGTCCAGACATTATACTATTATACTGAGGCACACGGCATTATAAAAAGCAGTACTATTGCGGCATTTTGAAATCTTGTGATAAAATTCACTGAGCGGGTGAGGGGCGGGGGTTCCAAGCTATTTTTGTCAGAAGGATTTGGGATTTTAAGAAAACCATGGTACGCCATTTTACTTCAACACCCTCTAAGCCTAGACTAACAACTTTAAAACTGTTCAGCTACTCTATGTACGCACTAATCGTGACCATCTGCATCCACAGACAAATGCAGTATGAACAGCATCAGGACGCACAATAGTCCACAGTCTGAAAGTGCATGCGGAAAAGTGAAGTATGAACTAGCCTTAAGGGTAATGATTAGGCTAAGGCCAGCAGTAAGGCTAATGCTAAGGGTAAGAAGGAGGATATTGCTAAGGGGAATGGTAAAACTAAGTGTGGAAGTAAAGGCAATGCTAACAGTAGCAGTAAGGCTAACACTAAGGGCAAATGGTAACACTAAGGATGACACTAAGGATAACGCTAACAGTAAGGCTAACACTAAGGGTAATGGTTAGGCTAAGGGTGACAGTAAGGGTAATGCTAACGGTAAGGCTAACACTAAGGGTAATGGTTAGGCTAAGGGTGACAGTAAGGGTAATGCTAACGGTAAGGCTAACGCTAAGGGTAATGGTTAGGCTAAGGGTGACAGTAAGGGTAATGCTAACGGTAAGGCTAACGCTAAGGGTAATGGTTAGGCAAAGGGTGACAGTAAGGGTAATGCTAACAGTAAGGCTAACAAAGGGTAATGGTTAGGCTAAGGGTGACAGTAAGGATAATGCTAACAGTAAGGCTAAGGCTAACGCTAAGGGTAATGGTTAGGCTAAGGGTGACAGTAAGGGTAACGCTAACAGTAAGGCTAATGCTAAGGGTAATGGTTAGAGCTTTGCAGGCCCACAGACCTGAGGGCTGCCATGCCGGAGATGCTCGGCGAGTGGACACGAGAGTGCAGCCCTGGGGACGAGGTCACGCGAGTCTGGCCGTGCAGAGAGCAGCTGTGGTAAGGGGAGGCTAGGGACTCCAACTTGGAGACCGTGCGGAGGTGGGAGTTCAGAAATCCAGGCGCCATCAAGTTCTGGACCACCGGCTGGTCTGAGTATTTCAGAACCATAGACCGCTCCTGTTGAAGGCAGGGCGGGATGTGGCGGGTGAGGGCAGCATTGGGCACGCCAATTCAGAACAAACAAGTTCTCTCTAAGTCAGGACATCAGATATCAAATCACCTCCGCGGTGACCCTGCGCAGCACCCACACCGTGTGGCTGTGCTGCACAGCGTCGTACGTCATGATGATGGAGGGCTCGCAGCTGGAGAAGACGATCCTCAGGGTGCTGTCCGACACGTACTGCACGCGCGGCGCTTCAAACAGGCCTGCTGGGGGTGGAGGGGACAGCGCCCAATCAGAGACGCGGCTTGGCTGTGTGTACGACTGGCAGCCAATCGGAGACGTAGCTCGGCTATCCTCGGCACCAATGAGCATACAGTAGGGGCGGGGCACAAAACACCACATGACGAGAGATGGGAGGGGTCGGGGGGGGTGATGTAATGCTGAGTGCCAGCCTTACCTGAGGACCTACAGACGACAGGGGCAATCTCATCCAGGGGGTGTAGCATGCTGAACACTGTGGGCAGCGGCTCCCTGGGAAAATGGCGTATAAAGCAAAAGCAGCTGAGTCTGTATCCGCGAAACACCTTCCTGCTAATGACGATATGCAGCAAGTCAGCGAGGCAGCAATGTGACAGCAGGGGGGGGGGGGGGGGGGGGCACGCACCTCGGAGGACTCATGGGGGCATCGGATGCAGGATTCTTGCGCTCAAAAAGGAGGCCAAACTTGGTGGGCCACAGGGTGGAGACCTGTGGGGCGGGGAGAGAATAACCCTGAGGTACTGATTAGGCCCTTCTGTAATTTCCAGCACTAGAAGACCGGAACTATCTCAATACAGGCAAATTTATATATAGAGATTATCTGTCTAAATGTTGTATTACTTACCATCTACATCTATTAACCCTAGTTAGTTTAATGTAGCCACTTGTAAGTTTAATTCTCCAGCCTCATCCCTTCAGAAGGCTGAGTGCCAGTTTCCCCATTATAGACCATTAGAAGTTAAATGGACTGCTTCTGGGGAATATTTCAATATCGGTGCCAAACCAAGCTCATTTCCCCAGTCTGGGGTGGTCAAATAGCAGCATCATCGCACACTTAGGGCAAGCCTTTCCCAAGTGCCAAACAGTCGCACAGGACAGTGAGGTTAACGCCATGTTTATCGAATCACACAAGCATGAGGCTCCCTCAGCATTAATGGCGACAGGCGCGTTAAATTATCCACAAGAAAACAGACCTGGAAGGGCAGCGGGGAGATGAAGTCTTTCCCAGTCACGCTGTGCACGTTGACGCAGGTGTTCTGCACGATGCAGACGGTCTGCTCTACAACCTCCTTCTCTGAGATGAATGACAGGGGGCCAGTTTGGTCAAACACTGGGGGAGGAAGAGCAGGTCTTCTAGCACCTTCATAAGATACTTACCATCCTTTTTTTTCTGAGGCAAAGTAAAGTTACACCACAAAGCCTAGAAGAAAAAAAAAAAGAGAGAGGAATAAAGCATAGTACACTTGTATGTCAAGGATATAAAGTCTGAATGCCACTGGTCATCAATCAGCAGAATGCATGCTACATTCCGGAAAGTATAATCCGATAGGCTGGCAGATCTGACTAATAGGCAGCCTCTCTCTGCCTACATCCGTCTACACCCACCTGTTGCACCGGGCTGTCCACAGTAAAGGCCTTGTACACGTAGGACGCCTGGTTTTTGCTGCCACGGCTCCAAATAACCACGTTTCCCGCGACATACAGCTCCTCCTCAAACTCTGCTTCCTGGGCGGCCCCGCCCACCCCTTTGCTCAGCTGCCACCATTCCTGTAACAGCAGGAGACAATGTGCTGGGTCACCAGAACTTCCCCCCCCCCCGACCAAATTTGGCAAGTCATAGCAGACAGTGGCATTAGCATCCAAATAATCTGAAAATGATGTGAGGTACAAATAACCTGCTACGGTTTACAGGTAGCACACAAGCTGGTCTATATAGCCGACTCTGGTAGGTGGGATTTCAATGAGATTGAACAGAAATTAAGTATTGGCCAGCTAAGGTTAAGAAGTGACCAGGTAACAGGGCTGTGTCTGGTGGAAGCTAGCTGGCCATGACGCACTCTCTCTCTCTCCTGCAGCGTGACCTCCTGGAGGGAGCCCACCAGGCCAGCGGCCCCGTCCGAAGACCACAGCTCCGAGGCTGGCTGAAGCTGTCGCAGTTGCAGGTTGATGGCATTCGGGTGTTTCTTGCAGTGCTCACGGCCAAACGGAACGAACCACTGCAATTCCCCTGCGGCTATCATTGTGGCTCTCTCTTCATAGACGTTCGACATGAGTCCCAGATATCAGCATTATTTCTGTGCGGGAAAAAAGGGGAAAATGTACACCTAGTACACCTAGTATATACAGTACATGTTGTGGAAGTAGAAAATACCTCAGCATTATAAAATGGAGCAAATGTCAAGCTAAAGAATGAAATGGGATAGATGCAAATGATAGACAGAAAGATTATAAACAACAAACAAACGAAGATCTCCTTGACAAACTTAACTACTGATGCCACCGGGGGAGTTTCTAGAAGTTATCAGGAACTAAGTCAAGTTTGCCCGGGGCTTGACATTTTTCTTTTTTGAAGGAAGATTGGCATCGGGGCTAAAATACTCGGGGCTATAGTGATCGGACATAACGACGCCCATGGTTACCACTAAAATTACCGAAACTTTTATGAAACTGCTGCTACCATTAAGGTAAACAACAAATTTATTTATTTTTCTCCCACAATAAACACATGTGAACGAAAAACAAATCTAAGTCTGAAACAGTATTTCTCAATTTGTAATTGAGAATTTAAACAAACTAATCACACGAAATCTGACATTTTTATATTGGTATACATGACGATTACAGAAAAGTCATCTTTGACGTGAGACCATATCTAAGCAAATCATTTACATTAAACCCAGCAATGACGTCACCCTGTGATACGCTCCGTATACCCGTGCACGTGACGCACTTAGCGCCGTTTTGTTTTTACCTTTAAAAAGTTCTCTCTGGATATCTTGGTAGCACGCAGGAATCCTGCACATATTTCTATGCTTGTCCGTGCCTATGCCGCCTTGTGTCCTGTGTATAATGAATTCCTCTGTACCTGTACTAGTGTAGCTGACACAAATGACAATCAAAGGCTCTAATCTTATGCAGTGCTTGCCTATCAAATTTCCCACAAAAATGCCACACGTAACAAATGCATTGCCTGTTCAACCAAAACAGAGACAGTATAATTTTCTTTTAGCTAGCTTGTTATACACTTTGCCGTATGCCAGAACAGTTACTTAAGGCTTAATACAGTTAAGCCTTTGGAGAGAGAAAAAAAAACTTCCAGCATGACTAAGCTGCTTAGTTAAACACATTACCTGCATATCCCGACACAACCAGTAAAGTCACACCACAGGCAATAACCTTAATTATTGCGTTATGATTTAGCGAGCACGTGGAGACTAGTCAGTGATGTGTAACTAGCTGGTTACTACTGCATATAATACTCTTCCTCAGAAAGATCGGAGACGGGCGACGTGTCACGAACCTGTTAATAAATGGTCGACGGCTGGCTCTTGGAGTCCTTGTATATTAATATACTTATTTATTAGACCTCTCTCTTGACTGACACTTGTTAAACATAAAGCTTAACGGAAAACAGCGAAACTATAGAGATACTCTTTTTTTAAAGGAATGGTAAACAGCACTTTTTTTCAAAAGGACGCGGCCATATTGCCTTCCCGTGATGCTCCTCTGCATCCTCTGACCAATCACCAGCGGATCTGCATGTTGCGCGATGGAAAAAGTTCAGCTAATCAGGGAAACCCAATAGCATGTGCTAGAGAATTTATTTCTAAAATAACATCTACTACCACTGTATTTTGTTTTCTTTTGTTTTTTAAGTAATACATAAGTGTTCGTTCGTTTATTTTTAAATGACAGTGATTGTTTCGTTTATCACACTGGCAGATTTGAAGAGCTCTGAGCTCAGTGTTCTTGTACCAACTTGGATCCCGCGGTTATTCAGGGTTGCGTGATGGGTGTCAGTTAAGGTTCGGCTTTAGTATTTGGACTGAGAATGAGTCCTTACCCATATGCACAGTCTTTTCTGAGTCTGCGTTTAAGTCAAACGCCAGAAAGCGGACTTCACTGTAGAGCAAAATTTTCACAAGCATTATTATTATTATTTATTTGAAAGCATCCGGTTTGACATTACAATGTGACGTGGCTTTGACGTGATTCAGTCGTTTACACATACATGTATATATCTGCACCCAGATCCTGCAGTTAAACGTGTGCATAAGGAACATTTAACCCTTGAGATGTTATATAAACTTTTTGGAGGGCAGAAGACTAACACTGAAGAGGAATGCAATTAATTCACTACTGTCCTCCTGCGGCAGTGATGAAGTGCGCGCCATTGTTCAGATGCTGGATGACTCCCATCCGGGCGTTGGATATCCCTCTCTAAAGGCTGACGCTGTGCTTTCAGCAGCAGTCACACACTGACCCCCCTGCTTCGCATGCCGGTGATCCGTCCCTCGACATTTAGCATCCACTTCCACCCTAATGAATGGCTGCGCATCATCACGGCGGAAATGTCCGCGCTGAAGCCGCAGGCTCATTACAGCAAATCGGGTGATATTCAACGAGCCGGTGTCCTTAGCAGCCTCTGCCGGCAATAACCAGTTTTTTTTTTTTTTTTTTTAAAGGAAAATGCCTTTAAATTTGTATTTTAAAATCCTGTAACCAGAATACATTATTATTTTATCATTATTTTAACCACATTAAGCTGACTTTGATATTGCTGTAGCCTGCACATAATTGTTTAATTTGCTAATTATTCCATTAAAACCATCCAATCGTTTAATTTGCCTGGAGCAAGAATATTTTTAAAGGTACAACAATATGTCCCTTCTTTGGATCTGCCCTTTCAATTTGCACTTACCAAGTGCTTGTCCGTAACGGCTACGTTAGCCACTGACAATCGCATAGTTATATGTAAGCTATGATTTATTAAAATGATCGATATGGGCGCAGTGCGGATCACGACGACAGAGCAACTGAAAAGTGGCCATGTCCAAAGATGCATCCGTTAGGGTGAGATTCAGTCATTAGGGCGCCCTTGCGGTCTTTCTCATCCCTTCATCAGCTCTTGACATAACCTTCTAGAATCCAGTTATCTTGGGCCCTACATTTCTCTGAAAGCCGTGAGTGATTTTGTGTGCTGACGATTAACATTTTAAATGCAAGAAATCTAGAAAATCCGCGTTTTTGTTTCCATTAAGCGACAGCCCTTGAAAAGGGCAGCGCTGCTCTGCACAAAAACAGTATTTGATTGCATTTTCAATTTAACAGAAGCCAATTGCACTTAGAAAACCTGCATCTGTTTAACCATGAAGAAGTGCTTGTTACCCTCTCTTTGAGGTGGAACCATGACTCAGTTCTGCCTGCTCATCTTTCAAGTTTAGTCTAAGTTTGCAAAGATATTAGCAAAACTGAAATGTGTCGGACCACCAATGAGTACGGGAAGCAAAGCTAGGCCTGAAATGCAGGACAAATATTGCTTGGTACAAATTTCCATTTTACACGTGAAAGATATGATTATCTGTTCAGTTTGACGTGTTAACTGGCGTGTTCAAGGATTGCCTTCATATGTTAAAAAGTTTGTTAATTGTACTTTCAGTAAGCTTATTAATAAATTATTAGACCTATTGCAATGAAGACGAAAATGCAGTGAAAGAAACGCCTGTTTGTGGTGGTCACATGATCTCATTATGTTTACATGTCAATAAAATCTACCCTGGAACAAATCATAGCTTACATATAACTGCATCTGCCTTTCAGAGTTTTTTATTTTATATTTCCCATTTTGAGGGTGTGTGGACACCAGAAGGAGGTAGTCCCAATCCCTTCTCTCATGTAGGCTATTGAAAAAATATCTTCATCTATCCATCCATCCATCCATCCATCCATTTTCTGCCGCTTATACAGGGTAGGGTTGTGGGGACAGCAATCTAAGGAGAGATGCCCAGACTTCTCTTTCACCAGGTAAAGCCTTTGATTTACCAGTCAACCGACATTCCTACCCTCATGTATGGTCATGCGTGTTGGATAGTGACCGAAAGAATGAGATGGGCAGATACAAGCAGCAGAAATGAGTTTCCTCTGCAGGGTGTCTGGGCTCAGCCTTAGAGACATTCAGGAGGAGCTCAAAGTCCCCTAAAAAAAGTCCCCTGCTCCTCCGCAAGGAGAGGAGCCAGCTAAGGTGGTTTGGGCGTCTGTCTATAAGCCTCCTGGACGCCTTCCTGGGGAGGAACCGGGAGGAGGCCCTGGGCAGACCTGGGGGTGGCCTGGGAGCACCTCTGTATTCCTCCAGGGGAGCTGGAGGAGGTGACTGGTGAGGGGGGGAAACATCTCCAGTACATCTTAATTATCGCTGTAATTATCTCAATCCTGACTAAGAAATACATTCAAAAATTCTTGTCAAGTCCCTCTGCCAAAAACAATGGAATACACAACTAACGCAACAAAATTTTAAGTTTTATTTTAAGTCAGCCTAATTTTACAAACCAACATTTAAAAACTTTTGTTGTAGTCAAATATAGGATATTGCATTGTTTTTTTGGAACACAGAATATTCGTACAAACAGTTTAAGATTTTTTTTATGAAATGATTGATTTAATTTATAAACAATCTCTTTAAATGTGAACTTCTTCACTTTGGAAAATTGGACTAGGAATTAAGATTTTTTCTTTTTTCCACATTGGTTGTACCATTCATCTACAGTTCTGCATTGAGTTTCTCTCACAGAGAATATTCTGGACAATTTGTTCTCTGCTAGAGAGAATTAACCCAATAATTATCTCACCACTTTTCCTTTTTCTCCCTACAGATGATAGCACTAAATACTCAGCAGATCCATTGGGCTTTCATAATACATCTCAAATGTAAGACATTACACTGTTAGCATTGAAGTAAAGGCAAAATGCAGTTTTATTACTGGATCGTGGGAAAGAAAAGCCATAATCTGATTGGTCTTTTTGAGTGGCAGGCGCATGAGGTGTGTGCTGTAGTTTGTGGGCATGACTTTGATGGTGTGTCGCGTTTAGGTGGATGGCATCCAAGACAGAACCTCATAAAACTCTGCAGAGGCTCTGAAAGCTGATAGCATGACTGGAGATAATGTCACCCAGAGACACAAATAAGCTTAGCATGTTGGCAGTGAGCTTAATGATGTAGTACGGAACTACTCAAGGAAGGAAATCACTCTTATCACCTTGTGAGACCTTTAAGGGAAGGATGTCATGATTTTTCATTCTTCTGGAGGAACTGAAACACTTTGTAGACACACAAAATAAAAGGATTCACCAGATGTAGGCTTTAAATATTTAGGATTTTGTAGCGATAGCAGAACCAGAAATGGCTGGGTGAGCTGGCAGAAAATCACATGGGCCAGTCCCATAACAATTTGCTTGGTGACAAAATCACATCACAGACTCGACTACACATTTTTCTTAGCAGTTTTTAATGATCCGTGGCATTACTAAGACCAAATGAACAGAGAGATACAAAAATATTTGCCTCTCAACTGCACTCTTCCTCCAGATCTAAGATCTAAGGAGACACACATACCTATCAGACACATTCGTTTTGTCATAATGTATCGCTCACTGTGAGCGCTGTGTAGGGGGGCTGAGCTCCATGGGAGGGGAGGGGGGCAGGACCCATGCTGCCACTGTAGGTTTGTACACCTTCGTAGGTCTAATAAAAGTTTCATGGACTCAATACATTCACCAAAAATAAATGATCAAGTGTAGTAGCTATTCAATTCATGCAGTATATGCTTTCGCATGAAAATGTGAACAATATTGATACTGGTAAATATATGAATTAAAGGCATCATATAGATAAGCAGTCTTAAAAATGAATAGATTGGTTGAATAAATATTTTATATCTATATACCAGTCAAACAGACGTAATCTTTTATACTGAGGCTGAATTTCTTTCTTTCACCCAGCAGGGGTCAAAGTTCACTTCCACTCAAAGTGGAAGTTCCATTTTGATTTATTAGATGCAGGTCAGCTGGCTCGGTTAATTGGGGATGCAGGTTCCTTGTGTGCCCACTGTTAATCAAAGCACATTAATCAGGAAGCAAAGAGGTGCTGGGTAAAATCATTAGTGCACTGTTAAGGTCAGTGTCTGAATACCAGGCCGTCTCAGGCCGGGGGGGGGCGGAGG
>JAODLC010000065.1:2756663-2769557 GCA_026781145.1 Hippopotamyrus pictus | reverse complement strand
GAGGTATCTCCTGAGGTATCTCCCCAGGCCTGTGCTGTAAGATACCACAATAAACTGAAGGTTGAAAAGACTTCACGTTGTCCTGAGTCCTGCATCGCGAAATTTCCACGACACAGTGTTCTGATGTGATGGAACCGGCAGTGGGGCTGGAGGGTGGTGGTGGATTGACAGCACAGCTGATGTCCAGAGAAGGAATCAAGCTGGTTGTGCATTGCATTATGGGATAGTAGCAAATGTGCCGATTCCACAAGAACCTCAGACAAGTCCCACATACCACACTGTCAGAAAAAGAGTTGTTTGTTTGTTTGTATCTTGGGGAACAAACCTAACCAGGGCTGTCCCTTTTCCTGAGAGTGCAAGAAGCAGAGAGGAAAGGGTTACGAGTAAGAGATACAAAAAAAAAAAGACTAACCCTAACCCCAAAGTCATATTTAGTATTCTGCTGTCATCTAAACTGGAAGGCGTTATTCTGGATACCATGCCTGTTACACTAGGTGCCAACACATGGATAACATTCATCAAATTTTCATTATTGCTTTAACACAGGATACAAAGCAAGGGACAGGATTATGGGCAAAAGTAGCTGAAAATACACAGCTTTCACTGTTAAATGAGGAGCATCGAAAGTCAGCGGCAGGACATTTGGGCAGCGGACAGAGCTTCAGCCTCGTGTCCAATGTCCCCCATCAGCTCTATCAATAACTTAGCACACAGTTTTCCAGTAAGGAGGCTGAGTTGGGATTTTTCACACATTGCTAGCTTCTTTTGGGTGGGGTGGGGGTGATTAATAGCCTAGAGTGAGATTTCAAGTATTGAACATTTTTTTTTGCATGTCAGAAAATATTTTTTTAACCTCCGTTTCAGCACCATGTGACCCAGCTGTCGCTTGCGGCTGCAGATACCTGAGTGATAACTGGCATCCTGACATGCAGCTTATTGAGTTCTAAGAGCGAATATAAATGAGCCGGTGTGATATGCTCTCTGCTTGTTTCTCTTCTGCCTTCTTTCTTCTTTTTTTCTCTATTTTGAGAAGAAACGGAAAGATATTTCCAAGCGTATTGTTGTGTGAAGGTAACCTTTTGTTTCTCTGTGGTGCAGACGGTACGCTGCCGCTCATTGCTGCCAACCTTTCCATGCTTCACGTAGACCCAGAGATGGGTGCCACGTTAGGGCCTAAAATCCACATTTTGTCACACGCCGTACAGAAGGCAAATGTTGCAGTTTCCATTTATCAGTTCAGTTTTCATTCCTGCTTCTGTTTCAGCTTTGTTTCCAGCTGCTGCTTTTGCTCCTACTCAGTTTTGATACGGTGTTTCATAGCATTTTGGGACTTTCACACATTTCCAGCTTTTTCTTCTTCCAAAAACATCAATTTTTTGGTTGATCTGAAGAGTGCTTCATCAATTCCCACTGCCCGCTGCAGCAATAACAAGGCGATTTTTCTTTGAGGCTTAAGTAGAGCATGTTGTATCTTTCATCGTTATGGTCTTGGAGCTGTCAGAGGCTGGGATGTGTTTACATGCTGGTGTTTTGTCCGGTATGATCTTAGAATACCTCGCAAAACACAAAAATTGGTGCTTGTTTATAAATGTCTTAATAATACATACTTCATTGATCTTTACACCTCCCACAACTTGGTCTTTGTAGAGTAAGCTGTCCACAAAGGGCAGCCTCCAAGGAGCCAAGGGTTAAGGGTCTTGCTCAAGGAACCACAGATGTGCGGAGGTTGGGTTTGAACCAGCAACCTTGTGATTACAGGCACACAGGCTTAGCCCACTGAGCCACAGTTAGGTTGTTTATAAAGCACTGATGTCCTGTATTGGAGTGGCGTTCCATCCAGGGGGTGCCTACCTCAGGCTGCATATTTCCTGAAATAGGGTCCAGGCCTGCTGTGATTCTGCACTAGCTAAGTGGTTATTGATAATGGTTGGATGAACAATACATGAATGCACAAATTGATCAAATCAGACGTGGTGTGTGACCTCCTGCTCACTCTACTGGTCTCCATGGAGGCAACATATTGTTCATGAGACTTTTCATGAGGTAATCTATTTCTGGATCTGCTGGTCACCTCGTGCACCAGCTCACATACACAGGGGCAGCTTGGTAACCCAACACCAGGAAAAGGTCCTGTGCTGGGGAGGGATTCTGGCTGGTGGGACCAGATGTAGCTGGACTTTGGACATGTCACTTCCACTTCCTTCCCCAATTTAGCTCCTAAGCAGAACCACTGAATGCTGCAGAGATACAAAACAAACCTATGAATTAAATCCCAGGAGGTTCTTGTGTCATTTGTGGTGTATAAGTGTGACAGCTATGCTTTGTCTTGGGGGCTTCAGGTCATAAACACCTGCGTCCTGTTTGCTTTGTAGCTTTTTTTTTTTTTTTTTTTTTGGGGGGTTGTGTAAACAATGAGTAAGGTTTCATCCGTTTAAATGCATTCGTAACATGATCCTGGAAGTTTAACCGTAACAGTATTCAAATCTGCCCAAAGCTGTGTAAATTATGGCTGGGCATTGGGACAGATGGCCCAATTCGATCTGATTCGATTCTGATTCATAAGCTAACGCTTCCATTCAATCTGATTCATTTCGATTCCGATTCGTAAGATAATGCTTTGTTTCAATCTGACTGGATTCGATTCCGATTCATAAGCTAACGCTTTGTTTCAGTCTGATTTGATTCTGATTCATAAGCTGACCCTTCGACTCAATCTGATTCTGTTTAACAATAAATACCATATAACCATAAAAATATCCATAAACACATCATTATTGCACACCACTTAGATGTAAATTATAATCTTCTGGACCAGTCAGAAAACAAAGCCATTGAGGATTAATTCACTTTTAGAGTTGTTGCCTGAAAAACAGTCCTGACTGACCTTTGGGATTCAGGGTTCAAAGTATGTTTAGCTATGATTGGTGCCTAACACCTTGTAATACGTGTTTGTGTATTCCCTCTGATGTGGAGATAGTACCCAGCGTATTGTAAAAGCAGAGAGTGGGAAGCCAGCCACCATTACGCACTGCATGTCGCAAGACTGACCCTGTTAGAGTGAAAACTTATCAATACTGCCTGCTGTGAACAAAAATATGGGAACATATTATTTACCATCTGATGTATTTTGGCCCAAGACCGAGCTTCTCTCCCCTCGGACTTTGGTTGCAGCACAGTAATGTATCTGGAGCTGATCTTTAATGGGAAGCAGATGCCATACAGATGGGTTGTGGTTGTTCTGTTTGGCCGTCTGTTCCAGGCAGAACGTTACTGCTGTTTGATTTTATTTAAAAAAGTCTGTTGCATGGGAATAACAACACTCGGCCCAGAGCACTGTGTGTTTTGCGTAATGGGAACTTAATAATGCAGCCAACCGTATGTCATATTAAACAGTCACTCACCCAAAAAATACACACTAGATTGATTAGGAGAGAGAGTAAGATAAAAGGTATCAAAGATGCCTTGTTTTTATTGGTCAATTTGTGGCCTCAGGTATAACATGCCCTATATGGTTATGGGCTCAGTGGTACTGAATAAGTGCTTTAATAGTCCAAACACATGGAATGAGGAACAGTCCAGGGCTTTCCCGATTGCAAAGATTAATGTCTGTGTTGGCCAATAGCGGTTAACTTGCACAACCATGGAATGATTCATTGGGGTAAATAAACGAATCGTGATTCCCAAAAGGCTCAGGGTATTTCCCAAGCCAAATATTAGCCCTCGCAACCGTAACTTCAGAAAGCGAGGTACAGTATATGTGGAACACTGTACGATAGATAACATACATCCTCCTTTGAGAAAAGACGGGGGCTGCCCCCCTCCCCCCCCCGCTTCACGTTCAGTGCCCCATGTGGAAGGAATAGATTACAAAAGCTGCAGCAGTCTGTCACATGCGTATCAGCGGCGGAAATCTCTGGCTGGTGTAACACAGCTGATAATTAGCTACCTAAGCATATTTGCACACCAGATCCAGCAAACACATGAACCGCAGATATTTTGCTCGTATCAGAATCACATATCTCCAGAAACAGTGCGGTCCAGTATTTTTCTTATTGCCGTTACGTTTTGAGCAAGAGCGTCTAGACGTATGGTCTCGTAGTTGGATGTGATGCAAAGCCAGCCTGGGTGAGGTGCATATCATGGAGGACTGAGTTTTTAATGCGATTCATTTCCACTTGTGTGCTGTGTATGATGTGTGTCAGCACCAACAATGTATGCAGTCAGTCTGACCGCTCGCATTATCGTGGCGACACTTGTATCTGGTTGCAGTGGTCTTCGGTCGTGCTGGCCCTCCATACGCCCATGCACGTACCTAGCATTGAGGACCTCAAGTCAAATAATCATGATCCTTTACGCTGCACACCTAGGAAGGGGTGATACTTTTGACCTCGATATTTTTTAAAATTTTGGTTACGACCCAGCATACACCTTTCACAAAAGCTTTCCTTTTTTTATTTTTCATGGCCTGCGCTCTGATTGTTATGTGTTCAGTAAGACAGGAGATGGGAGCACCATAGTGGAGTGTGGATATCCCAGAATGCTTTGCAGACAGGGGCATGTTCAGAAGAGCAGTTGATGCCTGCCGTGACAGTGGGTGAAATAGAAAAGCAGAACACAGAACCCTCTTCCTGGCTGGTTAGGAGGCGTAATGGGTGCTACCACCCTGAGCTTGGGGGGGGGGTAGTTATAATATTTTATATTATAACATTATAACATACTAATATGTTTCTTGTCTTGGTTTCCGCTTGTAATCAGTTATTTTATGGGGTGCTTAAAGAAATATGACTGACCGACATTTAATATGACATAATGTGAAGCCGATTTTTACCAAAATGGGCTCAATGTAGTGATGATGCCACAAATTATAGTTAGCTCAGTGGTTGGTTGTAATTCAGTCTTCTGGTGTGCCCTGAATATTATTGGATGAAATAGTCAATTAGTTTCTTATTAAATTGACAAAAGAGGATGGGAGTTTATATATCTGTTCCATTATTTTAAACTGCTCTAGAAAAAAGGGCAAATTTTTCTGAGAATTGTACAGGAACTACTGTTACTAAACAGCAGGAAGCATGTCCAGCCTGAATGCATGGCGTGCCTGAGACCAGCCCCGCATAACCTGCACCCACCACTTCACACGTCAGTCTTATGAGTGATGCACTCAACCCGCTCCTCCAAATCGGCCTGCTTAAGCGACTCTGTCCCTTTCAGAAACATCAGCCTGACGCTCAGAATATCAAGGACAATGACAGCCATCAACGGTCCTCGAGACAAGTGAGTTCATTTCACTTCTTATATTATTGAAGAAAGCTTTATTTTTGGGTGATTCCTAAAAACCCTTTAAAGGCGCTTTTCAGTTCTGTGCTGCTTTTCCCCCAGATACAATGCTGTTTGGATTATTTTTTTCATCCTTGGCTTGGGAACTCTTCTACCCTGGAACTTCTTCATAACAGCCACTATGGTAATCTTAGGCTGCTCACACACTTCCCCGCCCGGGTGTGATGGCCGCTGTATAAACTGCAGATGCGTCCCTGTTATGCTCATGTGCACCAGCATCCAATCAATACAGATGCCGTTGACTGGTCGATATACTGTACTGACCTTGATGGACATGGAGGACCATAACTGATGAGGAGCCTTGAGAGCTTGGCATGGGGTGGGGCTGAGCAGTAATGGACAGGGGATGCACCCCTCAGTCTGGACCCTTGAGACTAAATGCATCCTCTTTGTCCCTTTAGTACTTCACTTCTCGGCTGAGTTGTCCCGACAATGTCAACATGACAGTCAATGGGACTATGACTGGGGACCACAATATCCTACAGTCTACGTTCAGCAACGTGATGACACTCTGTGCCATGGTCCCTCTGCTCATCTTCACCTGCCTCAACTCCTTCATTCACCAGATGTGAGTCTCTGAAATGTGCCATAGCATGTTTGCCAATCCCCTCTGAGCAATGCTTAAGTGCTATTTAGTAGATAAAATTGTCTTAAAGGCAAGAGGTTTTTATTAGACGTCTTGTGCCGACTACAGAAGAGATGCATTAAGTCATTTTGCACTCTAAATAAGACTGGGAGCCACGACTAAGCTAAATACCAAACAATGCTCTCTTTAGCTTCTGAGTTATTCACGGAGCAGTTTCCAGGAAGAATATATTCATAATCATGCTTAAGCACATTTTATTTGATGGCCCTTGTCCTCCACACCTAGAAGTGTTGACCCAGTGGTTTTCTGGTTCCAGCATTCCGCAGAAGGTGAGGATTCTGGGAGGGTTGATTGGCATTCTCGTCATGTTCCTGGTGACGGCCATAATGGTGAAGGTGGAGATATCCCCTCTGCCCTTCTACGTGATCACCATGATTAAAATTGTCTGCATCAACTGTGAGTATCCCTCTACCCCTCCCCAGGCCAGTGTGCTGCACATCTTCCAATGCTTCCTTAAATTAGCCTCATATTCTGAGAAAGCTTTCAGCTTCCCATGGTTTCTTTAGCTTCCTGCTACAGTGGAGGTCATTTTGGCTTCAAAGAACAAGCAGCTTTGAAGTATATGTTGAGTTTTTTCTTGTTCAGAAGTTTTGACAGGGAGGGGAGTCTTCTTGCAGTGTCTCCATGACCTAGTCGGCTTTCGGGGCCATTTCCGGATTGTGAGAATGTTTCTGCAGCACTGACCCATGTCACCCCAACCCCACGATCTAGCGTTCGGGGCCATGCTGCAGGGAAGCCTGTTTGGCCTGGCTGGGGTGCTGCCTGCATCCTACACTACGCCCATCATGAGCGGACAGGGCCTGGCCGGGACCTTCGCAGCTTTCTCCATGATCTGCACCCTCCTAAGTATGCATGCAGTGACGTCATGTTGTTTAGATGTTTGGATGAAGTACCACCAGTCAAAGAGAACAATGAAATGAGGACAGCCGCATTCAGCGTGGCTATAAACACTCCTTCACGTGTCTTCCAGCTGGCTCAGAGCTTCGGGACAGTGCTTTCGGGTACTTCATCACAGCATGTGTGGTCATTGTTCTGGCCATCGCATCGTACTCTGCACTGGGAAAAATGGTAAGAATGTGTCTCGCTGTGAGACGGCCGCTTATGCTTTGAATGACGTGTGAAATGGTGCCAGGAGAGGATTCTGGGTGTTGATACAGGGAACCAAATACGGTGCTGGTGTTGGGCAGTGAGTATTCTGGTTGGCTAGTGAACTATGAGAGATACGCCACAGAGTGTTTGATTTGGCATGAAGGGAAAAGGTCCATCCCGGTCCTTTGTGTTTCGAAATACAAATGCCGGTTCTTTCTTAAGGTGCAGCGTGTGGTTCAGTGGGCTAAGCCGTGTGCCTGTAATCACAAGGCCGCTGGTTCAACCCCAGCCTCAGCATGTCTGCGGGTCCTTGAGCAAGACCCCTAACCCCTAGCTTCCTGGGTGCCCCAACAGGTGGCTGTCCTTAACAGGCAGCTTGCTCTACAAAGAGGAAGTTGAGGGAGGTGTAAAAAGAATTTCCCCACGGGGATTAATAAAGTATCAATTATTATTATTATTTCTGTATCTTCAACTTTTGTATTGAACAGTCTTTCACTGCAGAAACTTTAATTTATCCCCACTCCTTCTTGAAGGAATTTTTCCAGTATCATATGGAGAGTAACAGTAAGCAGTCTGACAGCGACCAAGAAAACAAGATGGATCTCCTGAAGAAAGGTAACTCCTACCTGAGGCAACAAAAGTCCTTTCCTGTGTATTGACAGGACTTCCAGACCATTCCTGAAATTCTTTAAGTTGTTCCATAGATTTGTTCTTTTCTGTTACCCAGATCGATTTATTAATTGCTCATTGAGCCTTTGACAAGTTGGAACGTAAAATGTTTGTACTGATTTGAGTGAGGGGGAGTAAGGGGACACCCAGTGCAGGATCAGGAGCCGCTTACATGAAGGCATTGCATTGGCCGTGTGTCTAATCACAGAGGACTCTGCTAAGACGGCACCAGTCTTGAGACTCACGGATGAGGAGGCCAACCAAAGGTCCTCCGTTTACACCATCTTCAGAAAGGTATAGTGACAGCACCAACGTGTGCTCTCCTTGAAGTTACCAAGGCCCGTTATTCATATGTAAGCTCTGTTTGGAAACCTAGAAGATCGATAATGACTTGCATAGTGCAGAAATGTGACTGGTCACCAACTCCTTGGCCTGCAGATCTGGGTGATGGCTCTCTCCGTGTGCTTTGTCTTCACCGTCACCATCGGTGTCTTCCCTGCCGTCACTGTAGCTGCCAAGTCCAGCATAGCCCACGGGAACCTTTGGGGTGAGTCCTGGTCCGTCACCACGCCTTATTGTTATGTATAAGAAAATTCAGGAAGGGGGAGAAGATTGGAATATAAAAATACTGAATTCAGCCTTAACAGATTGTCTTACACATTTCCACAGATACTTACTTCATCCCGGTGTCATGCTTCCTCATCTTTAATCTGATGGACTGGGCAGGGAGAAGTTTCACCGGTGTGTGCATGTGGGTAAGTCCCGTCCTGCCCCATCATGGTGCAGAGTGGCTTTTGGCTCCTACCCCGTTGCTGTATCTGGAAAAAATATATATATTTCCCACAATGCACCACATCCACTCCTGACTTTCAAAGGACTTCCTGCATCTTACCAACAAGAAGCATACTTTAGCATCTCAATTACTCTAATACTAATAGACCATATTCATCCTATTTCATAACCACATGTTAACCACAAGTACTATAACGCCATAATGGCGATCTTCGTGTCCTTGGAGAAAATATGCTCATTCGACTCAAATGAACAAAGGGCTGAGGGGCAGGCATCAAACCTGGGACCATGTAAGGCTGCAGTCTTGACCACCTAACCGTCACGCCACCCAACAGCATAATATTCAAGTAACAAATGTATTCAGAGTAAGTGTGAGCCTGGTTATAATTACAAGGCAGTAACAGGAACTCATGCGGTTTCCTGTCTGCACCACATTGACAGGTAGTAGTGTTCCTTGTCTATTACACAAGTTCCAAAACATAAAATCTGTTCTACAAAAACAAAGTTTTGCCCGAATCCACCACAATCCAGCACGTGTGTGTGATTCATCTGAGGCTTCTGCTTCTAGCCCGCCTCTCTCTCCAGCTCCCTGTCCTCCTAATGGCTCCCATGTGTGTAGTAACCAGTAACATGACTCAGATGGAACATT
Source organism: Hippopotamyrus pictus (assembly GCA_026781145.1). Lineage (NCBI taxonomy): Eukaryota > Metazoa > Chordata > Actinopteri > Osteoglossiformes > Mormyridae > Hippopotamyrus > Hippopotamyrus pictus. The sequence goes on along the minus strand of JAODLC010000065.1, from coordinate 2,760,378 downwards.
CTCCCCTGTGCCACCCCTTGTTGTCATGGCAACAATTTTACATCCGACCAAACGACATGCCTCGTGTATCTGCTACTGTGATCGTCTCGCCTACAACTCATGTAGAAAAATATGGCTGTGACACTGTTCGCATTGAAAATCCTGTGACTGCCACATCATTTTCCCCATTATATTTGTGGGGCGAGCGTTGGCTTTGGACCACGAGCTTGGGGGGTGGGGGTGGGGGGGGGTCTCACACAGCTCTCAGTTGACAGCCTCGCTTGCGTTCCTCGTCTCCCGTTCCACAGCCTGGGAAAAACAGCGTCCTGCTGCCCATCTTGGTGATCGCGAGGCTGGTGTTTGTGCCTCTCTTCATGTTATGCAACGTCCAACCCAGAGCGTATCTGCCCGTCTGGTTCGAGCACGACGCCTGGTACATCATCTTCATGATATTCTTCGCTTTGACCAACGGCTACTTGGCCAGCCTCTGCATGTGCTTTGGGCCCAAGTAAGTAAGGTCACGCCCACCAACTCTCTAAGCTGCGGCATCTTCATAGATATCACTTTTTTGGACTCCCGTAGAACGCGTTTTATTGGCTCAACCTAAATTGTAAAGACAATATCCATTTCCTTGGATAAGCCGCTATGTTTGTGGTGTTCCATGGGTAGTTTCACAGTGTCATGTCCTGGTTTCTCCTCAGGAAAGTGTTGCCGCACGAAGCAGAGACAGCTGGAATCACAATGGCGTTCTTCTTGTCCCTGGGGCTGGCTCTTGGAGCGGCATTCTCCTTTGCCTTCAGAAACATGATCTAGAATGAAGAATTCACCCCAAAACCTCTCGATCTTTGCAGAATCGGATTATTGTCAACAGGGTCATCCTCTGACTGAGGAGAGATGTTACTAAATTTGGACTTTAGTTTCAGACGGTCAAGAAATATGGGACTTTGATATGATCGCTGAGGCATCGCCAAGGCGACTCATCTCGCAGTGCCCCAGAGTTCATAGATGTCTTTTTGTGTCAGCAGAAAACAATATTAACACAATTAATTAACACAATTGAAGGTATATGGTATGGCACTCAAGATCCTCTCCCTGACAGAAGGGAGACGCTAATCAACATTTTTACACCCTTAGAAAATTGTAAACTCAGAGGGGCTGCTTTAGCTGACCAAACCCCCCCGGCGTTTAATGTTGCTGGGAAAGTGTGATGGTCATGCAGTGCACATCGGCAAACACATCTTCTGGATGAGGACTTGTGCTCAGGAAACCGGCATTTATTCTGTAAGTGGGCTGACTGGATGAGTTTTTTTTTACCTTACAGGCAATTATCTTTATGTAAGTCAGCAAGCAGATGTTCACTATATTTTACTACTATATCTCATTTTGTTTTTGATCAACTAATCTACACAGCCTTAGATATCATTTATTTGTCATATAAAGCACAGAATAAAGAGTTCCAGTACTGCCAAATTTTTGTCTGTAATGTTAAATACTGTTGTTTCAATAAATGTTTTTTATGTATTTAGTCACTTGTCAAAATTAAGTCACATTACAAAATTAAAATATTTTTTAAACTTTTCAACATGAGGAGTGAGTCACTACGTGACAGTTTACCTTAAAGCGTTATTTTTTACTGGGTGTTCAGTCCCTTTTATATTTTGGCTGAGATACATTTCATTTTTTTTCTATAGATTTCAGTTTCTGTAATTATTTGTGAATTGTCTTGCACACATGTGACCACGTGAGAAGCCATCACCTGCATGCATCTACAGTGATGTGCCCTCCTGGGAACCTGAAGTTAGTGACATCGTGTACGTGGGCTTTCCTTAAAGTCAGTGATGAGATCTTTGACTTCTTTGGTCTTGATGAGAAGGTGCCACGACGCATGACGGTGCTGTAGCTCTTCCCAACATTTTTCGTAACCCTCCCCACCACTGTGGTATCGTCTGTGAACTTACTGATTATGTTCGTTTGGTGGATTGGCACACAGTTGGGGGTGAGGAGGACAGAGGAGTAGGTTCCTCTGTGTATCCTGGTGCACCCATATTCAGTACACTGCGTACGCTATTTAACATCAAATTAAATAAAGTGAAATAAAAGCAAACGATATAAAGAGAAAACAGGATGTGACCCATACATGCAAATATACACGTAAATATATTGGTGACACTGAAGTAAATGAATACAAATAAAAGTCTGGAGGTATCATTTATTTTTTTCTGACGGTACAAAAACTGCTGAGGAAACGTGTGGACAAAGCATTTCATTGTATCCAAGGGTAAGTACAAAAAAAATCTTATTATTCGTCATGCGTTATTATATATTGTTTACCATTATCTTATTTTCGTTGTGTAATGTTATAGTTAAGCAACGATGTTGCTCTGTGCTGTAATGTTGAAGTTGACTTCTGGCCGCTACTCCCGCCGCGAAGCAGCGTAGCGTGCGTACCCCCAGCATCCTAGTTCTATGTATTTCCGTATACCTTTAAAATGATGCCGAGTAACGACTTACGAACATTCCAAGTTACGAACGGCCATTCGGAACGTAACTCGCTCGTAAGTAGAGGAGCGTCTGTACATATACTTTAAAACAAACAAAAAAATTTATGTCATTAGCTTACCTCTAAAGATAAAGAACACGAGAGCAGCCTATTCACATAAACAGAAAGGGGATCGTGAGATGCAGAATCATTAGCGTGCTAACGAAACGGAGCCAATATTCACCAGCTAATGAAGGCAGTACCGTTAAGTATGGAAATGAACACACAGAAACACTAGTCATTTTAGTGCTATTCTTTCCATTGACAACGTGATCTTCACAAACTTTGGCGATAAATCTCTCCTCTCTAGATTGCAGTCTTTTTATTTTTTTGGGGGGGGGTCCTAACGGACCCCTGTCCGGAGGCGATATCGATAAAGTTGCGAGCTCCACCGGAGCTGATCAAAGCGGATGAGGTTTGTACACTGGAGTCAGAACGGACGACGGGGGGCGAGAACGCGAGCGGCTGGGGGTTATGTGGAGAATAAGGAGCCGACCTTGGTGATGCGGGGGCCATGAAGGACGAGACGGACGTGGTACCCAGGCTGCCTGCCGCACAGGCACAGCCGGTTTGTCACTTGCCGCTGCGGCCCTGCTTGGGTAGCGGAGCTCTGCCCAGCCGCGTGGCTGTGAGTCTTTCTCTGGCGGTATTCCAAGGCTTTTGAAATGAACAGAGAGCTGGACAGTTCCAAACTGAGACCTTTGCCTCGCCCAGTCAGCTCGACTCGTAGAGCGAGGTTAATCTCCCACCGGGATGCCGTGAGGACGGCTGGTTCACTCCACCTACTGGTAACAGTGAGAGTTTGAAACTCTATAGCGAAACTGGAGGCTGGATCAGATCGCTGGTGCAGTTTGAGCGGCTTGGTGCACACGTCGCCATGTTCCTGGCGAGGGCTGGTCGAATACCTTCTTAAGTTGGTTGATGAGGATAGGAGCAGTGGGGCAGAGAAGCAGGCAGCACTGACGGTAAAGGGCAGTGGGCTGCTCTGGAGCTCTCCCAGTGAGGAGCGAGATAACAAAACCGAACTGGTCCTGCTCTGGGGTCAATAGGGTTTTGTTATGTCGGAAATAGAGATCGCGCTGCATGAGGAAACCACGACAGTGATTGGGCAAACTCATACCACTCCAAAGGTAGGAAGTGGCAGGATGAACCAGGAAGTGAGGCAGCTGCGGTGGCGGGGGGGGGGGGGGGGGGGGG
>JAODLC010000065.1:2717660-2738086 GCA_026781145.1 Hippopotamyrus pictus | reverse complement strand
CGGGACTTTTGCTTGAGCGTCGACTTGTGCACATTGACGAGTTACAAGCCGGCGACTTAGACCAGTTTTACTGTATTATTCTTTCTGAACTTCACTTCATTTCAAATTTCACCAGTGTAGCATTTATGTTTCAATATTTGCCAAAAAATAAAGTATTACAGTTACTGAGACCAACAGTGGTGCCTGTCTGTATGTAATTAAGTCACCATTTCATTATTTATCCTGTTTACTTTTAGACGGAACCATGATCACTTTCAGTATATTTCTTCATTTTTAAATGAAGTGTTAAATTAATTCCATGGCTTTGTGTTACTTGTTCATGCCATGATAAAGTGTGGTTACTTTTTTCCACTGGAACTGACTTTACAGTTTGTTTTAATCCTCAGTATTAAACACTTCATAGTCCATCCCTGACAGGGTGGGTTTGGGTTACTTTCTGCCTAAATAGGGGTGATTTTTTAAATGGAAAAGATCTTGATTTTGGTCCCAATGCCACTTTTCTGTTGCCCTGATGATACTCACTGTTACACCTGTCAATGTCACACAACTGACTCAGCCTAAGCAACAGGCTCCACAACTGTTTTGGACATAGATAGACAAACCACAGGCTGACATTTTTAATTTAATCTCCATTAATATAACACTATCTCACAAGATAAGGACATGGTGAGTCATTATATTGCAAAAGAATAATGTTACTGAATTTGCGAGAAAAAAGCTCTTTTTATTAACATTGGCAAATTCCCCCAGAGCCTTGTGTCTGTTCACATAGTAATTGCCCCCCCCCCCCCCTCCATTTGCATGCTCTCCACTGTCTGATTATGGTGGCTTGTCGAGGGACAGTGTTACACAGTGTAACTGGGGCTAATATGGGTCTGCTGATCGCTGTGAGAACATAAGTCTTCATGTGGCCATCTTGGCTCTTCCTAGAAAGCCGGAAGAGTGGCCTTCTGGGATATGCAGAAGTCTGGCCTCAGGCTCTCAATGGTGCAGTCGGACGTGTCCATGGTGCACAGGCTGCAGTCACAGCTCAGAGCCACGGGGAAAGTCACATGGGGGTCCACCCCCAGGGGGCAATCGGGCAGGCGGATCGTCTCGTATCGCACATCCTTATACGTACATACATGCTGGTACACCATAGAGAGGGGGCTCTTGTAAACCGGCTCCTGTCACACCCACAGGGAGTAAATAAGGATCAGCATTCAGCACATTTGTTTACCCTAACGATGATAATTATACACATACATCCTGATTTCAGCAAGTGCAGTGTGTCCTTGGGTCAGCAAGTGAGGGGCTTGCATTTCACCTCATTAACCAATCAACATCGTCATTGCATTACATCACCACATTAATTAAAACCAGTCTCTTTTCTCTTAGGTGACGAGGTGCACAGATTTGTAAAGCATCTGTTTTACTGTGACTATTTTTTGTTAAGGGACATATAAAGATAGACAAAATAGGAATATGCTGACCTGCAAAGGCTGTAGAGAGCAATGTAAGTGTGTGTCTTTATTTCATGATAAGAATAATAATGATGATAACAAGAATAAAAATAACAAGGTTTGACCTGCAATCTCCTGAGCGCAAGCACACAGGCTTAGCTTGCTGAGCCCCACACCGCTGGAGGCTGGATAGCTAGAAACCTTGAGTTTGAAAATGAGAAAAACGGACCAATGTGGCGATGTAATGCGAGGACGACTGTGATTGGTTGACAAAATCAAATGCAAGTCCCTCCTTTTTCTGACCTCAGGATGTGTGTGTATACAGAAATGACGAGACAGACAGAAGCAAACCTTGGTGAGGCAGTGGCCACTGCAGATGGACGTCTGAAAGAGCAGGCACTTGGGGCAGCCCTCCTTCTCTACAGAAACTGTCTCATTAATCGGCTCACAGGGCTGCAAGGAAAAGGCCCTGGCTGTGTTATGGAAACAGCCCACGAGAAGTAGAAGTAACAGGGGGCATCCTGGTGTAGCTGACATTCTGTAAGAGAGTAAGTGCAATTCAGCCGTCATGGCTGTGATAATCAGTAAAGTCAAATTATTGTTAGATGGAAGATGTAAACAGTGCTATTCTACTGCCGGAAATACAAACCAAAAAATATACAAGCCTGCTGCAATGTTCCAAGTGAATTTTTAAATATTTAGCTGAGTATGTTAAATATTAAATTAAAAATGCACAACATAACATTACAATGCACTTTAAACTGAAGTTACCAGTTACTCTTTTGTCGCATCTTTCTACATGCCTTGTATTTTACGGCACCTTATTGATGTGAAACATTTCACTGTTCATTCATGGACTGTCCTTTAGAGTTTACACAAAATGAACATTTCATTGTACACTTGCTATAGCATCATATAATGACAATAAATTTGCAAATTTCATGAGATTCGCAATATCAGCAGAGGCTCCTAAACAGACATTATACGGGACCAAGAATCCCAGCAGAAGGAATGATGCCTAATCATTTTTTTGAAATTACATTAATGATTTGCTTTAAAAACACCGAAATGGGTGAATAAATGTAATCAAATAGTTTATACCTTTTTCAATACCACTTAACAATGTAATATTCTTATAGCATCAGAATAAAAACCTTTACTGTAAAGTGTCATGATCTATCATACTTACCTGATGTGAGTCTATTCCAACAGCTCAGCAGGAGGCAGGGCAAATGTCCTTTATACCTGCAGGCCCAATGTCATGGCATCACACTTCAACACGGAGCTCATCCTCACGCAGGCGCCTTCCATTTACCACTAATCCCGGGATTAGACAGGAGCGCGGTGACATGGTGGCTTCCTTCCTTCTCAGTGGTTACATTCAGCATGTCCCCTAATTTCAGGCCTCTGCATGACATCTGTGTGCACGGCACAAACAGATGAAAAACATCCCTCTCTTCTTGGTTCTGGTTGCTTGCTGATTCTTAGGCCTGTGTGGGTATATTTCTCGACTGAGCACAATGAAGAGAAATGCCACTTTTAATTTAGCATAATAAGAATATAATATAAATGGTACTCCTGATACAATGGTTACAATTGGATGCATCTTATTGTTGCCATAGCAATGAGTACTGGTCAACCGATTAGGGGACACTGCAGGCCGCTTAGGGCACTATCTTCCAAGGGGGCGCTGACTGAGCAAGCTCTACATGCTCCTTATATTGGGCGCGAGGCTCTGGAGGGGAAGTTTGCCTGGGGACCCACATGGACCTTGACCAGTACTCATAGCATTGCTACTATCTTCCCATCCACCTTCCATGACCTCCTATCCAGTACATTGTCACTGAGAGTATGAAACCTCTCCCAGTAAATGCAGACCACAAAAGCAGAGGGCACCTCTTACTGAATGGGAATCAAACCGGTGGTTATGCGGTGCACTCTGATAGGAATTAATTTAAGTAAGAATTCTTCGATTAAATTCAATTCAGTTCAATTAAATTTTATTTCTGTAGTGCATTCTCACAACATTAAATTGTCTTAAAGTCCTTTATACATAATATCCCTGTCCAAAGCCCCCAGTGAGCAAGCCAGAGGTGACAGTGGCAAGGAACAACTCCCTAGAAGGAAGAAACCTTGGGAGGAAGCAGCCTTAAAGGGGCAGCCTATCCTCCAGGGGCTGACAGAGGAAGTCAAATTAGCAGAGTCCTGATTTATACACTCGAATTACCACTGTTTAAAGTAGCAGAGGGATGTTTTTGTAGTCAATGTCACATTCAAGGTTTTCTCTCCTTTGTCCACAGGTGGTTTGTGTTCTGTTGTTGCTGATTACCCAAAGCTTGGGAGATTAATAGCATGCTCTCTGATATCTGATGACCAATGAAGGGTTGAATTTTGAGGTTTCTTGGGTGAACATCACCTTGAAACATACCTGAATAAGCAGTTCATGAAGTAAAAGTCCATTCAGAACTTACTGCTGGAGCTGTGTACCCTAACAGTGTCACAAAACACTGTTCCAAAATCTTTACAAGTTGTTATATTATGAACTTTAAATTTATGTCCATGTAGTCATTGTTTTAATGCTAAATTTATTAATTATAATTAGATTATTAAATTAAACCTGAACTAATAATGTATCCCTAAAATGTATATTAAAATATGCTTTCCCTTGAATATCCTGCAGATGTCATTGTTTTCCGCTGAGAAATCAGGGTGAATGCAGGTAAACTGTAGGAACTCAAAATCGTTGTCTTGACTGTATACACGGTATACAATTTCGGACGGACCGCGCATGCGTAGAGATACAGAGCCGATTACAAACGTCCCCCAGAATTAGATTTGAAAGACAAAATGACAAGTGAAGAAGAGGCTTCGAAAAAAAAGGTAATTGTATAACGTAAGTTATTTGCTTATAACATTTTACCAGTCATTTTATTTATGGCTTGGATACAAATTAACGTTAATAACGTTAACGTCTGATATTTCTGAAGGTACATCACATGTTTCCCTTCTGAGGCATCGTAACATCTTGGGACAGTTTCCCATAAAATGTCAGCATACTGTTTGTATCAAAACTTTGTTATAGAATTGGCCAATAATAATAATAATAATAATAATAATAATAATAATAATAATAACACCCTTTCGATGTCAAGGGTCTCTCCGTTCCTAAGACATTTTAGTGTTTTAAAGTTACATTCAAATTGTTGTAGCTATGCCTTTTTTTTTTTTTTTTTGTGCATTTTCTCGATGTGCAGCCCTTCAAGTTACTAGGAATCCTAGATGTTCAGAACACTCCCTGCGCCAGAGAGTCGATTCTGCAGGGTGCTGCTGGATCCCTAGTCGCTGGCTTTGGATACTTTTTAGCAACAAGTAAGTGGGTGCATTGGCTGGCATGGTCATTTATTGCTGTCATTTAAAAGCAAATGACATGATTTGTTATAACACTATTTTAATTTTTGAAATGTGTTGTAAGATTGTCATGTGTATGTTGTGGTTACTATAGCATAAAGGTCTCTAAATCTTTTTACAGGCAGAGTACGGAGATCTTTTGATGTTGGTATGGTAGGATTCACTCTTACAACCCTGGTATCTTGGTAAATGCTTTTCTAATGTTGTTGTGTAATATTTCTAGAGTACAGTTTAATATCCAATTGTACTAGAACGTCCATTTCATTTAAATGAAAAGATCCTTTTTGTTTAAGATTAACTAACTTGAAGAGTACTTTGTCACCCTTAGTTTAATGTATATTCTTAACATTCTTAAAATGGTTTTTCTTGTCAGTTTTTAGGTATCTAACATTGTTTGCCCTTCTCTGAAGGTTCCATTGTAGATACAGCAATGCCAAACTCCGCATACAGCAAAGGCTAATCCAAGATGGTTTGCAGAACAAGGTGGTATATGAAGGCACGGGTCTGGACCCATCTCAGAAACCGAGCAGGGGCTCATCAGGGAGCTCATAAATGGACCAACATTCCTGAGATGTTCTCAAAGTGCCAGCCTTCCTATCACGGCACAGCAAAGTCTTCATGTGCTTCCTTTTGTGTTCTGTTTACTTATTGTCCTTAGGGGACATATGTTTGAATGTTTAAATGAAATGTTTGAGTATGCAATGATAAAATTTTTATTTATTGGAGTGGATTACTTTCTTTCTTTGGCTTGGACTGTGATTAGTAAATATTTCAGCAAGTTACCTCAGTGTGAAGTACCTCCAGGGCTGGAGGTTCGAGTCCTGCCTCTCTTGTGTGTATGTCATTCATAGTCCAAAGACAGACTGTTAGTTTAACTGACATCTCTAAATTACTCACAGTATGACTATGTGCATGACCTGGCATCCCATTCAGGGAGTTATCCTGCCTTGTGCACTATATATATTGCCTGGGAAAGACTCCAGGTTCCCTGGTGACCCTAAGATAATCGGTTAGAATTGCACTCATCCACCCACCAGGTGTCGCTATTTACCTTGGATCTGCATGAAATGAAACTTGTGCTGTATCTCCTATACCCCCTAGATAAAATGCGTTATTAGTCCATGCTATATGCTTTCTATTGTCGGGTAATTTGATTTATAAAACACATTTAAAAACACCAAGTGTTAAATCTACTTTTAATTTTTTAGGCTGGATTAGATTGTTGTAAAATTCTGATGTGCGTCCCATATCTTAGTGAGGAAAGCTAGTTTTCTTTTAACGCCAGGCAGAGTTAAAACATTGAGGTGCTTTCTCCCTATGACTGGACGTTAATCGCCAAGTCCTAGAAATATCTCCACTGCCTTACTGGTGCCTGTTGAATTGCTATCGTCCAATATCATGGCGATTGAAAGATGCTCAATCTATCAGAATCCTTCAAGTAATTATACAGTGTTATGGCTGAGCTGGTCACTAAAAAAGAAGAAAAAAATCTAATTATTTGATTCGAAAAATTTTGGAGTCAACTCCAATGTCGAGCTGGGAATCAATATAGTCGATTACAAGTGTCAATTCCAGACAAGTTTTCCCTGATTCTCAAACAGTACTAAAGGATTAAAAATGTGGGTTTTGACAAAAGAGGGAGCAGTATGAATCAAGGAAGCTCGATACTCTTGAAAACACTTTTGAAAGTGTTCACAGCCCAGATAGCTAACGGAATGTACAATATCCTCAACATTCCTTATGCGTGGTAAGAAAAACAAGATTTTTAGAACCCAGATGAGCAGTGCTTGCTCATCGCCAGTGGAAGACCATTTTGGAGGACTAATTCGAGCAGCTCTCATTACATTCTCAGTTTTGGTGACACACAATGCGAGTGACATTACCATGCTGTGCGACTGACCAACATTTCCATTACAGTGGGTTTCCATTTAATCCACTTGCTCTTCATTTGACCTTCCGCAGGATTAGCAAAATCTCACGCTTGAAAGGACACAAATATCCTTTAAATATCACATTTCAATCTTTTTCTGATTGAAAATTCTTAATTACAAATGTTCCTTAATGATATGTATGAATGTAGCCTGGCTAAATGTTTTTTAGGTCACACATTTCATTAGGAGTTTTAACAACAGAAAATTAATTAAATCTTTAACCAAGCATCAATGAATCCATGCATTTTCAGTTTTATAAAGTTGCAGGTGACCCAGCGCCTGTTCTAGGAAGTGTAGGAATTAAGGCAGAGTACACCTTAGATACGACTGTTGTAAAGTACAGGCACAAAGTACAAGTGGGAGTCAGCCAGTCACCTGAGCTCTCTGTCTTTATGGAAGCAGGAAAAGTGTGGTAGCCGAAGAAAGTGTAGGGACTGGATTAAAGGATGGCAACAGCACCCACTGATAAATAAATAGGCCAGCCAAGTACACATAAACGTTTGCTGGTTTATTCTACAACACATTCAACGTAAATTTCAAACTGGGAAACATCAGAATATACAGCTTATTTAATATGTCAGTTTTTGTTCATTACATATCTTGAGACAAATTACATCTGTGAGAGAAGAATGTCCTTTGTTTTAGTCAAAAGAGAATATTAAGAATGGTATTCTTGGGACTGTACCAAAGGCGAGAGTTTGGTTTAAAACCACTCCATGTAGTTCTGGGTTCGATACCATTTCACACCTCATCATGACTCTAATTAATGGTGTGACTCGCTTCACGTCCCATCCGAGAGGAGACATGTGGGGATGAGTTCACTGCACATGCTTTGGTGACATTAAAACAAGGTGAAAAGTAGGACATTGTAACAATAGCCTCCTTTCTGTATTATACAATTGTCTGTATCAAACCTGTATCAAAGCTCTTAACCGTGTTGTAAAATGTGAGCAGAATGACTTCTAAGATTGAGTTTTCAAGAGCCTAGCTTTTACTCCTTCCACTTTCGATCTGCATTATTAAAGCGCTTCCTGGCAGATTTGTGAATACTCTGCATCCTTGGATTCCTACCAAAAATATATATATATTTTTATAATGAAAGTAGTCTTTCAGAAAGAATCTTGTAAATCACAGGCAAGTTATCTGATTAATAACTGTTTTCGGCATGCAGAATGCACCCTGTGATTTATAAAGCAGGTGTACTAGTTTACATTGCAGAGGTCTGTAATGGTCTTTTTACAGTAGAGCTAAAGGAGCATAGAGATGGGGAATATAAATCTGATGTAGTTGGTGCAGAGCATTTTTCGGGCCACAGGTACCATCTTCCTACCTTCTCCATGAACCACTCATTTAAAACCAGGCTGGCAGACATGTGCTGGGTAACAGTTTGCTTGTTTACAAACCCATAACCATGTTGCTGTACTCGCTGTCAAAACTAGTGACTCAAACCACATACAGCTTGTTTTCAAGATAAATTAAATTAAAAAGATTGCATGGTGGAAAACGGCATAGTCAGTACTATTACTGTTAAACCAGTTTTTGTGATGAGTGTTTGTTTTTTCCGATTGGACGAGAGTATATCCCACTGATTTTATTTTAAGTGAATTATATAAATTAAAGACACATAAGCTGCACAGACACTGTATGCAGTTCAGCCTGGACAGAGACCAGTGCTACACTCAAGCTACACATATATGTTTTTCTTGTTGAGTGAAAATAATCATAAATAGTGGATTACTGTATGTAATAATGCTGTATGTAATAATGATTTCTTTTCAAAAACTGAATAAAACTGTTCAGTGTAGCAGTCCAAAGATGGGTCAGTCACACTGGATCAGGAAATCCCAGTGCAGCTCCTAAATAGACTAATTGGTTCACAGTGAACAAGTGTCGCTCCCAGTGAATGATAGTGGCCAAGACAGTGTCCATAACAGCACGACACTGTCTGTCAAAATGTGGCCAATTGTTTGCCCATTATCAGAAACACATATACAGATTTAAATACATAAACAATACTGTAATATATAAATAATCTGGTCTCTATACTTTTTTTTTTACTAGACAAGAAAGTCAGACATGAACATGAAAAAACAACAACAGTTACAGGACACTGACACCAGCAATAGTCATGAACCCGCCATCATAATCAGGTATTTTCTATAGAACTTTACATTCATCTTGTGCACAAAAAGGTTTTCTTTCCCCAAACTGGTTTGGTGTCAGGATTAATATGCATAGCCTAATATCTCTGGCTCATCATTTATGATGACAATAACAAACTCATTTGTGATTGTATGATCTGTAAGGACGATATACTATGTGGAAAGTACATAAATCTTTGTCCTTTTTGTTGGATTTCATAGTAAATTTGTAACATTTTCCCATGTCCATTAATGGACAGCTTCACAGAATCCTGTATCATTCATGTCATTTTGGACAAAAGCCGACTGCAAAATAAGTCAATGGAAAATTCTGTATAAGAACTCACTGTCACTACATGATTCATCAAAAGACAAAATGAAGACCGTGTGCATCCTCAAATAATGTCAGATTCCTAACCATTTATATGTTTTTTAAAGCGCTCATAAACTCAAGACTTCCAATACATATTATATCCGATTGAGCAAAATCAATGAGATGTGAATTAGACACCACTGAGAGTACAGTAAAGTAAAACAATATTTAGAAATAGAGTTTCTCATATTAGTTTCAAGCTTGATTTCTTCAAACATTCCCCATAAATGCATCATCAAAAAGTAACGGCATGAACGGTGTCCTTGGTCTATTTTAATCTGAATGATGTTTAATGTGACCCCCAGGTTTTGGGGGCGTTTTCACCTGCTCTCATTTGGATGATTTAAGGTGAGCTGTCTGCTCCTACAGATGTCTCTTTCTGGGACAGTGGGGGGTCACAGGAAATGAAAACTGATGGATTTTTTATATTATGGCACCAGCATGAGGTGAGACTTCAAAGTCGCTCACTTGGCCAGGAAGTGGCGTGATCCCGCCACCCATCAAGGAGAGGGAACGCGGACCCTACATGCGCTCAAACTGAGGGAAATGACTCGACACCCTGCCCAGCCCAAACTGGGATTTTTCTCTCATAAGCTTCATTGCACCAAATCGGACAGAAATGGTGCCCCTCTTTTGACGGTAGACAGGTTAATTGGCATTAAGGCAAAAAGCAATCTGAGCCGTTAAAGCTCGTTTCACCTCATCAGTTTCAGGCCTGTTTCTCACCATAATGATGTAAACACACGAGCAGCAGAGCGGAATTCTGGGATAAGTAGCTTTTTCCAAGCTGCCGGATAACTTGGTGGTTAGATTGAGCTTTAAGTCATATTGTATGCAAATTGAGTGACATTGTGTGCTGATTTCAAAATGACGTTGTTTCCCCCGTCCCAGCAGTCGATCGCTGTCGTTTCTTTAGTTTGTGTTTCTGCTTAGTGCCTGGTTTTCATATTGGCAGAAAATATTGCATTTCACATGGAGCATAAATTCAAAAATATATATTCCATATAGGTTGAATAAACATAAATGCATAAATCTTAAATAGATCACATTCAGGATTAGATACAACTATAAATACATCAGACTTAAATCCATGGATGTTTTATATAAGTAGTAAAATAATAACATAATTCCAATTCCAGGAATTGTCTGGAACTTTCTTAAACTATGTATTAGTGGTAAAGCAAACATCTAATACAGATGAAGGCAGTCATACCAGCCTGGGTTCCAATCTCTCCTCCCCCTCACCTGTGAGGACACAGCCCCCTAAACAATGATGTCATACACCCTGCCAACACGTCCCAGCCACTCCCTCACCGCCTGCCGCACACGGACGTCCGTCACGTGACACGTCAGCTGACTGATGCAGGGAAACACCGCTGGCTGCAGGGCGACAAAGGTGGGATCTGGGAGAAGCTGGATCTGGTTGAGGATAATCAGGACCATATTGGTCCATGCCTGAATGACAGCAGGGAGACAGAAGCAGGTCAGTGAGCTGGACACATTTCACTTAATGCAGAAATTGCCACCTTCTTCAGAAATTATTTTATTATTCCCATGATGGTGTCTGAAATGGAATGTATTACCAATCTATGTAAGATTCCTAGTCAGTTTACGCAGGAAGTCTGTGTTCTGGCACTTACAATTAAGGAAAATGATGTGTATTTTTAAAATGAGTGAGACTTGCCTGTATCTGTGCCTCGGAGTCTCTAAGCGAAATGTTCTGAGAGCTGGCAGTAGACCCAGAACGGGACCTTTTCTCCTGCCGGAGGAGCTCTGGGCCAGCACTGAAGGAATGCCGCATTGTTCCTTGGTCCAGCAGCTGCTGGGGCCTCCGCGGAATGGGCGAGTCGGGGCCCCTGAGCGTCACAGGATCCATCCTCTTCTCGCCGGGCTTGCCCTCCTTCACGAAGGTGGTGAGGTTGTGCTGCTGCTTCCTCCTCTTGTACTCGACCATCAGCTTGGTGATCGTCTTATCGGTGGCGATGGTGTACAGCTTGTTTCCGGCGCTTTCCCACCACTCCTTTTTCCGGGGCACGCTGGTGCCCACCCCCAGGCTGTGGGCATCCTCTGACGGCGTCTCGGCTGGGTGGCAGCGGAAACCATCCTCAGATGGCGTGCCCCGTCCTGACAGCCCTCCAGGAGAAGGTGTGGAGGTTTCCGAGGGAAAGACTGGGAGGAAAAAGAGGGGGTCTCCCCGAAGGATGGGGGGCTCCTCCATGGTGCTCTCCAGGTCCAGGTGCATCTGAATGTAGTTGTTGCACAGGTCCATGCAGAGTTTGTGCAGGCGCTTGACCAGCCAAACCCAATCCACACTGCTGGCTGGCTGGATGCTGAGGGAGGGGATCTTGGCCCTCCACTGCCGCTTCTCCTTGCCCCGTGGGGGGCTCACCTGTGCCGTCTCCTCAAAGATGTCCTCATCTTCGGACGAGCACTGCTGGGAGGAGTCTGAGCTTCCCTCCTCATCCTCGTACAGGATCTTCTTGACCTGCTCGGCCGTGATATTCTCTTGGGTGGTCAGCGTGGCACACAGAAGGGCCTGGAAGTAGATGTTGAAGCTCATGGCTGACTGGCGGTACAGGTTGGCAGCACTGCCCACTCCAGACACCTTCATCAGGAGGTACTTTAACCCGGGCCGGGTGTCAAAATCACGGGCGGTACGGTAGGAGTCCAGAAGCAGGTCGAAAATGATAGCCAGGTTCTGCATGGATATGTAGCGCAGGAAGCCCGTCGGTCTGGGTTCCGACACGGGCGTGGCCTTCTCCGGCACGTCCGTCTGGCCAGAGTTCTTCACAAACTCCTCCAGCAGGATATCATAGAGATTCTGGAGCAGCACCTGGTGTGACAGCAGGCTCACCACAATGGTCCTGAAAGGTATTCTGTGAGACAGAGAGGGAGAGCTTTTCAGATTTACGTCTAATTGTGCATTACAGTGTGTCGTTACTGGAAATACGAGGAGTGTAACTGTACATGGTATATTACCAAACCGTTCGCTAGGCCCCTGACAGTTCAATACGCACATGCGAACCGCGGTATTGTGATATTCTTATACATATTGGCACAAATTTAAGACTGTTTCTTCCCCCTCCAAAAATACATTAAGAAAAATGGGGTCGTCCTATTTTCGAGGGCTAGAATTTAATTTAGATATCATTATACAACAGCAGAGGAGTTAATTATCCACTTCCTGGCTAAAGCGTTAGCGTGTAACCGCTTTTTTTGCTTCATTTATGTGGGGCTTCTGCAT
Source organism: Hippopotamyrus pictus (assembly GCA_026781145.1). Classification (NCBI taxonomy): domain Eukaryota; kingdom Metazoa; phylum Chordata; class Actinopteri; order Osteoglossiformes; family Mormyridae; genus Hippopotamyrus; species Hippopotamyrus pictus. The sequence goes on along the minus strand of JAODLC010000065.1, from coordinate 2,725,547 downwards.
CAAAAACATTCTGCTCCCTCTCAGGTTGTGGGGTTTGTAATACCGATTATCTGTCGACACTCACTGTGTGCGACTGCCTGTGGTCACCTCTAAACATGACATGCTTAACTTTATATATGTTCTTGTGAAATATCTTTTTTTCTGAAGGTATGACTTTGTATTTCAAATGTTCTCTTCCAAAAATAGGTTGTGTGTGTGTGTCTGTGTGTGTGAGCGTGCGTGGGGGGGGGGGAATGATACAAATGATAAATTCAGTTCTGAACATCTCTGGAGCCTATCAGAATTTCCCTAGAGAGTACCAGGCTTTTCCCTGGAGCCTATCAGCACTTTGTATGCAAATACAAGCTAGAGAACAGTGGTTAAACTACAACAAATATTCTCTTCGGTCCAGTGAATACCCAGTGAAAAGATGGTTCTGTGCCACAAACGAGAAGTAAATTACTTCATTCTCACCACAGAACTGCAGCACTAACACATAACTGATATGGAGAAGGTCAAGCATCTTACCCAACTTTCCTGTCGCAAGTCAAGCGTGTTAGAAAAGAAAAATCAACAACACAGAAAGACAATAAGCCAAATATAACAGTCAGTGGCAAGTAACAAGGGGTAAGTCAGGTGTACAATCATGTACGTATCACATGCTGCCATTTTAAAATTAGAGTACTGAATGCACTGAATCGCATAACATTTAAAGCAGAAAGAATCTTGTAGGTCAACTAAGATGAATATGATTACAGTGTAGTAACCCTTGCATCATTGTAGCAGACGTTATAGGCTACGGCAGTAGGACTGCTTTAAGAGAGATTCTGATACACACACCATACATGACATCCCTACCTCTTTGCAGTATGTCCATTGGACTGTTGGTCAGGGGGCAGCTCGATGATCAGCACACAGGACTGAGCATGCTCAAAGCCCTCCTTGTGGTTAGGGGTCTTGGGAGAGCACTGGGTATCCAGCATGAATACCTGAAAGGAGGAACAAAGGTCTACATCGCACAAACCATCCCACACGGCAGTAACGCACACGTACAGCACGGCATTCTATCCTGAATGTTTCATTCTAACGATATTTTTTTATGCAACACTGAAAATGTTTGTCACGAGGCAACTTGTTCGATGCCACCCATGTAGCCCGTCCCACGAGGTTCTTCTTGACTGCTTCATCGCACGGGTTGTGCGTTTCAAAACTCAAGGCAGTCCCGGAGGTGGTTCTGGTTTCCAGACTGGACTGCAGATCACCGTGAATATGAGAGGAGATACTCAGGGCCGGGCAATTAACTTTCCAGTGCGATGACTAACATTTACCCGTGGGTGTAACATGACAGTCGGCTGTTCTTGTTGTTTTGTAATGGGTGACATAGATTTTGTGATTTTCACAGGCATAAACAACAACCTACACTATTACTCAAGATAAGAATAAATACAGGAATGGAGAAAATGGTGGTGCAAGCCGTATGTGACAGTCAGAGGTTTATGGTAATTGTCATAGACCATCAAAGCTGGTTAGGAGAGCGATGCGTGACGTATTCTTCATGAAGTCTGTGAAGAGGCTGCTTGGGTCCTTCAGACCTTGCAGGTGGTTCTGGAATATGACTGAGGAGCTATCAATGCTCTGATGATGAAGTATGACATCTCCTAGCCAGCAAATGGAGCGAATGTGATTCTACACTGAATCTGTGAACACAGGAAGAGGAGCGGAAGTGTGTACTGGGGAGCAAGAATCTACACTGAGGAAGGCGGGGAAGATGCATGTTCAGGTGTCACCTGCTGAGCCATGGCACGGATCCTCCAGTACTCTGCCTCCGCGGATGGCGAGTGGGAGGGTGCGGCCACCTTCACCTCACAGGCGTCACCCGTGAAGCTGTCGGAGCCGCTGTGGAAACAGGCCAGTAGGTTCTACCAGCAGGGGGAAGACAAGAAGCCGGGAAAGAGTCGTCACGGACTGCCTTAGCACTGCTGCAAGCATCGCGTCTACCCTCCCTAGAGTCGACACGGACTGCCTTAGCACTGCTGCAAACATCGCCTCTACCCTCCCCAGTGTCGTCACGGACTGCCTTAGCACTGCTGCAAACATCGCCTGTACTCTCCCCAGAGTCGTCACGGACTGCCTTAGCACTGCTGCAAGCATCGCCTCTACTCTCCCCAGAGTCGTCACGGACTGCCTTAGTACTGCTGCAAGCATCGCCTCTACTCTCCCCAGAGTCGTCACGGACTGCCTTAGCACTGCCGCAAACATCGCCTCTACCCTCCCCAGAGTCGTCACAGACTGCCTTAGCACTGCCGCAAACATCGCCTCTACCCTCCCCAGAGTCGACACGGACTGCCTTAGCACTGCTGCAAACATCGCCTCTACTCTCCCCAGAGTCGACACGGACTGCCTTAGCACTGCTGCAAACATTGCCTGTACCCTCCTCAGAGTCGACACGGACTGCCTTAGCACAGCTGCAAACATCGCCTCTACCCTCCCCAGAGTCGTCACGGACTGCCTTAGCACTGCTGCAAACATCGCCTCTACCCTCCCCAGAGTCGCCACGGACTGCCTTAGCACTGCTGCAAACATCGCCTGTACTCTCCTCAGAGTCGACACGGACAGCCTTAGCACTGCTGCAAACATCGCCTCTACTCTCCCCAGAATCGTCAATGATGCTTTTATGTTATGACCTCAATACCCAAAACAGATGGATATTTACAATAAAATAGTGATCATTTCGAGTTGGATCCCATAAATCTATCAAACGTGCTTTAGATGAATAACTGTATTTGTGTAATCGAAAAGAGAGATGACCTAATGTGTGTCTCATGCCCTTGAGCGTTGCTAGGGATGTAACAGACTCTGCTGCTTTAAAATAAAGTGGGGACAGATGAATGATGAAACTGGCTTGTAACTTCCAGCACTAGACCTGATCACATGACCTAAATAATGACGCACAACCAATGTGCATAAACGCACAGAAAAGCTTTTCATATTTACGTGGTGCCATAAAGAATACATACGTTGCAATAAATATTTTAGTCAAATGTGGATCTAACAGTAAGGTTCCAGCATTAAGAGTGCACCTGGTATTTGTGTTTAGCTATGTATCTGATTCAATGACTCTGTCCTTTAGTCATATTTCCAGGGATGGCTTTTGCTAAAAAAAGACCAGCACACTAATCCGTTAAGAAGATTAATTCTGGTTTATGCAACGCTGAGCAGGTTTACTGCTGTGTGTCTTCAAATATGCAAAATGCTGCTGCGTTGAATCTGAATGTCATGCTTGTGACATCTGAACTAATCCACAGACATACATTATATTTAGTTTCAGATCCTGAAACTGTCAGTGACAGAAAAGCATCTGGATCTGTCACATTCTGAATTATTTCATGGTCATCAGCTTAGGATGACTGTGCCGAGACAGCCCCCCCCCCGCCCCCGGATGCAAACCCTCCCCTGTTCCCGTTTTTGGGCTGCCCATAGAGGCGACAGACCGTGGCCCTCCCCAGCACACACCAGAGGCCTTGCCGTTGCAGCCTCACACCAGGCACTCCATTCATTATTTCAGTACCGGGCCGCTGCCCCCAGCTCTCCGTTACCTTGACGGGTTCCAGGGAGGCGGAAAAGGCATCCTGCAGAGCACAGCAGGCCAGCCTCCACATCTCCTCGGAGAAGACCGGTCCGGCCGTCACCAGAACATACCTATCGTGCGGGACACACTGTCAGGCACCGGGCAGAGCATATCTGGTCCATGTCCAGCCTCATTCAGCAAGACATCGCCAGTAAATTTCGACCACAGTTTCAGCAAACTTACAAAGCAATCCCCCAAATGAAGAAAATCGCATGCTGTTTTTCTATAAGAACTTTTTGGGGTGCAAAAAATATATTCTACTGAAAATATGCTTAATGTGCAGCAACAATGGTTTATGATGAATTCTCTTTATGGAAGGTCTGCTTCATTGAGTGAGATGGTTGCCCAGCTACACGCCTGACCTGATGCAGGAGCAGCCCACTCTGGAGATGGTCTCTGCCGGCTCCGCCACGCAGGCCACCAGCAGATTGAACAGGTCCTTCAGCATCAGGTTGATCAGGCTCTCATAGCCAATATCTGAAGCAGAGCCAACAGCCGGGTCAGTTCTTCACGTAGACCTTCACAAAGACCTTCACAAAGACCTGCAGAGAGCCTAGCAGAGTACTACAGTTCAGTACCAACAAATTACCAAAATTATGAAGACTGGAGAAGTGTTTAAGGAGCTAGACCAGTGTTTCCCAATCCGGTCCTCAGGGACCCACAGACAGTCCATGTTTTTGCTCCTATCGGGAGCTGAGATGGAGCGAAACTGTGCACCATCTGTGGGCCCCCCAGGACTGGGTTGAGCTCGACCGTTTCCTGCTGATACCCGAGTGGATGAAGCTGTGGATGTGCTCGACGACGAGTTCACACGACAGGCCGATGGCGTGCTTGAAATGGGCCGCCGCGACGTCCCAGTAGGAGTGGTCGCCAAGGCTACGCTGCAGCCACACAGACATCACAGGGAGGAGGAGCTGGATCACGGAGAAGATGGCAAAGCCTGGCCCTAGACGAACAACCGGGGCATCGTCAGCGCCTCTCCATGTGGAGCGCAATCGACAAGATGCACAGCGATCTTTTAGGCAGTGCTTTCTCTTTTGTCCCGCTTTCCGGAATGTTCTTAAACAGCGGAGCCCCACCTGGGACCTTGGTGATCTCCCTGAGGAGCTCGAACAGCAGCTCCAGGGTGGGTGGCTGGTGTTGCCGGGGACAGTTGGACACGGCCGCCGTCAGCTGCTCCAGGAGGAGAATCCACACCTGGATCAGGCCTAGGTGAGATCACAGACAGCCTCAATCAATGGAATCGCTCGCCGTATTTCTGAGAGAACCTGTTTTCTTCTTCAAGCACCGACCACCGTTTTTCCCGCCTGCCCAGGTGTGGCTCACCCGTGTCGTCGTCGCACTCCGCCAGGACGGAGTCCATGCCATCCTCGCTGCTCACCGACCTCTCCTGTGCCCGCATGGGCAGACTGGCTAGCCGAGCACCCAGGAAAACTGGCTTGGATGGCATCTTGTAGATCTTGGCGAGCAGCTGCAGGCACCAGAGATTCAAATTCACCGACGGCCGATGAAGCACAGCTTAATAAAACACGAAGGAGCCAAACCTGCGAACACCTCCTTAGATAGTCCAGAGCAGGAAGGCACAGGTCTGTGGAGCTGTACTCAGTGTTGTGGACACAGTCCCCAATCTCTCTGTAGTCCACTTCTCCTGGGGACAAGTACAACCAGGCTTTACCCAAGAACATCACTAGGGTGGCTCCACTAACATCTCAGGCATTACTGAGAGAGACAGTAAACTTTGTGCTGTTTTCTACAGCAATCTTAGACATTGAACCAAAATAAAAGGCGGATTGCAGAGATGCAGTGCATTAGGAGACAGACAGACAGACAGACAGAGAGAGACAGAAAGAATCGACATACCTAAACCCTTTACAAATTTCATAAGGCACATGATGTAGTCAGTGGCTGCATTAGCAAACACCTGAATGTTGTCTGTGTTGATGAACGCCTCAAAGACGTCAAACACGGGTGCTTGGGATTTCCCTGCAGGTAAAACGGAAGGCGAGATGTACAGTTCGTAGGAATGGAGCACAGCTACTGAAGTGCAAACCAATCCAGCCTGATAACAAGCATGGAAGTTCAGGTAAAGTAACTATGTGGGCGGAAGGAGCACTTACCCATGGAGTACTCCCCGATCAGGTAGTCCTTCATGTCGGTCTTGCTGCCATGCACGGTCCTCAGGGCACTGAAGAGGGGTCTCCAGCCAGACTGGATCTGAGGAGAGCACATCTCCACCAGCTCGCCTATGGAGGTGATTACCTGTGGGGGACAGCCGAGACGGCTGGTCATCATCCTGCTTTTCGTCCTGAATGACTCGCGGCGTTCGGACACGCCGAGGCCCCACCTGGTCCTGCACGTCCTCGTCACACAGCTCCAGCTGCATGATGTGCTCGAAGGGCCGGAACAGCGCCTCGTTGAAGTGGAAGTGGGGCAGCTCTGCCCAGCTGGTCAGCACCTCCGTGAGGACGTCATGGATGAAGGACACGGCCTTCTGGGACACATGTCGCTCCTTGTGGCAGGCAGCCTTGGGTTGGGGGGGGGGGTGGTACAGCGGTGAAGTAAGCAGTGAAGGAGTCAAAAGGTGTGGAAGTTTAAGGGCGCTAACTACAGGGATGTGAGCTGCTGTTCCCTCATACCTCCACCAGGTGGGGTGCTACCACGCTCCAGGCCCGCATCATGTGCAGCAGGGGGCGTGTCTTGTTCCTCACGATACGCAACATGGCCTCCCCCAGCCGGAAAAGGTGCAGGGCACTGCACTTATCCTGGGTCGACTTGGCTTCACCTTTAAACGTTTATTTAATCAGAACTTAACTAGAACTTACTCTGTATGCATTATGCGCTGTAACAACACATAACAAATACACTTCTAGGATTGTCAGAGCAAGATTTTTCTTTTTTAGCAGTTTTGTATAAGCTATTTTATGTATATATATAACACACACACATTTATACATACATACACAAGCAGCATATTTATGTACATACATATACATACACAAATACTACTGTTCAAAAGTTTGTAATCACTGAATATTTTCCTTGTTAATAAAAATCTTTTGTTTCTTCCATTAAAATAGCATTAAACTGATCAGTAATATAATAATGTAAATAATTACTGCAGCTTGAAATGGCCGATTTTTCATGCGATATCCACACAGGTGCACAGCATTCAGCAACCATCACTCCTGTGCTCCAGTCATATTGGCTGTTCCTAAGTTATCATGCTAACAGGTTAATTCATCACTGGAAAACCCTTCTGCAATTATGTTAGCAAAGCTGAGACTCGGAGAGCCGTGCGCCTCAGAGAGCCATGCGCCTCAGAGAGCAGCATTCTAAATACGCCAAAAAGAGATGTGGGAGGTCCTGGAGCACAACTGATCAAAACATCCAAGTCTCTAGTTTGAGAAACAGTCGCCTTGCAGATCCTAAACTGGCTGACTTATTAAATAACAGCTCCACATCTCCAACACCGAGGAGACAACACCGGGATGGTGACCTTTTAGGCAAAAGAGTTTCAAAGAAAGCCATATCTGAGACTGACCAATGAGAGGAAGAGATTAAAAGGAACTCAGACACTGGATGGAGGATGTTTGGAGAAGCAGTTACTGGATTTAAAGCCTTTAACCCCAATTGGTGGTTCCTCTGGGAGCAGTTTGGTGCAAAATAAGAATGTGTGTGTGCGTGTGTGTGTGTATATATATATATATATATATACATACACACATATATAAACTTCATTACATATAGATGTACATCACATTTTTGGCATAAACTTCCTTAGGACAGACAAGCACACAAAGGTCACCATACTGTTTACTCTGGAGGCCTGGTAGAAAACCCACCCCGGATTACCTGGCATGGCCAAGGAGTAGTCCCCCGTCTCGGTGACAGAGTCGAAGAGCTGGCACTGGGAGGCTCGGCGCAGCTGGTGCAGAAAGCCCACAAGACCCACCAGGTTCAGCTTGCTGGCTGCGTCCTCGAAGAGCCTGGAGCGGCAGAGTCACTCACAGGTCAGGGGCACTGGCTGAGGATGACGACTCCGGCAGAGTCACTCACAGCTCAGGGGCACTGGCTGAGGATGACGACTCCGGCAGAGTCACTCACAGCTCAGGGGCACTGGCTGAGGATCACGACTCCGGCAGAGTCACTCACTGGTCAGGGGCACTGGCTGAGGATCACGACTCCGGCAGAGTCACTCACAGCTCAGGGGCACTGGCTGAGGATCACGACTCCGGCAGAGTCACTCACAGCTCAGGGGCACTGGCTGAGGATCACGACTC
>JAODLC010000065.1:2683224-2698215 GCA_026781145.1 Hippopotamyrus pictus | reverse complement strand
ATTTATTGTGTGTGTGTGTGTGTGTGTGTATACATACATACATATAGTTTGCATAGTACTGTATACTTTTTATACACCGAGCTGTATATTGTTCTCTACGCTTTAAATAACCTATTAAATAATGGATTTTATTGTTCTCGGTACATACCTAATATTCCATATGATTTCTCACTTTTCATAAACCATTTTCTTCTCTGTATTCTATATTCGAAAAATCTTGATCTGGGATCAGCTCGCCACCATCACATCCATTGAATATTGACGTGGGGCGGGAAACGCGAAACTGATCCCAGATCGCATAGTTTAGAAGGATCTTCTGGCAATCTGGGTAACCAGATAACGTAAGAAGCAAACGCGATTCTCGTTTCCGAAATCTCGTCACAGGTTTGCTGTACGTCATTGCACAGGTGAAATAGTAGCTTCAGTTGAACTGGGCTTTTGGATCAATTCTTACTGACATTAATACATTGTCGGCTGGTTGTTACGTATAGCAGAACCGACATTTTAAATGTTGTCCACCGACCCGTCACCACTGCAGGCTTTTGCTTTCCACAGGTTGTGTTGACCGTTTACCTGCTTGTACTATATTTTATCAGTCCCCCAGTTTTACCAATAATTGCAAATCCCAACACAATTTCTTCTAAACGCTTTATTTGACTAAGCAAAATTTCGTACCGAAACTTTTGTGCAGTTGTTTTGTAGTAGAGAAATTCTAAGGTATTGTTTGTAAAAAGAGATACCAGTTTCATTTTCCTCTGGACATCTACCTAAAATCACAAATTGTGTTGAATCATGTGTGGTACGTCGTATTTAAACTCCATTCTCTACTATGGCAGTGCTGGTATCAGAATTATAAGATGTATTGGAGACTGTGCAATCGTTTACTTCACCCTTTCCCTCCCCCCAAAGATAAGGTATGCTCTCCCCAAAGCTGGTTCACCAAAACGATGAGCTCATTGATGCTTTAAATATTTTATTTTATTTTATTCGTGTGACGCTTTTATGTACGTGTAATGGTCTAGTATTGACGGTAGGGGGCGCTGACGGTGTGTTGTTGAAACTACAAAACATTGCAACCAGACTAGTTTTCATTTTACTTACCAAATCTACTAAACGTTTTTAAACGATTTGCCTTATCTACCGTTACACATTTGTAATTGCAACGCGTTTTTGTGCGTCCATTGTCTCATTTTGGAGAATTTAGTCAAATTAATCTTCTAATATTTAACGTCAGCTAACATGCAGCTAGAACGACGTTAACTATAGCTAGGCTAATGGTATCTCTTAGTTAGTGTTTGTTTTATCATCGATCGATGGCATCGCAGATTGGTGTAACTCTTTTCTGTTATTCAGGAAAATTAATATTTGAACTAGATATAATGAACAGCAGCGATACAGTTTAATGGACAAGGTGCTAATATTTTAGAGTTTCATAGTCCCTGGGCGTTATACATATATCTAACACGTCGGTCAAAACTAATCACAGCGTTTTTGCCATTTGGAGGTAATATGACTGGGAAATATAATGCTCACGTTTATCAACATGAGATGTAGATATTTTAAAAATAAGGTCCTCGAGGTGGGCGTGTCTATAAAGTTTTATGGTATTTATCCTGGTGACAAACACTTCACAAATAATTTAACTTTAATTTCGAGTGCAAGCTGGGATACGAATCAGTTAAAGGTGTCCCAGTGTACATTATGTTATTGCACTTACATTTGAATTGGTAAAACCAAATTAACCAAAATCATTGTGAAAATGAGCAATGGCACGGAAAATAGTTGTTATTCTTTTACTGAAAAATGTGGTTTACTACTGAGCCCAGGTCTTTCACTAATATACATAATTGCTGCATTTAGTTAGACAATATTCTTAAACCGGTGCAATGTACGGACGGTCACTCCTGGACCGGTGTTTTCTCCGTTGGGCGCCGCATCTGCTTAATATCCCTTCACAGCTGAAGGAAGGGCAGCTATCCGGAGGTCTGTGTGCGAAGTGGCAGCGAAAGGGTGCGAAACCTGAAACCAGATCGGGGCGTCGAGGGCCGGTCGCGGACGGGCTCTGCGCTTGTCGTTTGCAACCTTTGGCCCATCCCCCAGCGCCCAGCCCGACAGGTTTCCGTACAGGTTTCTGCTTTTATTGCGTGCATTGCAGGTTCGGGCGGGGCGCTCGTGTATAACAACCCAGAGTCTGTCGCCTTTTCAACGGATCACACAGCTTTAGGCTCCTTCGTGCGCTCCGGTCTGTCACCCTTATCCGTGCCCAGTATGTTCCGCTGCGGGATCGCCTATCCCAGGTGCAGGTGGATTTTGCCCCTGCTGCTGCTTTTCGCCATTATATTTGACATTATCGCCATCGCCGCTACTTCTGGATGGGTGGAGGACGAGAACGCGCAGACCCACTATGCGAGCATGTGGAACCAGTGCCGGGGACGTAATGATAACTGGGACTGCAAATCGCTCATGGAGTACCGTAAGTATGAGACTGTAACAGGGCTGATAGGTATCGCAGCCTATATTAAGTATGATCACGTAACAGGGAAATGTCGGCTACCCGGTGTGTTACTATGGAAAATAACTTATTCCCGGATGCCGCTAATGAATTTGTTGTATAGTTGGGGAACGTCAGCACGAGACACAAATATGTGTAGGTCTAAGGGGGTGAATGAGGAATTCGAAAAATGGGTCCCGGATACATGTTTACATGTTTATCGTGGCTTGACACCCGAGGGAAAACTTTATTTTGTAAAATGCCACCTGAGTTTCAAAGTAAACGGTGTTTTCACATTTACTATACCGTGATGGTAATAACTCCGAACTTTGAGGGGGTTTTTTGCAAGTTATCCCATTTCTTCTGACAAAATTGCACATAAATGTACGTGCTGAAACATGCCCCGTTCCCACAACCATTTCTGGGAAGTACCTCCCTTGAAACGTCGCTATTGGCGGCGTTATAACCATATTAATCCTGCTGGATCATCGACGATTTATGTACACATAAAGCGCGCGTGCGTGTCACACCCGCGTTTTCTCCAGATCGAGGTATCTTTGAATAAACAAAGAAAATATCTAATTTAATTCAAGTTTTAGAAACTTCAAATTAGCGATGACGGTCCAAAGGTAGATTGATCCCGCTTACCTTTGTATGAGAAAATTGCTTTCTTTGATTGATATGAATAACTTTTAAACAGCTCCTCATATTACAAATTTTAACCCCAAGTTAAAGGTTTATATATATATATATATATATATATATATATGCCTGTTAATTCATTTCTTTGGCACATCTTTCCAGTATAGTGCCTCAAATGTACTTTCATATTCAAATATAGTTTGTATTATGGAACACACTCAGTTATTTCTCACAATTACACAATTACAGTGGAGCAGGCCGATTAACCGGTTTTATGGTGCCAGTGCGCCGTCAATAGTCCATGTGACTAACACCGAGATGCGCTCTGACATTAGCATTCGCGCAGCGTACAGCTTCAGCGGCGCCGATTTCATTTTCATGAATATTTAGGAAGCCCACCGGACCCTCGAAGATACTTCCCCTTCAACGCAGGAGTGGGCCAGCTGCTAAACGTTATTATTTTCCCGAAAGCTTTCCTCCCTCGTGTACAAGGAAATTCACCCCTGTACATTATAAAAGTTGTCCAGAGGTGGCTGTGAATGGATGCGATTACAGCTGTGTTTGGGCTTCATGTTGATGGCAGTAATATTTGCCAGTGATATCAAGGTGGTGAGAGTATTGGCAACTGAAATGTCTTCTACAATTAGCAGTTTTAGTTTCCTTTGCAGGTGACACCGTACTCCGTACTCACTTTCCCTCTAAGGCATTTTGACTGTAAATCTGTAGGATTGTTTATCGCACCCTAGATTTAGTCACCGGGTTACTGTTGTGATCTGTAGCATTGATATGATGAGCAAACTTATTTCTGAGTCAGTTTGAGACACCCAGCTAAAGAATAACTTACTTTGAGGACTCTGAGTGTTTGGGGCACTTGGATATTTCAGAAACTTTTCTGGCTAAACTTGTTCAATGAGCCCAGTGAACATGTAAGAAAAACAGGTTGTATCCTGGGAGGACTGTTTTTTTTAGAAAGCAAAAAAGGCAGTGAAATGAAATCAAGCTTTATTTGCCATTTGTTCAAGTACAAGAAAGGGTACATTAGAAAAGACACATGCAGACCTTTATAAAGTTAATGATACAGTTCCATCTCCTGATGTTGACTCCATTTTGATACAGCCTTTGACCGTGAGAAACTGCAGCGAGTAACAGAGAGAATCTAACGCCTTTGCCTTGGGACTATCAAGCTGCAAATCTAACACATTTGCAAAATTTTATTCATAGATGATAACCAAGTTGAAAACTGCCTCCAGAAATGATTGGTGGTGTTCCAGAAAGTTCCTGAGTATTTAATAAGGCGTAATGTGTGGCTAGATTCCCCATGGCGCTGGGAATATGGTGGCATCTATATTTAGCCCCCTTGAAAGTGGTTGGTGTAGCTGGGAAGGGAGTGATCAGACTGACCGCCTCTGGGAAGAAGGAATGCGGGTCTGCTTCACTTCTCATGGAGCTGAAACATAACCTGCATGGGAGGGGAGCCCCAGTCGTGTCTGTGAAAGCTGCCCATGGGGGTGAGCCCCCGCCCCCCCCACAGCCTCCCAGTGAAGGTCAGCAGCTGTCTTATCTGCCCCAAGTCCATCTGCTCTGGGTGCTTCACTCCAGAACAATGTGGCGCTTGTTTCAGCAAGCCGGCTGAGTCTAGGTGTTATCTTGTCATACGTTTCCTCAGAAATAGAGCTGGAAATAGGTGTGGGAGGCTGGATCTGCGGAACGAGCAGGGCCAGGCAGTTGGCTGGGTTTTTCAATTATGCGTCAGTCTCTGGAATCTTCTGTGCCACCGGGCGATCCTCATGGCCCCGCGGGGGTGTGCACTCTCTCCCGTGTGCTTTCTGCCAGACCTGCTCACCTTACTGACACACCCAGAGAGGCCCAGAGTATGTCATGAGACTTGGTGCCAGAATGACAGCTCTCACTGGAGGAGCTGACCATCCTGAGAGTTCCTGCTCAACCTTTGAAAGTTTCCACACTGTGATGCCTGTTAGTGTTATTTTTTTATTTGACAGGTATGAGACATTGTACTGGTTTTAATTAGAGGCTTTTTCTGTGAATTATATTAGGAGTTAAAACAGAATTGGGAAGCATCAAATTGCTAAACTTATATGCATTACCAGTGGCCCAGTGTTGCACCCCTGCACTGTTTTGCATTGATGCAGGAGGTGATACGTCGTTGACGAGTGGCATGCGCTCCTGTGCAGTTTGCATGCAGATGAATGCTTCCTATCGTCGGGGTTGCTCTTCGAGCAGCTCAGCCCACGAAACAGCACCCTCAAACACCTGACCCCGCCTCCCCCCGCAAAATCACCTCTCCTACCCCCACCATGCAGTTACGCAAGTCACTGTCCACTGGAAACCTACTCCTTACTGGCATTTACTGTTAACCAAAGCAGCCTACACTTCTGGAGAAAGCGGGGCCAGTCAGTCTGGAGCAAGTGGGATTTGGGCACAGACACTAAATCACGATACCTACTGTACAGGAGCTGAGATACTGGAAGGCATCGCTGCTTTTAAAGTGTTTTCTCTCCAAGCTCAGTGTAAACGGAGAACACAAAAGCTTCCTGCGCTGTAAGGGCACCCCTCTGGTCTGGGAGTTCTGTGTTTCGCACGTCAGAAAGAAGCACAAACGGCCGCCTGTAAAGACTGAGCAGAAGCCGGGCTTCGGGATCTCGCCATGGGAGTGTGAACATGGCAGCCGGCCAGTAGGGGCAGCGCAGCGTTACTCATCCCTCCAGCTAAATGAAGGATGTTTCACATCCAGGCAGAATGTCTGACTCAGGTGTCAGGCTGTGGGCGAGCCGCACCCAGACCGTGAGACGCGTCGCTGAACAACATGCCGTCCGCATCGTCTTTGCTTTGTTTTGTTTAGAACCAAGAGGCACAAAAATAAAACCATAGAAAGGCATCCGTTACGCCGACTGACGAGTAGAAAACACTCAGGCGTTTGAAAGCCGAGTCTGAAGCTGTGAGTGAGCTGGTCTGTTTGATGTAAGTTATAGTAACATTGGAGTATGTCCGCTTTGTGTTTCAGCAGGCACGTCAGTAGTAGAATGTTTGGGTGCCATTTGGGGATGTTGTCACTTCCTGTTTCCTGCTGTCCGGCGGCAGCTAGGCGGGACCTGCCGCGCTTCACTTTGCCAAATGGGGCCCCGGAGTCTTTGACTTGGGCCTTTTTTTGGGGGGCCTTCAGCGAGCGACCGCTGGGGTTGAAGCAGGCGACAGGAGCCGGCTTGTTCAATATGACCCCTCCCTCAGGCGAGTTCCAGCCTGCCTGTGTGTTCATGGGCTGGGTGTGTGACACTGCACTTAATTACCCAGGGTGTGGCCTGTAAGTGACAGTGAAGGTCCTTGCCACGTGACACCGGTGATAATGAGAAACTGCCACTGGGCTCCCAGCATCGGCCGTGAGCCTGGGGCCGCCCCGAGTTCATTCCCAAAGGTCGGTTTGCGACGAGCTGTAGCCAAAGTCTGGCCCGTACTGCCAGAGGGACTGGCTCACTTTGCGTTTCCACCCACTGTTAGGATACATTATGGTGAAAGTGTGTTTTCTTTTTAAATTGAATCTTTTGCCCCGTTCTCATATGGGTGGTGTTGATCCCTCTCTCTCGACATATTTTGTTAAGGGTGTTCTTGTAAATTGAGACAGATTTTCAACTGTTTCATCTGGCATTCACTGAGGTAAACCCAGAGCACTGGGAACACGCTCCACCCAAGGTATTTTACCCTGGAATGGGCTTATTCATTCATCAGTTCTGCAGCTGGCAACAGGGTAGATGGAAGCACTGGAATGGGAGTCATTGCGTCAAAAGCGCGTTCGTACCAGAGAGCATGATTCAGTGTCTCAATCACATTGTGATCTTTCAGTGGAATTGTTACGAAGCACACAGGCCATTGAATTATTGTTTTGTTGATGAGGTTTTTTAACGATGTGTTTCTTTGGCAGCCTGGGCGCAGGCCGTAGCTGCTCTCATGATCCTGGGACTCTTCTTCCTCATCGTGGCCTTCATCCTCTCCTGCCCAGCACTCTGCTGCAGTGTCAACATCTCCCTGCTTCCCGTTATCGGAGTCCTCCTCATAATTGCAGGTTAGTTCCCCACGGAACGCTAAAAATCACCCCGGGAACACGGCCTACGCTCTGCGTGCGTGATTATTACACTGAGGGTGATCAAAGCTTCAGTAGCCAGTAGGTAGCCGTTAAGTCATTAAAATTGCTTTGTAATTTCTGAGGTAATGTTCAGTGTCCTCAGCTGTTACATTGGTAAAGAAATATTTAGCGTGCATTATTCTGATTTCTAAAAACTATTTTCTGCTGTTTATGGCATATAATGTGGGCAGCAGCTGGGCTGTTTTTAAATACTTAAAATAAAACAATCCAGCCAAAGCCTGAGGCTCTTTGCTCTTTGAACCGTGAGACAGACGGGCGCTTGGGCACAACCCTTACATGAGAACACAACCGAATTGCTATGGCAACACTCCCTCCCGGACACGCCCTCGCCATCGCCCTCGACCACTCCCGGCATGAGTCTGCCCTGGGGGGCGTGGCCCGGCCAGCTGTCACCAGGGATTGGCCAGCTGTAGGGAAATGCTGAGCCGTTTCGCCACCTGCTGGTCTCTGTCTTCAGCAGACACTGCAGAGGATAAATCATTACCTGAGGGGGCACAAATAATGTAGTATTTTGCTTTTAAATATGTATTAACTATAAAGTCTAGGTTACATACTGATCTCATGTTCTTTCATCATTAGTGAACTGTAACCCATCTTTTATGTCAAGTATCGACTGTATTTGTTCATAATTTGTACTTCAGTTGTAACTCAGTTAATACTAAGTATTTCTGCCCCATCCTGTGAAGTGTTCCCCTGTAGTTATCTGAGGCATGGAATAAACTACATGAAGTCATAAAAATGTCATTGTCCTGTAACTTAAAATAATGAACCTTTTATAGGGACGTTGAGCCCTGCATTGTGCCAAACCGTGCTAACCCTAGTACTCGTGCATCTATCTGGATAACCTCACCATTAGCTCTCCCATCCGCTGCGTACCCAGGCCCAGGCCGTGAGGTGGCGACCTGCTGTCCGCTGCCCTAAGCCCAGTTTCGTTCGGCGCTGCGTTTTTTAAACGCGTCCACGCCCGTCCGCCTGATTCACACGATGCGGTGCTGCGGATCAGCTGCACTTCCTCCAGTGTGACGCCGCTGTTCCCAGTTTTCTGGACATTTTACCTGCAGGACGTTTAAATCCCATTATTCGGGCGTCCTGAGTAAAGCAGTAAGGCATAAGATGCAAATAACTTTCAGAAGTCATCTTTGAGATCTGCAGACGGAGATTCAGTGGCTCGGGGGAGCCGGCGGCCAGCTGCACTGGCACTTTCCCAGTGCCTCTGAAAACCAGCCCTAACATGCATGCGGGGTTTGGTCCTTGACTCGGGCTGCATGATATCACATATCACCATTATAGGGTAATAATCACCACGCCTTTAGATGACGGGCGTTTGTCTGGGCGCCGGCTTTTCGGTACTATACAGACGTTTACTTACGCCCATAATTTGGTAACCAGGTTAGCAGTACGCCTAAAATATTAATGAGATGTGTATTGTCATGCCCAAAAGTTAGTAATCTGTATAAATTCGGCGTACACTTATGTTTAAAAAATGTGTCGGACTTTAAACTGCAGAAAGTACCGCCAAACCACCGAAGTCTTTTACCTTGTTTATCCACAATATCTCCTCTTTTAAAAGTCGTAATGGCTGCTGATCTGTCCCTTTCTTCACCGCCAATTTAGTACTGATCGCTTCCAAAGCGAATTTAATAAAAATTCGGCGGCTCCATACGCTGACGACATCGCAGTGTGCTATCGCAGTGTGCTATCACGTGGCCCTGGTCCTGACGTATCCAGTGGAGGCCCCGGCAGTAACTCTCTGAGGCATCCTCATGGCCAAGATGGCCGCCAGGCTGCGGCGCATGTTCGAAGCAGCACCGTGTTGCATCTCCCTCCTCTCTCTCCCCGCGCAGTGATTCTCCAGGTCATCGCGCTCATCATCTACCCAGTCAAGTTCAACGAGCTGATCTACGAGGGCCACTACTTCTACACGTGGGCATACGGCTTCGGCTGGGGCGCCACGCTGCTCATGATTGGCTGCAGCGTGCTCTTCTGCTGTCTGCCCCGGTATGAGGATGAGATCACCGGCCTGGCCAAGACCAAGTACATCTACAGCAGCGCCTAGGGGCCTCAGCGCCGTCCGGCGGAGGCGGTGACCGGGAGCTGGGACACAGGGTGCCTGTCTGGGCAGCTTCTCGCAGGAAACCCCTTTCATGCTTCCGATATTCCCTCACATCCACTGCCTAGATAACGATCGAGCAGGAATTACTGCTGTTTAGCTTTACTGGTGCCGCTCTGCTTGCCAGAGTGGGCCAAGGGCCTGTAACGGTGTAAATAGTAACGTATTTGAATACTTCCTTCCTGTTTTACTGGCTCCCCCTTCTCCCCGAAAGGTGTGTATTTCTGATAGAGTAGGACCTTTGGGAATGTTAAGTGCTCTTAATCTTGAAGAAGTTTTTCCAAAAAAATGCCCCAATGTCAGCCTTTGCTTGTTTTCCTGAGGACGGGGTTTTCAGTGTCTTTGCGAAACTCGTCTATTATTACTGTGGTTGGGATCTTCTATTCTTTTCTCTAATTGAATCTGAAATATTACAAATAAGCAATGTTGCCTCTTATTTTTGAAGTTGTGCTGTATTCTCTACTACACTGTTTGCACTCATTGTAAAACTGGTTTATTCAAAAGAATATTTTGTCAGTTAGCATCTTTTCATTATCATCATTATAGTCATGTATTCCTGTAACTTTTTTTAGTTTGAATCTTCATAAATGTGCCTTACTCCTTCATGGGGATCTTAATGCTTATATAATAAAAATTATCCAGACATGGAGTTTTGTTACACTGAGAATACCACAGTCACCTTTAACCACCATTAGACGATCCCTGCTTTGCCACACTAAGCGACATGCATTTTAAGCTCCATTAGACTTTTCTCAATAAAGTGCATTTTCAGACCATCTTAATTTCGCATGCAAATCTGGATGTTTTACCTCAAGCAGAAAGTGAGTGTTAATGTTCCAGCTGATGGAGAGAATGAGAATGGGCCCTGTTTTTGACACAATGACAGCTGGAAATTTATTTAAAAATTAATATATTTTTGAGGGTTTTTAAAAAAAAAAAAAAAACGCTTTAGAAAGTACTGCTATGTTTTACCTCAAATCACACAAAGCACAAGCAGAGGTACATGGACATCACATTGACATGCCTGTACATACAGGCACATGCAAATACACTCGTACACAAATTCATGAACACGCACAACATACTGCCTTTTGTTCACATAAGCAAACAAGTGCACATGTGTAACTGCTACTTACACATGTATACAAGCACACAGAAAATACTATTACTGGCATGCGAACATGCTTTCAGAACCATGCACGCGCGATGCATACTGCCATACATGATGCCACTGCTGACAGAGAGCGGTAACAAAGCCAGACTGGAGTGTGACAAGACTTACCCGAGGAAGCCAGTATACTTCTGGGATTGCCTGTGGCCTTTTTCTCTGCTTTACTGCGTCGTTCCACTGCAAACCAAAAACGAACATGGACATGTCGATACTGAAGGACTTGTAATCGCAACCGTTGTCTGGGAGCAGTGGTGCATTTTCTGATGGGAGTGCGGGGATGCCGACATTTACGGCCATGACTGCACATACTGCTACTTGTATGGATGCTTTCCACCCACAGAATACACACTAATACACGAGCATACACAAGTACAAACATATACACACAGGAAATGCTACTAAAAAATGCCTACACGCGTGTAGACAAGTGTCCACACAAAATATATATTGCTACTTATCAATGCATATACAGGAGTAAATAAACGTGCATGTACAAACTGTATACTGCCACTTACAATGGATACACAAACACACAAAATAAATATTACTGCTTACTTGAACACATCCATACACACTCACTTGCATACACACACAATAGATAGTGCTGGAAACAAACACAGATGCACGCATGCATGCACACACAAAATACAATCTGCTATATACAAGCGTGCAGGCAAATATGCACAGAAGGGAAATATACAAACGAATTGCTCCTGACATATGAATGCAGAAGCATCCAAGACACCCAGACGTTAGCAGCAGATCCTTTATGTCCTGGAAGCTGTGAGGTGGGGCCTCCATGGATCAGACTCGTTTGTCCAGCACGTCCCACAGATGCTCCATCGGATTGAGATCTGGGGAATTTGGAGGCCAAGTCAACACCTCAAACTCTTTTTCATGTTCCTCAGACCATTCCTGAACATATTTGCAGTGTGACCAGGTGCATTATCCTGCTGAGAGAGGCCACTGCCATCGGGGAACAGCGTAGCCATGAAGGGGTGTACTTGGTCTGCAACAATGTTTAGGTAGGGGGCACCACGTGACAAAGTAATACCCACATGAATGCCAAGACCCATGGTTTTCTAGAAGAAAGTTGCCCAGAGCATCAGAGAATATGCAGTGTTACTAAAAAAAAAAATGGTGTCACACACTTCATCAGACACGTCAACAGAGAAGACGGTGTGTCGATCAGTACCAGCGCGTGAGCAAGACTGGGTCGGTTACTTCAGCTTCCGATAGGCGGATAGGTAGCGTGTCTGCTTGTTACATCCGCTAGGTGGCAGTCGTTGCACAAATATGATGAACCCGGAAGTAACCAAGTTACAATATTCTGCAATTTTCTAAGTCGCTTGATAAAGTTTCTGGATAATGAGGACCAAATTCAAATATAAGAGTATCTTTCAATGAACAATTCATGCCGCAATAAACGAATATTTATCTTATACAAGACGCAGGGTTTTGTATTACATGACTAAATATAACTACCGCTTGCAGCTGAATTAGGTATCAAGACCCATATGTGTACCGTCATTAATTTCGGGAAAAAGTGAACGTATGGGCAACTCGATGTAGTAGCTATGGTAGGTTTTGGACTAGATCCAAAGAGAGGTTTAAATCTTAGAGTGTGTATAGGCTATATAAATGACATTGCATTTACATTTTAACATGTCCATATTAAGTAAATGAATTTCAGTTAAATTGAGTCCAGTTCAAACGGACTGATTAAAAGCCCCCCAAAAACCGATGTCATGAGCAGGTGGTTCGCCTGGGTGAAATGCGACCTTTTAAACAGTCCGTCCTCATGTTATTCGAGTATTTGCGTCTTCACTATGGCGACGTGCGGCGTCAGAGGAGCGACGCCATGTTTCCATCCAGCCGCACCACACTTTTCTCTTTTTGCATGTAACTGCACAGTAATCTTACATTTCGAATTCTATATATCATTTGGTGTTCTCCACGCTTGAAACTCGTCATCATTAAAAAAATAACCTCTCTACACGTCTCGACCTGTAGTAATTTCCCCTGGAAGCCTGCCAAGAACGCAGGTTACTGCTCTACTATTAAAACACTAAACACACTGACCCTCAGTACATCACAGATGAATCGCGCTAGGACCATACTTAAAAATAACTTTGCCTTATGAAGAATTAAGAAACAGTGGTAGTTTTATTTGTACCGATAAAAACTTTGCTCTACGTATTAAACATAGAAATGTGGACCCCGCACACGTGGAAAAAATGCGACTTCCAGTAACTACTTACTCATACTATCTGTATTTTTTTTTTATTTGGTAATACCATTTTGTGGTTCATGCATGTCACACTTAAACACATTCAATTTGTTTATGTCACGACCTGAAACGCGAATAAAACGAAACTATTCAAAACAGTGCCTGGCCGCATGACATCAGCTATGGAAACACGGTGGAGTCCGTGCAGCGAAAACTCCGGAATGGGACAGCCTCACTGCCTTGGTACTTTACTTCTTTGGAGTTTTAAGGCAAAAACCTGTAAGAATTCCTATGACTTTTACTTTCACTTACGTGCACGAGTGAGACAGGGAGAGTCTGGCAGTGCCGTACCTGCCTGGGCCGATGTCGGCGGGGGGGAGGGGGGGGGCGCCTCCTTTCTGCGGGCGGGACGTACATCTCCTGTGCCCTTCAACGAGGGACAACCCCCCCGCTGTACAAATTTACGGGGCGCGCTGAGCAAGAAAATGGATGAGATTTACGGGATCTATCCCGCATATACTTTTCCAAAAATGAGTCAGTGCAGGGTTCTGACTGACAGCTCGCTACCATTTGAATACCGACATGCAAATTATACGTGTGCCCTTTCTGACCTTCTTCTGTCTCATACGCACGTGACAGGCTTTCGGTTTTGCTCTTTGAAATGTCACCTCTGATAAGAATCAGAGTCGGTGGACTGGGGAGGCAACCTCATTTATAAAACGTGTACCACGTTTCTGAAACGCGGCATCTGAAAAAGTACTCTTTTTTCACCCCTCTTGCTGCTTTTTCCATCCCTTCCATGGAAGCTCTGTCAGCTGCCTGTGAGCTTAGTGTTTGGAGGGGCGCTGACCCCGGGATTTGAAATTAAGGTGGTTTCCGATGTTCTTGAAAGCTTTTTGGAATGTTGAGACATTTCCCTCAGTCTACTGACAGCTCATTATCTGAAATGTCCCAGTCTAAGAATGAGAGCCTGTAGGTGCTTCGAAAGCCTGACCTAGTTGTCATTTTATAGCCTAAGTTTACTAGTCAGTTTTACCCAACTATTAATATTTGGATTGTACATTTGTTGACTCACTTTATTGTTGAATTATATTCAATTTGATTTTTTTGTCAATGGTCTTCTGCGAGTCTGTATTATAATTGTATAATATGGAAAGTGTATGGAAAGTGGATCATCATGGTTTCTATTCCTTAGCAAATTAGTTTTGTGAATGGAGTACATCCCACAAGGTAGTCACCACAGTCCATACTAAAAGTGTTCTATTGTAGATGCTATAGGAACCTGTAAAGTGTTACTGTAAGGACCTACATGGGACCACAGCCACTGAGCCCAGTGAGCAGAACTATTCCAATAAAGCAGAGTTTCACTTCTCTCAGCTGGTTTTCTGTACCTGCTTTTAAAATGTGGCACGCATTCATATGTCGAGTATCTACCCAGCCTATATCGTGTGATGCATCTGTTATTTAGTACAATTTCGCTGGCTGTCAACTTCATTCTTCACATTTCATCAAATCGTGCATGAAATACAGGGACACGGTTAAGCTAGGTGTCACTTTGTTCATATGTGATTGCGTTCACTAATCATCAGAGCAATCTTCGGTTTGCCAGGCAAATCTGATGTCCTGCTAGGTGGAAAGCCCTAATGTTAAAAAAAGAACAGGAACTTTGACCCATTGTGAAATAAAATGCTTATAGACAAGAAAAAACACATTTCAGCCAGCTTCCTCTTTCAGAAATGATGGATTTTATTTGTGGCAACTGAATACTCCACCAATTCATTCTAAAATTTCTACAAAACCGTCAATGAATGTGTTTGTTTCTCCAGAATGAAAGACCAGGCAGAACATGGTTCTCGTTCTGGAATGATGACGGAAGCATATTAAACTGTCGCTGTCAGAACAGTGCTGTCCAGTGGCCCTGTGACTCTGTGCAGAATAAGCAGTCGAAAGACGATTGGATGGATGGAAGGATGGACGGATGGATGGATGGGTGGATGGACGGCTGGACAGATGGACGGATGGAAGGACGGACGGATGGACGGGTGGATGGACGGTTGGATGGACGGATGGATGGACGGATGGGTGGGTGGATGGACGGCTGGACGGACGGACGGACGGGTGGACGGATGGGTGGATGGACGGATGGGTGGGTGGATGGACGGCTGGACGGACGGACGGACGGGTGGACGGA
>JAODLC010000065.1:2648332-2660989 GCA_026781145.1 Hippopotamyrus pictus | reverse complement strand
CTCCCCCCTCCTTCTGTCGCCAGCCCGGGGCATGCCCCCCCCCCCAGACCCCCCACTCCGCTTCTGTCAGGGGAGAGTTTAGGCCCAGTGGGGATGCAGCCAGCTGAGAGACAGCTCTGCGCTGAGACGGGCCGGCTTCCTGTCTCCAATCCAGCGTGTCATTTCACCTGTGGATCTGGGGGACGCAGCCCTGAACGGCCCTGACCGCAGATCCAGTTCGGCCGCCTCACGACTGACGCAGGACCAGCTCGTGGAAGTTCTGTCCAACCATACCTGCTACATCTTCACGCTTCCTCAAGGATGACACCAGGTCATCCCAGATAGCTAGTTTTTTATAATGACAACAGACTGAAATTCTTCCACAGCTGTCACTCCTCCTGGGTGAAGCCCGTCTTCATTGCGATGATCTCTGCAGCATCCCTTGACAAACAAAAACATCCATAGTCGCAGACGTACAATCAGATGGATGCCATTAGAGACTGAGAAATTAGGGCCTCACTTCATTATCCATCATTATGCTAATATCACTGGAGTCATTTAATATAGCAGTACAAACTGATAATCTTTATTTTCATCACGGACATTAATTTCTTAATTGTGCCACACATAAGTTAAACTTATAAAGTCATATAAACGATCATCTTAAAATAAAATATTTTAAAAGCATATTTTAAGCTCATGCTACAAACATGAAAAGAAAAAAAAAATAAAATTTAAGTAAATATTATTTTATGTCTCGGATGGTAGTACAACGTTTTATTCGTCTGCTTTCTCTTATAAAAATTTGTCTTTAGCCTGTGATAACGACTTCACCCGGGAAACAGCGTACCGGTTACCATCAGGACCAGTACCAACAGACCCGGGCTCCGTAACGGAGACACACTAAAACCTTAAATGACCGATTTCGCATTACTTTGCGTCGTAAAGCTTTTACTTATATAACAGTTTAGATTCCTTTCAGCTTTCCCTGACACGTGCAGATAGAGCCGGGATTGTGTCGATTTGAGGGATTTCACGCACCATATGGTGCTAAAGCCAGACACCTTCAATTACCCGTATGCAATACTGATGTAAGCCTCAATGGCGACAACGTTTTAACTTGTTTATCTAATGCGACTGTTAACGTAATTTATAGCGCAGATTAAAAAAAGCACCGCGGCGCTGCCGACGCTGCCTGCTAAGGAGCGGGGGTAAGATATGCTCGCCGGCCTGCCGGCCTGACTTCTCAGCAGTAAAACAAAACATTTGCATCTGACAGAGCACCTAATAAATGGATTATTAGCATTTTAAATACGCCCCAGAAAACCCGAACAGAGCGCCGCGGTTATTTATTTATTTATAAATTCTTCATCCTCCCCGTGTTAAACGCGAGCATTTATTTCCCAGTTTACTGAGCATAAGGACACTGGAATAAAAAAAAAAAAAACAATTCTGGGAGCTCTGTTACGCAGATTATGCACGTTACATTTATATGACAGTGGCTGCACTGCGCTGGTTTATAGCAGGCCTACTTTACAGAGGTTTGCTCTTTTTTCCGTTAATTATCGCAGTGGGACCGTCACCGTAAATGCTGTACCCTGGTCACGTGACGACGCCATGGCCAGCGCGTTACACCAGCGACTCCGCGCCCGTGCAGGTGGCGCCCTCCTCGAGTGCTGAAGGCCTTACCGGCGCGTTACACCAGCGATTCTCAGCCCGGGTTTTATCCGCCTCCAGCACCGCAGACCCGCCAGGCCGGCGGGGTTTCAGTTACGGCCGCCTTTCAGGCTCTCCAGCGGACAGCGCTTGATGGACGAGCGGAACACAGTGGGACAGGTCGGTCCAGTACAGATGGCTCTGGAAAAAACCCATTAGGATCCAAGGCTTTTGTTTCCAGGAGTTTTATGATTAAGACCGTCTAATGCACAGTATGAGCTGTAATTTGACAAATGATAGAACTAAAAAGAACACAATTTTTTGAGGATATTTTTTATATCTTTAAAGAAAACGATCCGAGTCAAATGTCTGTTGTGTTTTTTTTTTAATAGAAAATGACGCTTTCACTTCAAATTTGTTAACTTTTACTATACTGAAAGTTAGTGTGATGATCTCGCCCATGTCTTTTTTATTCGTGCACCTCGGAAACGTAGCACACCTTTTAGCTCGTTTCCATAATGAAATTTCCTCTGCGAAGTGGTTTTGTGTTGCTAATTACACGCGCAGCTCGGGTTTAGCGCGACCTCCAGGAGCAGCGTGTGAGCGCACGTTTGCGCTGTGCGCGCGCCTGGGCACGTGAGCGTGCGATTGTGTCCGCGCGTGTGACGGCGTGTGCGCGCGCGCACGGTAGCAGGCGGCTCCCGCTTGGTGCCGAGCGGCGCTGTCCGTGCCACTCTCACCCTATTAGTATGGAAATGAGGTTGGTGTGACAGGTGGCCTTACAACCAACACAATTAACTTCCTCCATTAGCCAATGCCCTGACAAAACAGATGCAGGCCGAGAAGAGTACAAAAACACGGCCCTGGAGGGGGGGTGGGGGGCGTCGCACACAACGCCCCACACACTCCCACCCCTCCATTAATTGGGCGGAGCAGCAGGATTTGTCAATAGCCCCCAAATTACAAGCCACCCCACCACAAGGAGGTAAAATGAGAAATGTAAGACATTGCCTGTTTTCTCCGTCTCATTCTAACCATCCATAGTTTTAGGGTTCCAAACACAATTGAGGATACCGCTTAACTCATTTTCCTTCTGCTCTCTCTCTCTTTCTCTCACTCCCTCTTTCTTGCTCTCTTTTTGACAGCTCTCAGAGGGATCCATTTATTTATGCAAATGAATCATTTCTTTGAAACATTTTCAGCACACAAAAAAGGGACGGTTGTGCTTTGACAAGAACATCCGACGAATGATCAGAGTAAAAACACAAATTACTGGGAGTTCTTATTAGGGGCCAGTTAGTGATTCATTTATGGGTGAGATTCAAACGGCCTGCACTGTGAATGAATTGGCAAAGCTTGTTTTTTTTTTGCATGTTTATTATTTACGTACACCTTTATCTGTTTTTATTTATTTACCAGGGCCATCTGAGAGGGCCGAGGCTGTCTGGGAGCGTATCTGAGCAGGAGTACGCCGCAGATGCCGCGAGATAAAAAGGAAAGAAACGGTGACTTGGGGAATACGCCAAGCGGCGCTGTGAATGGGAAGCACTCCACCGTCTCAGAAACGTTTTGGTGAGAAAAATGATACCCAGGCTGCATATGGACCCAAATGTTTGGGCCTAGTTATGGCTGCGCATAAAAGATCAGAATAAGGTTACGATCCAGAACCAACTGGTCTGTTCTGTTGTATGCCAGCAGGGAGACCATGGGTGATTCGTCAGTTTTTATGTGTATACAAGATGTTTCTCAGACATCAGATATGAAGTCTGTCCCTCCATGTTCCAGCTACTCATGGAACACAAGGTCTTAGGCAAACATATCACCATCACTCTAAATTGACATTCATTATTTAAACCAAGTTGATTAATGATCTGTCCTTAAAATATCCAGTAGCTGCTCTGTCATAGATGAATAATTATTGATGACAAATCCTGAATGTTTGAACATGTTCTGTAACCTTTAGTCATGACAGAAGGTCTCCTGATGTTCTCTTTGACAGTGGGTGTGATCTGAGGTTTATCTTTGTAAACTCGGAGGTCCTCCCGCGACCCGGGGCGTCCCAACACGTCGGGTTCTGCTCTGCTGGGCACGTCCCGCTTCCCGCACGTCCCGCTTCCCGCACGTCCCGCTTCCCGCACGTCCCGCTTCCCGCACGGCCCGCTTCCCGCACGTCCCGCCATGGCGGTAATTGGATAAGTATTAGTTTACCTCTGCACATCCCCTTCCTCCCTGCTCCACATCCCCTCCCGTTAATGAGGTGTAGCGACACGACAGGGGCGCGGGGCCCCAGGGGAGCGCCTGAGAGCTGGGAGGTGCGAGGCAGAGGTGCGCCCCCCCCCCTCCACTGCGAGGGCTTCATTAGTCCTAATGACGACATGATTCTAGCTAATGGTACACATGGCAGACGCCATCGAGAGTAAAGTGATTGACAGGGAAACGCAGGGTTCGCCCCCCGATCACCTCGCCTTCCCATGATGCCCCACGCCATGGATACGCTATAGCCAGTAACTGGGAATACGCTGCTTTATATCTCTCAGTCAGTGCCCCAGTTACTGTTGGTTTGAATCCCGCCTGTGCTCTGTGCGTGTGGAGTTTGCATGATCTTCTCGTGTTGCACAGGCTTCCTCCTGGTGGTTACTGTCCTTGGTGTCTCTGTGTGGCCCGTCGTGTGTGACAGTATGTGCCCTGGCACCTCCAGCCCATCCAGGGTGTAGAAGAGCAGGGCTCACTGATGTGTTTGGCTTTCACATAGAGATTTCATGGTTTTAAAAAGTGCATAATCAAGGTTTATTTAAAAGGACCGATTATATAAACACCAATTAACAGCTTTATTTCTGTGTTTTTGGGGCGGGGCTTGTTTGTCAATGGCGTTTTTGTCCCAAATAATTTATGTTCAGCTACAAATGATGTGGGAATCTCCATTTTTCATGGGCCCGAATGGTAAGCGGGCAGAAGGTCAGGGACATCCCAGCCCCCGTGTCTGACCTCTGCTGGACACTCGGCACCCCCCAGAAGTTTTACGAGAAAGCGGGGGTGGGATCTGGGAGGCTGTGGGAGGCTCCTCGACAGGCCATAAACCCCTAAAACCATTTGTGTCCCCCCCCTCTCTATCAGGACATGGCTGGCTGTGAATCACCGTCCATGTTAGAGTTTTATATAGCGGGGGGTGGGGGGGTCTCTCCTTTGTGTGCCACATCCACCCAGTGTCTTTGTTTCGGTTCGGCCTGGGTGGGGTATTCGGGGGGGACCATGATGGCGCCCCCCTTGTCCCCCCCACCCCTAGCGAACCCCCCCTTTGCGTTAGACAGGCTCCCACAGATTAGTGCCCACAGTGGATGGTCACTGCTGTGCAGATGAGGGTACATCGATAGTAAAGAGGGCAGCCGGGCAGTCGGTTAGCGGATGAGAGCGAGGGATGGTGAGAGAGCGATAGAGTGAAAGTGAAACAGAGGGAGCAAACGAGGGGAGAGGTTGAAGGCAGGACAGTCCATAGAGACACTTTGATTGCAAATGTTCTTTTGACAGGATCAAGAGTGTTTCTGCATCCATCCCCATCCAACAGCCCTCCGGAACATCTGCATCTCCATTGGCCCTTTACCGCCCACCTTGCGGATATGGTTAATGTGTGATTAATGAAACAACCTCTCGCGGATTGACCCACACAATGGCTGCCGGGTGTCCCACCGGCCACCGGGGCGGCGCTAGAAAGACCAGGCCGGCCCGCCTTACATGTAACCCCATTCAGGCACAATGCGCCCCCACCTCTCTGTGGCTTATCTGCCCGGCTTACATCTTAATCTCCCCTCCCTGAGAGCCCCCCCCACCCCACCCAAACCTTCATTTTCTGGTCATGTGAGCCCATTGGGAGGGGGCAAGGCAGACACTGAGCGACACACAAAGCCGAACGAGGCTGGCAGACTGAGACTTGGACTGAGCGGGGGGCCGCGGGGGCAGCCGATTGTCCCGGCTGAAAGGGGCACTTAGAACAAGGCGGTTAGGGGCTGTTGCTCCAGCAGACTGACGGTTTTTAGCCCCGGAGGCGAAAGCGAACTGCAGCTAGAGGGTCCCAGTGCGGGGAAGCAGAGGCTGATGGGGGGGCGGCCCCAAACGGCGGGGGTCGCTGTATTCGCCACTGCAGCCTGACGCTAGGAACACGGGGTCTGAAGTGTAGGGATAGATCACCCAGAAGTGAAGCAGATGCCACAATCCGAACACCAAATGTGTTCCTGACGCTGAAGCACAAGACGCTATACATGTGAGAGGAATCGTGTTCATGACATGTCTGGCACCTTAGACACCTCATGGTAAGGGGACAGCATCAGAAGCTGGAATAAGTCCCAGGCAGCGTAGGGCGCAAGGCAGGAGCGGAGCACGTACGGGATGCCAGTCCACCACAGGGCACACACACACACACAAACACACACACACACACACACACAATATTACACTACAGGGAATTTAAAGACACCAATTAGCCCAACTGCGTGTGTCTTTGGACTGCGGAAGAGAATGGAATACCCAGAGGAACCCCGCAGAACATCAGGAGAACGAACGGAAACTCAAACCCTAACACTGGAGGTGTCAGGCGACAGCGCATCTCACTGAGCCATCAAACTACCCTTGGATGAAACCTGTCAGCAGTCATTTATATTTTATTTAACAAACTAACTTATACAAGTATACAGTCTTATCTGCATTTACAGGGAAATATGTATTCAAAACAAAAAAAAAAAAAACAGATTTTCTTTGTGACTTTCTGGAAGAATTTTTGGAAGCGTATTTTCAACACTGAAAACCTTTTAAATGGGTGCTAATTGGGGGAACTTGAAATAGAAAGTTAGGGTGTCTTTGAAAATGAAATTCTGTGTCACTTCAGAGAGTCTGACAGGGTGAAACTGTTCTGAAGTTGGATGATTTAAAACAAACAGTACGAAAGTGCATATTTGGGATTGAAAAAACTCACTTTGTTTTACCTAATTAATGCAAATGTATCCTTTAAACAAAACCACACTTAAAAATATTAATTAGGGCCTATGTATTCATATGTAGATCCTACTTGTGTGCTGTCTAATTAGTGAGTCCTAATCATCTGATCATTGCAAAGTTCAATATTTCAAATCTTAAACGGTGTTCATTGCACAATCATTTTGACTGCAGGGCCAGTTTGTTGTTTATTTTGAGAGTTCTAAAATCTTGCTTTTAAAAAGTTTTTTTTAAAAAGTCTCTTAGAAAGAGAGTAGCATGAAAGCAACTGAAAGATGCATCAATACATCCATGTTAAGACACCATGTTGTCACCCTCCTGCATTTACACACCAAGCCCCCGGCAGGTACACAAAGAGCCCCCTGCAGGTACACACCCAGCCCCCTGCAGGTACCCATCGAGCCCCTTGCAGGTACACAACCAGCCCCCTGCAGGTACCCACCCAACCCCCTGCAGGTACACACCTAGCCCCCTGCAGGTACCCACCGAGCCTCCTGCAGGTACACACCCAGCCTCCTGCAGGTACACACCCAACCCCCTGCAGGTGCACACCCAACCCCCTGCAGGTACACACCCAGCACCCTGCATCTACCTACTGAGCCCCTTGCAGGTACACACCCAGCCTCCTGCAGGTACACACCCAACCCCCTGCAGGTACACACTAAGCCTCCTGCAGGTACACACTCAGCCCCCTGCAAGTACACACTCAGCCCCCTGCAGGTACACACCAAGCCTCCTGCAGGTACACTCTGAGTCTCCTGCAGGTACACACAGATCCTCCTGCAGGTACACACCCAGCCCCCTGCAGGTACACACCCAGCCCCCTGCAGGTACACACTGAGCCTCCTGCAGGTACCCACCGAGCCCCTTGCAGGTACACACCGAGCCTCCTGCAGATACACACCCAGCCTCCTGCAGGTACACACCCAGTTCCTTGCAGGTACAAACAGAACCTCCTGCAGGTACACACTCAGCCCCCTGCAGGTACCCACCGAGCCCCCTGCAGGTACACACAGATCGTCCTGCAGGTACACACAGATCCTCCTGCAGGTACACACCGAGCCTCCTGCAGGTACACACAGATCCTCCTGCAGGTACACACTCTGCCCCCTGCAGGTAAACACAGAGCCTCCTGCAGGTACACACAGATCCTCCTGCAGGTACACACAGATCCTCCTGCAGGTACCCTCCGAGCCACTTGCAGGTGCCCACCGAGCCTCCTGCAGGTACACACCGAGCCCCCTGCAAGTATACACTGAGCCTCCTGACATCAGTCTGCTGTCCTTTTACATCTGGTATGTCTGACAGACCAGTAGGTGCTGTTTTCAGCATCATACCACTTAAAATGTTGCTTTCCCCACTCAATTTACACATTTTTAACATGAACCGTTATGTGTCTCATGTCCACATTTGTTGTTTTTTATTTCAACGAGTTAATAAACAGCAGATTGACACCAGAAAGGCCGTTTCCATGGCGATCTCGTCCCACGTTCCACTATACATTCTGGCAGGTCATTGACCTTGACGCCCGTATAAGCACACAGCCCCTATTGTTTATCTGCTGGACTGGTGTTATTCGTCCCAGTGATGCTCGACTGTCTGGTCCCATTAATGAAGGAGCAGATCTGGACAAAGGCTGGCTTGCTCCTTACATGCTGATTATCCCCAGTCCAGCGCCTCTTTAGCCCAGGTCGGGCTCCCCGGCCCACAGGAGCTCATCGGCCACCCTGGGGGCAGTGAAAGCCCCTCTTTATGGTGCTGGTAACTGCATTGTGCTCAGGCTGAAAAGGTTTCAGAGTGGGTGCGAACGGGACGGTACACGTCGGACCGCCCACGCCAGAGCACGCCACCCGGTTATGCACAGACACTCAACCCTGCAGCGTTCTCCTTTAAAGGCTGGGCACGTGACTGGGGCTTCATTATGAATGTCTTACGAGAGCAGAGATGCTGTAAAGTTAGGTTAGGATGATGCCGAGGGCCCTCAAGTGACAGGGGCCCTCAAAAATTTGGAGCATAATCGGATTGGTTTGGGCTGGGGGCCCAATATGATATTATTTCATGGGGCCCAAAGTGTGTAACAGCGTCCCTGTATGGGAGAAATAGCATGTAGCATTTGTTATCCAGCAGGTTCAGCTTTAAGGCAGAACATCCACTGACTAAGTAATGGTAAGTAACATACACGCACCAAACAATGGCTTTTCTCTAAGAACTGGGTTATGTGTATTATTAGTCATCTCAGCCATAATAACAAAAAAGTTAAGCTACGGTACCATGCTTAAACATGCCTTTAAGAATGACCAATTGGCATATGCCTTTAAGAGGTGTCCGTGTGTCAGTGTGTGTGCGTGCCGCTCACTCGGTAACAGTAGGTGCAGATTCCATCGTAATAGTTTCTGCCGTTCGCTGCGATTCAGCATCCCCTCCCTCTGGCTCGTCGGGCCGAACGCGTCGCCATGCCGAGCCAAGTGGGTTCACTTTCGTTTAGGCGATAATTGCAATTAGCGGCGTTTTGGACGGCGCCGGGAGCGGGCCACTCCGTCCGAGGCGTCTCCGTCACGTAGCGCGTCTAGCAGCTCCACCACGTGCCAAAACGCAGGAAGCGTGCGTGCGATTTGGCATGTGCACGGGCATTGTGTGATTCACTGCGAGCGGAGACGGAGGTCCTCTGGGGCGCGGCGGATATTAACAACACTCGGCTCTTCTGTCGTCGTCCGCAAGGCGGGTCAGGACCCTTTCTCCGGCAGAGACCCGTGGCAAACGATGACAGCTCTTCAACGAGTAAAACTTTGCCAGAGTGCTACCTTAATGGTCAGGCTTGGGATTTACTTCCAGAAACACCTGATTGGCTGATTGACCCTCGAGCAGCTGCAGGTGGATGCTGCGGCCGTACTTCCTGTGCTTTACTGAACGCGTGCGGGGAAGCCCTTGGGCCCCTTGGCATCTGGGTCCCCCAAGCGCGGAGCTCTTCTCGCGCCGCGGTGGCTGCCGCAGTTAGCGTGAGGCTAACTAGCCAGGACTGGATGCCGTGGCACGTTTGAGGGGTGCTCAAGCACTCAGTGGGGATGTTCTGCTCAATTGGCTCACGCTAGCCTCAGCTCAATGGGGGATTGGTGGGGGCCACTTAAGCCTCTGTTGGGCTCAAATCTGAGGTGTCACTTAACTCCCTGGAATCAGCACATATCCCGTCATTTGTCACCATCTCTCATTTTTTTACACCTGACAGCCTTCATAGATCTACTGTCACTTAGCCCATCTCCAGTCCCTCATCATGTCAGACATGCTTTTCAAAGATTTAAAGATCTGTATGGACAGATAAACCGATTCACTCAAACCTTTGGAGCTTTATGAACTTGGTGTCCATATGCTTGTTCGTCATCTACCTTCAGAAGCAGTTTTCTCTGGACTCGCCCGGGAGAATTTGGGTGAAGGGGCGACCATGGGGGACAGGGACAGGAAGAAAGGAGAGGCTGGAGGCCGCTTAATGAATTCAGCACATTAAGGGGCTACCTGCTGTGAGACTCTCCCGGAGAGCGAATAAATAAAATTTAAAAATGCAGTTCCCAGTTTCGCAGAACGTCCTGTCGGCTGTGGACAGCGGCCTGGCATGTGGGGGCCTGTGGGGTGACTACCCTGCCCCACGCCGTTTTGGGGTAGGTGAAGGATCCCCCTCCTCTTGCCCTAAACCCCCCCTCCCCTCGAACTCTGCCCACCCGACAGGACAATACGGCCCCCCCGCCTCCCTGGCCCTTGGAACGAGTCCCTCTCCCCTGCGTCCCTCACACTGAGACATTTTTCCACATTGCTCGGATTAGGGACACTTTCACTTAGATCTATGTGTGTCGCCCCGCGGACAATGAGTCGCTTGGGGACGGGATTAGTAGGATTAAAGGGGATTCACATATGTCCAGTTCAAGCAATTGGTATTCAAAGCTTTACACTTTCAAATGCCACCAAGAGAGCAGAGACGAGAAGAACCTTCCTTTGAGTTCCTGCACCTTTATGGGGGGGGCCTCCTTTTTGGTCCAAACAATGCTTTTCTGGATACACATTTTCACTTTCGGGAGGTGGGGGCCGGGTGGGCGGTGGGGAGGGGTGGTGGTTACTGCTGTGAGACACCAAGAGGAATATTAGAATCAGTTTTTTTTTTTTTTTTTTGAGTTATGAGGGACATAAAGGAATTTTGCGAACAGGATTTATTACATACTGATTTTATTTATTTGCAAAATAAAGCGTGGAGACTTAATATTCACACATAATATAGTGACAGGATAGACATTCAAACAATCCGAGTGGTTTAACATCAGCCACCTGGGCGGCTGCCTCTCCCGCCTTGTGTCAGCAGCTTGAGAAGTTGAGTGCGTATGACCGACGTCTGACAGAATCCTTTCAGCCCTATTAAAACATTCACTTGGTGTAATATGCCTAGAGCACTCTTGGCAATAGGGGGAAAAAAATTCAAATGAACTTTTGGTGTTTTGTGTTTAAAAGAAAATTATAAATTAATATATGTCCCGAACGTAGTAAGCACAGAGGTAACCGTTTTTGAAAACTTCCTTAATTGTCCAACTTTCCGAAGAACAAAGTCACATTTCATCTATTTTAAATTGCAGAATAAATACATTTCAAGATTAAACTCTTTGCTTAAACATTTACAAATTCAGCTAAATACAAGTGAAACAAACATTCGATATAAACATCGATTTCGTGGAGACACTGACTTTCGGATGGAAAGGCGGCTATAGGTACTGCAGCAGATGACATATCGCCACATTCTGGTATCTCAGTTAGAGAAAAGCCGCTTGGTTTCAGTTTGCAGATGTGGCTAATGAGCATTAATACAGGCACGGCGCTTTATCGTTGTTTCTTGGTCTTTTACAGCATAAGTTTTGACAGGGATACCTGACAGCGATTCTCTGAGTCGGTTTCATGTAACACTGCAAAAGTACCTGCGCATTTTCCGGTCGGCACGATTGTATCTTACTGCCAAAAGCTGCATGTCGTGAAGGGGAACTTAACAATTTTACCTTAAATATTTTATATGAATATTGAGCAAGTTCTGGGAAACAAATGTTTTGTGTTAATGATGGCGGTACGGAGACGTGTGTAATTCAGTAGAAAAAAAGTCTTAACCAACCCGTTTGATTTCTTGCCAGTATCATACTGTGGTGTTCAGTCGATTATGTTGTCCAATTAATTCCTATGATTTATCATTCGATTTCATTAAGTTTCTGTTTTCCATCACTTTTAAAATTGAATCACAAATACAAGTTAGCAAACTAACGATATGAAACGCAATCCTATAGCGAAGAATCCTTAGTGAGGTTTTTCCACCACCTTAAAACCTGCTCCGCGTTGCTTAAAGGCAGAGGGCAGTACTGAAACCACCGATTGAATACATTTAAGCAGATATGATATGGCAGGTCGCATCGTACAAAGTCAGGGGGCGGCCAGAAATCTACGTAAGCAGAAGCACCTCACCGAAAGTTAACTAAACGCCGCTTTGACTGAATGAAAGAGTTACTTTGTTACGCCTGGGTTTTGCCTGTCTGTCATTCGTGGCTTTTAAACACCATGCAATGACCGCTCGTTACTCTTTAGACACAGAAGCAGCTGTAAATGGGGTTTCCGAGAGCGATCTGCCGCCGCCGGCGTTTTCCGTGCGTAAATTACAGCCCTACTCCCTCCGCCTGACTGAACGGAGCCAAGGCGCCCCTCACGTCTCCCCTCCGCCGTTGCTGAGCTTTGCAGTAGCGCCTATTTTAATCAAAAGACTAAAGATGTAGATGTATTATACGTTTGCCCTTTCTTAAGGCAGCTTTTTGCGGTAAACTGCGGGATTACTGGCACTCGCCATCGTCAATATTCACACCTGAACAGAAGTACAGTTACATAAGCAGTGGAATGAGAAAGGAATATTTGCAGGGGGAAAGGCGAATTTTCGGTCTCTCGTCACTGGGTTACTGTGGCATTAAAGCTTCAATAAAGCGAATCTCGTAGT
This sequence comes from Hippopotamyrus pictus, assembly GCA_026781145.1. Taxonomy (NCBI): domain Eukaryota; kingdom Metazoa; phylum Chordata; class Actinopteri; order Osteoglossiformes; family Mormyridae; genus Hippopotamyrus; species Hippopotamyrus pictus. The sequence continues at coordinate 2,648,373 of JAODLC010000065.1, read as the reverse complement.
CGTATGTATGTATGTGTATGTGTGTGTGTGTGTATATATAT
>JAODLC010000065.1:2588538-2599338 GCA_026781145.1 Hippopotamyrus pictus | reverse complement strand
GAAAGTACAGATAATTGCCGTAAAATGTAATGGAGTAAAATAAAAAGTATGCATTATTATTTTTACTTAAGTAAAGTTCAGATACGTAAAAATGTACTTAAGTACAGTAAGGAAGTACAAATACTTTGTTACATTCCACCACTGTTTCTGGGTGACTGGAAATTCCTTATCTGGAATTGAATTTGGTGATCAGTGTTGACACACGATATGTCTTCTGCATTTAACCTGTATGTGACATAATAGGGGGCTGCTAATTCGGCATCCAAGGGGTAGTATCTCGCTGGGTGGGGATTCAGACCAACAAGCTTTTAATTACAAGGGAGCTTCCCTAACCATTAGGCCACCACTGCCAATACCAGACAGCATTGTAACATTGTATGCATGACGGCAAGTGTCAGATAAAGTGTATAAAATCACATGGAATGCCTCACCAAGTGTGGCTGGATAAGCTTAAGAGCAAAGACCTTTTGCTCACTGTTTGTCCCCCCCCCCCCCCTCAACTCCAAAAATCTCTCTGGTTCCCCTGGACGACGCACTCTAAAGATATGGGTTGAAATAGTTCTTAATGTAAATAACCTTTCATGTTCTTAATTACTGTACAGATCCTGTTTGCAAATCGTTATCAGTCCATTATTTAAAATGGGCTCTGATATGACAGAATCTATTGTTGTACCCACCCAGATACAGGACAAAAGCAGTAGGTCACCCAGGTGTTCTGTGCATTCTGCATGTGAGCCCCACCACCCGGTATTACATCTCATCCAAATGGCTGCACTGTTCTTACAGCTCAGTGTCACCATCACTGCATTGAGACCTACAGACGCAGCTAACCTGTGGGACACACCAAAACCTCTTCTAGCATCAACTCAGCTTTTTTGGTTGGTTTCCCATCCAACTACTGACCAGGGCCAAACCTGCTCAGCTTCTGGTAAATTACGCAGTCGGAGCTACAGGCGGTAGATGCAGGAAGCTCAGCAAACCACTGCAGCTTGGAGCTCCCATAGTGTGCGTCCCCAATGGTGGAATAAGCTGTCAAACCATGTCTGGTCATCAGACTCCCTCTCCACCTTCAGGAAACACTTCAAGTCCCTTCTGTTGCATGAATTTTACTCACAATTTTACATTACTCACCTGATTGTTCTTTGACTGCTATATATAGTAAATTGCCTGAATCCATTTATGTTGCATCCGTTGCTGCTCCTGCCCATCGGACACTGTACATACCGCTAATTTATAATCCATACTTTATACTTCTACACCTTTAATTTTCATCTTTATATATTAAAGCGTGTATGACTAGCTCTGTGGCTTGTCCGGGGCCTGAGTACTGAATTTCGCTCCACGGCATGTGCCAACATGTGTGGAATGACAATAAAGTTCTTGAATCTTGAATGTGGCAGTTACTGGCTTTGACGCACTTTCATTAGGTTCTTACTTTGTTCATCATTTTGAGTAGTTTAACAAACCTCCACCGACAAAGAGTGAGATTTAACTCCTGCTCCTGTTTCTGTCTCTCTTTCTGTCGGCAGGCCTCAACTACCACCAGCAGCTGCCCCAGAGGCCAACTCCTTCCCATCGTCAGTGGGACTCCATCTAACCCCCGCGACCCAGAAGGATAAGCGGTTTGGAAAATGGATGGATGTGTGGATGTGTAGCTGTTTGTGTAGCTCCTGCTTCAATAACTGCTGACCCCTGTACCTGGGCATTCATCGGAAGCTAAGCCTTGCTGCACTTGTGCCAAAGTGACTCCTTGAAAGAATGTATGTTTGCAATGTGGGGTAGGGCGGGGGCAGGGGGGTTGGGTATTCAGTAAGATTAGTTGAGGCCCCTTTATAGCATCATGTATGGAAGGACAGAGCAAATCATGCTAATGGAGCAAATGTGAAAAGGTGCTTTGAAAAACTATTCAACACTGGAAGCGCAATCAGCTGCCAGCTTCCTGCCAGGAGACAGCTGATCATTTGCAAAATGACACCACTTAACCTGGCAACACCTCCTGCAACAACAGTTTCTCCAACACACTTTATGAATGATACAGGCGTTCATTATTGTTATCGTGTATTTACTAAACTGTCCTTTATGTCTTTTACTGGCTTCCTTAAAACAGCACAGTGTACTCAGTGGTTGACAAGTGGCTTTAACTTGTAAAATTCGTATGTATATTTAATGGAAAACCCCCACCGTTTTACGTTTTTACAGTATTTTTCACACAACCACGACCAATTGTCATAAAATCAATGGTAATTTACATAACCCAACAGGAAAGACAAAGGCTGTAAAAAAAACGGAGAGTTGTCCACATATTTGTCAGCCTTTTATAATACATCTGCACACCTCCATGTAAAACCAGCGTAAGTGATGTGTTAGTGTTCATGCTTTATTTGTTAAACTTCGGATAAGTTCTTTGCGCAAGACAGCACCCCCCCGGCCGGCTGCGCGCACTAAACTCCGCCCCCCGTCGGCCACGCGCAAGTATTGTCCTTCCGGTTACCGTAAAGGGACTTTCGCTGCGGCATTCCGGGGCCGGGTGTTTTCCTGCCTGCAGTTACTGGAAGCTCGCTGGTATCCTTCCTTCACATTATCGTTACGGAGACGTCGCCCTGTTTCCCAGCCTTTGGCGCTGATCCACTTGGGCCTTCATGATGCCGCTGCTCCTTGCTTCGGCTTTAGTCGCTCTGGTCGCCGCCACACACGGTAAGTGCCGCTGTTTACGACCGATCTGCGCTTCTCCTCCGACGCCGTTAATGGGTTTTCTTTACCCGATCGCGTTCATTGTGGTCCCCAGTAATGGCTCCGATGGTCATACTGGGCGATTATTTGAGTTCGTTGGCATTTTAAGGTAATTCCGACATGTTTCTGTGAGATTTCCTTTGCGTGTCTGGGCTCTGGACGCCCTCGGCGACGTGACTATCAGAAGATCCCGAGTAAATACGAATAAACATCCCAAGCAAACGGAGGACTGTGCGGGGCATTCCTAAATACCACACCTGTATTTTATTGTCAAATACATGAAACTGTAATGCGGAGATAAAATGATCAAATCCGCGTGATTCCCCTTCCTCTGCATAGAAAGCCGTCATAGCCAACCGGAGAAATGTACCGGAATAACGAAAAGAAACAAAGAAAAATTCACTCGCACTTTCCTGGCCGTAAGTAGCTTACATCCGACATTTGACATTCTCGCATTTGGCAGTGTTTATGCCCAGCCCCTTCCCCCCCCCAATAATCAAAACCAAAAACATCCCCCTGGACCCCCCTAGATGGGAGAGGACCTCAACCCTCCCGACTCATTTTTTTGACAGATTGTTGCGAAACTTCTTGAATTATCATTTTTCATCCCTGCAGCATGTGTTTTATATCAGTAATGTCGCAGAAATCTGGCTCCATTTGCATGAAAGACGCGCTGCAATGAAGTGCCTGAGATATGATTTCTGCAGTATTTCACTACATGGACGCTTTTACCAACATCTGAACTTTAGTAGAATTAATATTTGAGCTTTGATGACGCTTGGGTATCCATATAAAGTTTACTTAAGGTAATAATCATGGAATGCTGTCATACAACGACAGCTAAAACTAGTAGGTACAATATTGGTGGCACCGGGTTTGAAAGGGGGAAACGGCCGGGATCGTCAAGCCGTCCGGCGGCGGATAAACGTGCTTTTCACTGCGGGGACAAACTGCAAGCCGGGTTTGTAAGGCCTACCACCTACGCTGGGTTTATTTTTAAAGGGCATTTGGACCGAAATGTCCGCCATAATTCGTCGTGGTAATGAGCCCAGACCGTAACTGAAATATAAAGATGCTACAATAACCATCGTAATCATAGGTCTGTTTATTATCCGGCGGAGCGAAATGCCTTAGTATAATCTGATCATATCGATTAACTAACGGAAATGTTTGTTCTTCCCTAGAGCATAGTTCAGTAAAAAAGGGAGATTGTGAATTTAATTAGATGGTTCTGTCTGTCTATATGTGTATATCCCTCTATCTATCACGTAATAGCAAACGTCCATTATTGTTTTGTGACTTTGGTGAGGGTCTGAGTATAAACTTTGTGTGGCAGTAGTACCGCAGATGCCACTCTGTCCTTTGCATTACAGCTGGGTGACGGTGCACCAACATACCCTTTGTGAGAGAGGTATCCCGGGAACCTTGAGCATTGTCAGGTCCGATCACTCGGGGCTATAGCCGGGTTTGCTTTAGCCACGATGCCCCTTGTAAACTTGACTTGCCCCTGATCTTTTCAACAGCAGGATATTCCCCTGCCGAGAACATTAATCTTACACCCACTGGTGAGCGGAAGTAGGGACCGTTTGGATGATGCTCAGTAAGCAGCGATCGGTGCCCTTAAGGCAGATGTTTTAGGACATGTCTGTATGGGTTACTGGTACAGAAAATCACTGATCATGCGTGTTGCTCACACCGCTTTTAAATTATCGCTTTATCCAGCAAGGAGCGGAGTTCTATAGTCCGTCTGCCGAGCCGATCGGGAGTCGCCCACTTTCTGCCTTAGCTACAGCCGCGGTGCTGACAGTGGCTCAGATCCGTGTGGCAGAACTTGGAGATCATTTGCATGGGAGGTCTTGCAACATAATGCAGCATTTCCACTGAAATGAACTGGAAGATGTAAGACATCTTGTTGGCCCAGTAGATATGGTCCCAAATTTAGGATTGTAGCCAATTGTCTTGGAACAGGATTCTAGAGCAGTGGTTCGCAACCATTTTTGCACCATGACCCAGGTTTTACCGTGCCAGCTCAGTGGTGACCCTATATAAAGTATCAGTTTAAATTGACGCTGTGATCAAACATGCAGTGCACTCTGTAATTTTACGCCAATCAATACCTATCGCACAAATCTGATTGGATGTGTCAGTGAATTTTAAACCATCTGTGGTTTGGCTTCTTGGATTGGTTGAGTGTTCACTAGTTTTGCGCTAAGCATTTGCAGACCCAAGACCTGTTTATATATGTTAATTTTAGAATTGGGGCTGGGAAATCTGATTATGGATCAGCATAGGAGAACTCCTTGGGTTGTGACCCATGGGTTGATAATTGCTGCTCTAGAGTTAGTTACTGAACAAAGAAGTCCAGTTTTTAAATGAAGTGTGGTGGTGTAAACCACAGCATTTGTTCTCTCTAAGATTCTGCTCTCTTTATTAGATTTTTTATTTTTTTTTAAATTTTAAAGCTGAAGCCAGTTAAATTGTTGTTGAGTTTGCATAAGTCAGGAAATGGCACTTTGGTTTATATTGTGGTTACTTGGCCCTGTCTGTTTCTGGGTACTGGTTGTTTACCATGTGTCAGCGAGAGGGGTCACATACGGATTTGACGATCTAAACACTACTGAAAAGGGTTCTGTATAATCTATTCTGTAATATCATCTTATTGTAGCCTAAAATGTGCCTGTCTGCTGTTTTTCTTTGTGTTCCCCAATCAAAGGCTAAAATTCAGTGCTGATTCCAACTTCCTCTTCTGAATAACGAAGGGTTAACACTTACAGTTGCATTGCAGGATCTCACCACACTCTTGCCATCTCTAGGTTCCTTCTATCTGGTGGTATGTACAAAGCCAGGAAGGAAGACATTTTGAAAACATGGCTTGCAGATACACAGGAATATTTTTGTAGGTCATTTAAGGGGAAGTGAGTCACACGCAGGGACCACTGAGAGTCTTGTTTGCGTCTTCTCTGACGTTTGGTCCACCAGCGTACAATGTAGGGACCCTCAGTTGCAGGGAATCCCAGGTCTCACAGAAGCGTGTGTTTCCTTTGTTGGGCCTTGGCCGGTTTTGATTTAGGCCACGTTCTTACAGTACACACACACATCTGTTCTGAGGGGGCTCCGTTTGGTAGCCAAGTAGCAGATTAGACCATTAATGTGAAACCTGCAGTTCTGACATATCTAGGTCAAGTTTTTAAAGGGGCAGATCGTGCTAATTGCTTAATGCACCTTAAGCATAACTTTGTTTTTTCCCTCTTTGATTCCTGAAAATGTTCACTGTTCGTCTTTCTGCCACTCCGGGCTCCATTTTGAAGAGCGTGTGCATAAGATGTGTCACCATCTGCTAATGACACCAATTAAACTTTGACGTGCAATTACTTATCACTTTGTGACATTCAGGATTTGTGTGATCATGACGCGTCCTCAGTAGTTGAATGTAGCGTTCATTTTAATGTGTATGTTTACACATCCACAGACATACATGCACACACAGCTACTTACAGCGAGTAGTTGGCGTGTGAACATGCGTGATCAAATGAAGTTTACAGTGAACATCCTTTGATGTGACGTCATTTACCAAATCTTGCACTTGGTTTAGTTTTGGGTAATGTGGGTGAAATCTAACTTCTGACCCACCTCCATCCTGTCTGCTGGGTGTTATACATAATCTTGTTTATTTCAGGTGTCATACTTGTGCATATATTCTGGCTGTTTCCTGCAGGTGGGACTTTTGCTGAATTTTTGCTGCTAGTCAACTGGGCTAGTTCAGTGAAAAATGTTCAGCATTCAAATCTTTCTTAGCCACTGGGCTAGTGTTCTTTCTTTTGTACTTGCTGTTTGTCTGGATTGCTCAGCTCAGGTGAGTTGGTGAACTCTAGCTCTCTGTGTTTCTGCCCATGTTTTCCTGTGTTGTCATCCTTTGTGTACGCACATTATAAGCACTGTTGTGTAAAATGACATTTCGATGCACTCTGCGCACTGAGAAAAGTCACTGACGAAGATTATCTTTTTATTCGTTAAATGTTTAAAATGTCATTTTAATGTGAAACTCGCGTGGAGTTTCCCCCACAAAGCACCATATCTTTCTCAGAAATCTGTTTCTCGTCTATTTTTGTTGCATTAAGATAAGATCTTAGAGCTTAATTGATTCATGTGAGGGGAATTTTTGTCCAGTGGCACAGAAGAAATGAATGCCACAAATCATAATGCGAGTATAAAATAAACGATATGTAAAGTAAATCGGTAATAAAATCAAGCATTCATTTAATAAAGAGAGAGAACTGTGCAAAACGGCAGCATTGTGGTATGTTAATGCCGGCGTCCTGCAGCAGTGCGTCCTGCAGCAGTGCGTCCTGCAGCAGTGCGTCCTGCAGCAGTGCGTCCTGCAGCAGTGCGTCCTGCAGCACAGCAATGCACGGACTTTAAGGGGTAGGGCTAGTGGCACAAAAACCTTTAGGTGAAGATTTCTCTTAAAATCCGGCTTAAGGTTTCCATAAAATAAAATCGGTTGCACAAAACACTTCTTAAGGTTTCCTTAAAATGTTCAGTTAAATACTTGAGTTCTCCTTATCTTGGTGTTGTACTTAAGGAACCCCTTAAAGTTTATTAAACAGTTGCACAAAAGACCTTAACAACCAAAGTAAAACAAAGTACTTCTGCCTATTGCTGCGTTCCATTTACCTCAGATGTTGGAACTTGTCTGGGAATGACGTCACACGCAGCTTAACCCCGTTCCAGTTCAGCAAGTCGGAGAGCCATTTAGCAATACCAGGGACCTCTTTCGAACAGCAGGATTTCTTGCTTAGCTGGATAACTTGGTGGATTTAACTTACCCCGGTTTCAATGTCCTTTATCTTCGTTCACTTACATTTAGCCCAGACTATTTTTAAATCTGACAAGTTGTCTGGGTAAGCCAGAAATCCTGCTTAATGAAGCAGGCCCCAGTTCTAGTCCAGTTCATTGTTTGCGATATCAGTTGATAACACATTGCTCAATATTTTGCACATAACACTGTAGCAACACGTCCACAGATAACGGTGGGAGAGGACTGTGTGTACGGCTGATTTAATGAATCACAGAAAAGACATAAGTGCCATCGAACAGTGTAAAACTACAGCTTTAACTTCGGTTGATGAAGGGCGCAGTCATCTTCAATTCTGAGGTCACGGTTGTCTGGATTCCTCCGACTTCGGAGACGTTTCAGTTGACACTTCCGACTAGGAACCCGTTATTTCTGAGTTATGAGTTCAAATGGGACGCAGCATATATCCTAACCGCGACATGGCTGAGTCTATGCTGATACATGAAGAAAATGGACACGAGAAGAATGTTCCGCCACTCGGAGAATCCAGTGCATTTGCCTTTTTCTAAGTGCAGTGCAGTGGGGTACACCTTAAGAATTTGCGTATAACGTCACTCCCTGAAGTCCACAAGGGGGCTGGAATGGTTTGTGTCAGTCATGCACCGAGTTGTCTGCCTACCAGTAATTGCAGAGTTGGTCAATAAGGCATTTGCATAAACTCTGGCAGGCTGTCAGATCATTACAATGAGCAAACCCAGACTTATTTGCTTGTATGTCAGTCACTTTTTACAATCGGTAAAAAGTTTGCTTTTAGGGACGTCGGCCACAGTTTACCTGTAAGGTTTTCTATTTTAGAGGCACCTCAAGACACTGAGGGTAGGTCGGTCTAAATTTTATCTGTTGGCGATTTCATCTGATCTCAGCAAAAAATTTTGGAAAGCGCTAGAAGAAAAGCAGTTTGTCCGACTACAGTTTCAGTGGAGAACTGAAATGTGAACATCCTCTTTTTAAAAAAGTCACGTCCATGTTTGCTGAGCTTAACTAGTGAACTTCCTTCAGCCAGTGAGTCCCAGTCTGGTCCTCGGGGCCCACATTCTTACTGGGGAGCTGAGCGGGAGCTACGGTGTGGCCTGTCTGGCAGGGAGCTCAGAGGGAGCAGAAACATGGACTGTCAGGCAGGGAGCTCAGAGGGAGCAGAAACACGAACTGGCTGTGGAACCCGAGGACCGGATCGGGAAACGCTGGCTTAAGTTACACGAGTTCACTGCAGTGTCTCAATGGCTGCTCCCACCCAGAGTCCAATTTCAATCTGCTTTTCAGACAAACCGGAGATGTTTATATACTACTGGTGCCATTTCCGAGACATACTGATAGCCCCCAGCCCCTGCTGTGGTCTGTCTCCCCTGTGAGGGGCTGTACTGCGTTTGTTTGGGCTTGTGTGGGTGAGAATGGGACATGGACTGTGAGCGCGGCCATGCCCTGTTTCCTGGCAGACGAGGGACTCCTCGCACCCGCACAGAGAGGCTGTCTCGTGGGTTTCTTTTTATTGTTGAAGCGACACAACCTGGGAGCGTGACTTCCTGCTTAAGTGGCGGCACATGACCCCGGACCGCAGTGCTGTCACTGAAACGCCCCCGACCTCCCACCTCACCTGCTGCCGCTGTTACAGTGGCGAGAACAGTCCGTCGCGAACTGAAAGGGACCCAGCCTTGTTCATTCCATGCCACGTCACAACCGTGGAGGGCACCGAATGTTTTTGAGGCAGCAGACCCACGTGCAGGGCGTGAATAAACACATGGTGGCGAGTGCAGGAGACTCTCTATTGAAGGAGGCGGCAGCTCAAATAAAATGGAAGTTACCGTCTTTATTAGCAACCACTATCGGTTTAATACTACCAGCGGCACAGACAATTTACACGACACTCACCGTTGCATGCTAATGAAACACGCATGTCACGGCAAACACTGCATGGTTACAACATTTATTATTAACAGAGATACATAAATGCATATTAATTTACACTAAAGTGCAATGCGGCGCAAAGCATGCTGGGAACTGCATAATTAGTCTTACTGACCAACCGCGCTGCATCACATTTTTGTCAGCCAATCGTGGGGGTGGCATCAGAAAGAAAAGGTTATCCTCAGAGACACTGTACAGGCGGTACCGAAACGATGTTGATTCCATCGATTTTTGTCTGAAGTATATGGAGGGGAGGTAAAGATTGTCTTAATATCAGCATGGCTCCAGGCTCCAGACGGAGATGACTGGGCGTGAGCTTTGATTACACACAAGACTGTGCAGCACAAGGGCATTTAGCAGGAAAACACTCCTCGAATCTAATTTAGTCAGCGCTGGATCTCTGGGAAATGTTAGTATATGCAGCCTGTCATCACACAGCACACATTTAAAGGAGGCCCCTGTTAGCCTTTCCTGGTTTCCCCCTTTCCTTTAGTGTGTTGTTTCCTTATGTGCGTGTAAAAGGTCTGCAAAGTCTTAAGGCCCAAAGACGACGCTAAATAAAGTAGCTCTCAGTCTACTGTAATCTGCCTGAAACGTCTTGCTGAAATTCCAGCCCTTACTTCTGTGACATGGTGAGGTCATCTCGTGGCCACTTGCCCGGCAGGGTCTGTCTGCAAACTGCAAGACAAGGACAGAACCTGTAGGGCAAGCTGACCCATCAGAGCACACTGGGCTCATTGGAGGTGGGGCTTAAACCTCTAACAGCGCGTTTCAGTGTTATAGACAGTGAGTAGAGATGTACAGTATGAGAAATGTTTCTGGAACACTGAAGCATGTAAATCTGTTGTAGTATACCCCAAAAATAAAATTATAAACAGTGAAAATGAGCATAAGAAGGCCCTTTTAATGACCATGAACATTAAATCCCCCCTGGGAAAGCCTCACCTCTGTCCATTTGAAGGGGCAGCTGGAAATGACCTTGTTCAATGTCCCACCCGCCCACAGGAAATTTGTTATAAATTTCTTCAAAGAATGTGGATTTTTATTCAGAGCTTAGTACTAGTTTGAACTAGTTGATGATTATAATTGTCATATCTCTGTACTGTCACATATCAGCAGAACTACTCTGGAGTACTTTACGTACATTTTGTTTCTAAATCTAATACAGTGGTACCTCGGTTCTCAAACTTAATCCGTTCCGGACTTCGGATCGAATCCTGAAAAGTTCGAGTTCTCATCGAATTTTTCCCATAAGAAATAATGGAAAACCAATTAATTGGTTCCCGGCCCCCCAAAATTACACCTAAATATGT
>JAODLC010000065.1:2575469-2587118 GCA_026781145.1 Hippopotamyrus pictus | reverse complement strand
AATAGCTCAGAGTTGTTAAAATCTTATCTAGCCCTGATTTAAAGGAACCCAGGGTTTTAGCTTCTACTACACTAGCATTACTGAGGAAGCTAATGATATATACTTAGGCAGTGATATGTTTTATTGATTATAACCCTACATTTAGCTACGTTTATTTTATCGATTACCGTACATTTAGCTTGGTAGCAATATGTTTACTTAATTGCCATGATTTTAATAATTATAACCGTGATAAATGGGTAATGGCAATTTTTCTTTAATGATATGCATTTAACTGCAGACCTAATTATGTTGCACGTAATCCAGATTTTTATGCACTGACTGAAGCAGGAGCTGTATATACTGTAATGCTGAACAGTTATATATGAAAACGTTTATAAGAAGGTTACTGACCGTTAATAGGGGTCCCCTCTCAATGCACTCTGCACAGCGACCCACAGCGCTTTTAGCACCAAACTATTTTACATAATTTGCTTCCACCTGAAACATTACAGCGGTTTTCTCGGCTACGCTGCGCTATGGCGCTATATAAAACATTGGTTTTAATTTCCCATATGATACTAGACTACCAGCCCCTGTATACCACCAGCACTAGCGGTGAGTGTAAAATCTACTAATCCGTTTCCTGTCTGAGTGCAAGATCAACTTGTCTCTCATCCCCGCGGTGACTCCAGGCGAAACCCGCACTTAATCCCTTCATGACCATAATGCACTTGTAGCATCTATATTCAAATCATCCCAGAACACTGGGAAATCATTAGTACTTTTCCTGGTTATGTCATGGTGTATCGCCCATTTATTGTCGGCCCATAACATAATTTCAGCTGCTGATTCATTTTCTGAACCCTTTACGACATCTCTCAAGCCGTGCTGGAAGTCAAATGAAATCAATTTTACATTTTACTGCAACCCCGCACTTAAGTTAGGAAAGGACAGATGGATTATACTGCATTTTAAAATCAGTTTCCTGTAATACACCCCTCTCAATTTCTGTGTGCCGTCTCATTGATCTTCTAAAACTGCTGCCATCAATGTTTAGGTATTCAAGCGGGGGAGCAGAAGTGCTTTGCTGCCCCATAGCGGTCGGTCAGTGTTCTGCCGCATTTGAATTCGATGTAAACTTTGCGTTCTTTTACCAATCAAGATCTTAAGATATTTCTTTCTTTTTTGCCCACAGCCGTTCCGCCACCCGAAAATGTCACCGTCCATTGTCACAATCTGGAGAACGTCGCTTACTGGAACTACAGTCAGCCCAGCCTTTTGCCACGGTTTGTGGTGTACGTTTATGGATACTCAAGGTGGGTGCTGTGCGTGTGCGTGCACGTGTGTTTGTGTTTCAGTGCTTCTCCCTCGGGTTGCACCTTAATTGTGACTCACCACAATTAATGCATCTCTGGCTGCAGTGGACCAGTACTGGTGCAGAGCTGCAACTACACTGGAGACTACTTCTGCAACATTTCTGCTGAAACAAAGAACATTGATGAGCACTTCTACATAAACGTGACCGCCCTGGTGGGGACGAGCGTGTCCCTGCCCGCCGATTCGGCCTCATTCTCCTATTCCACATTCTATGACGGCCTGTGTGAGTTTTAACTCTTTACGGTGGGAAAAGCTGTTTTTTTGGGGGTTTTTTTTGCGTGTGACAGCTTCTGATTGGTGTCGGTGAATTGCGTGTCTCCTCCAGGGCTTGCCCTGTCTGCCCCCTAGTGGCGGCGGCTGCTCTGTGCTTAATGTCACCCGTGGTCCTGCAGGCACTGAGCTGCCACTTGGTGTCACTGTTGAGCAGCCATTCATCCGACCGAATGTAAAAGTTTCATTTAGAATAGTGGGGGTCGAAGTGTAATATAAGAAGTAAAGAGCTCTTCTGACTCCCCTTGCTCGGATCCATTCAGAAGGACCTAGGAGGGAGATTCTGAAATGTTGCGGTAAATCAGAAAGGGATTGAGGTCCTGATATAACAGCCATCCAGCTTAAAGTTCGTTCAAAAGGAATTCCTCTTACAAAATTACAGGGGTCATTAATTTAGGTGGTTTGGGAACAAATGCAAACTTATTGATTTATACTATTTGTAATTCAATTTCAGGCAAACTGGATTTCCCTAAACCAACCCTGAACATCGACCATGACTTGATTAAGATTACATTCCTTCACCCTCTTCATGAATATGAGAAGCTGCAGAACATCCGTAACAGAAATGACTATAACTTGTTTAGGTTTGAGGTCATAACCAAGAATAAGGTGAGTCAGTCTTGACGTTCCATTCCAAAGGCGTGCTGTCAGCAGACCGATTGTCTTGGTTTCCCTCGTTGTTGACGAGAGCCGGATTCCCCTCAATGCCACCTCTCTGTCGTTACAGCGAGTGGCGAGTTTTCAGTGCGACGCCGATGAGGAGGAGGTCTGCACGGAGACTATTAAAGTTAATGGGTCCGAAAGACACTGCTTGAGATTAAAGGGCGGCATGAACGGCATCGATACCTCGCTAGACGAGGAGGTCTGCATAGGGGTGTCCCCGAAACCCAGTAAGGAGGTCTTTGTAATGTGATTAGCACCTTTCTGTTGGCTTTCGCCGTGTGTTCCGCTGCTCTTAAGCCACACCCATCTTGCAGATTTGGCGTATTATGCTGTGGTCGCCGTGAGCACCATCACTGTGCTTGTCGTCTTCCTGGTTTTTGCGGTAATGATGTACAAGAAGATCACCAGTGCCAACAGCTCCCTTCCCAAAACCATGGTAAGTTCTATGATTTCCGGTCGTCCTGGGCCTTGCAGGTTTGTCCCTGTGGAGGAACTTAACAGGGATGTTATTCCTGAGGTGGTATTCCTGGGGTCTGTGCTGACTGGGTGACCTAACCCTTGCTGATTGTCATTCCCAGGTCTCTGTCTTCGCGCACCAGTCCACGTCGACGGGCACGTTCGTAGTGAAGAGGGAGCAAATCCTGCTCCCAGAGTCAGTCGACAGCCCCACCAGCAGAGACGAGCTTCTAAAAAATTTGGAGAACGCCCCCCTGACCAGAAGCACGTCGGACTCCGACTGCTCGCGCTTTAAGATCGGCCCCTGCCAGCCCGACGCATCGGAGGGCAGTGAGGGCGAGGCGGACGAGGCGGAGACCACGGGCTTCAGTGGGTCAGGCTACGACCGACCCAAATTGCCCTTTGAGCAGCACAGCCGGGTCGAGATGAGCCCAGGGGAGACCGTGGATGGCTACAGAAACTGAGATTTAGGGTGACGCCCCCCACTTATGTGCACAATCAGGCCTCAGTTTTCCCTCCTCCCACGCTGAGCCGAGGATAGCTGGTGAAATACGGTCAAGCCCCCGCCTAAGTCCTGGTATCGTCACTGGTGAACCCGGCCTGGGAGAAGCCCAGTAGCGGAATGTAATGGGAAACCTTTCGCTGGTGCATGGGTGTGGGGGGGGGGGATATAAATCAGCAGCGAAACCCAAGACCAGCCCCTCCTAGGAAGCGTATCATGTCAGTCTGCTTTTAGCTTGAGCACTGCTTCTGGGCGTACAGAGGCCAGTTAGGCAAATGGACGAAAGCTTCCTGTAGTTTAGAAGAGAGCCAAATCTAAGCAGTTACTGGACCAAAAGAATATTCACCCAAAAAAAATGCATGCAAGTTCTACATAGATAAACTTCATTAATCTCTGGGGGAAGATTAAGCATTTTCTGTGTCTTGGATGCAGTGGCTGGGCCAAAATGAACTGTAGTATAGCTGCGGTCTCTATCTGGGTTAATGTTTTGCTCAACTCTGCTACATTTCCCATGACTTTTTTTTTTTCTTTTTGTTTGGCAAATGTGAAGCTGGTGAAGCTTGATCAGTGTTTATCTGTTAAGATCATTTGTAGTTTTGTCTCTGTCTGCATTCTTAAAGTGCATCTCAGTAGGAAGATTTTCCAGTTCTATGATGGTCTGAATTTCCAGTTATGCTTTTTTAGTTTTTTTTTTTTTTTCCCCCCCAGTGTAAATATTCAACAAGTTGTAATTCTGCACTCACCTTGCCTGCCATTTTCTCCGGAGTCCTTTGTCTCATGGCCGCTGGGATGGGGGGGCCTGCTCTTGGTGGCACAACCCGGTGGCCGTAGGTGCTCATGAGTGGACCATCGCGGGGGGGACCTTGGCCGAAAGCTCACATCACCCTCCCGTTTTGTTCAGTCACCTTTCTGCGGGACATGTAGGCTGCTTGGAATGGGGCGTGGCCTATCAGAACAGGCTATGACTGGCTGTCAAGTTGTCAACTTTCTGTTTAGTTGAAACTAAAATTTGAAATACCCATTTGATATTCATTTGAAATGCTGAGGCGCTTTCTCTCACAAACATGGTATACAGTTCTTACTGAAAATGGCACCATCTAGATTCATAGCCATGTTTACATAAGAATGATGCTTACCCATTTCAGTCAGTTTCACCCTGAATGTGCCACAGCAGCCAAACCACTAAGAATCTGACTGTGTATGTCGACGATTGTCGGTTAGCCAGCAGGCTAGCTGTGTGCTGTAAGTTTGAATGTGATTTTACGGTTGACGTGGAGACTCTGTGACAGTGCCTTTGATCAGTAGGGTAGCGTGCGGTTTGCTTCCTTTGCAGTGAGACGGAGATATCTGCCATTAGCCGAAATCGGTAAGGAAGAGGAAAGGAATGACGTGTAAGTAGAGAGGATGGATGGGGGCGGGAGGCACAGGTGACATGAGGTCATTCCTTTGTCCCCTAGCCCCTGATTACTGCGAAAGCACCTTGGAAAAACCCGCTGCTGTATAGCGGCAGCCCTGAGCTACATATGCATGCGGAGCAGGAAGCTTCTGCTGGCCGAGCGGAACAGTGCTGAGCCGGAATGAGAGGTGTATCTAGGACGATGTCGAGAGAAATTTGCTGGAAAATGTATATGGAAGAGAAGGTCATATATTTTGAAATTTGCACATTTGCTTTGTCCTTTACATTTTCAGAAAAAAAAAAAAAGAAAAATAGAGGCGTCTCCGTGGTTCGTGAAAGGCCTTTATCTCCAGAGGGTGTCACACAGCTCCGTTGCTCAGTTTGAATCTCCAGATTTTGTTGCCTGGTAACTTCCAGCCATGCAGCTTTTAGGCATTGCCGATGGCCTACCTTTCACTGGAGTGATTGCCGATGGCCTACCTTTCACTGGAGTGATTGCCGATGGCCTACCTTTCACTGGAGTGATTGCCGATGGCCTACCTTTCACTGGAGTAATATACTTTACTCACTTATGCTGATTTACAATATATCTGTTTGTTGTAACATCCTTGTAGAAATGAGAGAACATATTAATCATACCATTAAAATCATCGGAAGGAGCTTCTCTCTGTTTAATCAGAATCTCACTGATCCGTTTCTTTGCCATCTCAGCCTGATGGCTCTATTATTTTTTGATTATTGATCAATTAAATGTGCGTCATATCACTTACACTTCTGTGAAACACCACACTCTTCAATAAATAAAGGCACTGTTTATTTTGATAAACTGTTTTGTCCTAACTTGTTCAAAATAAAAATGTACCCTGGACAGCTGGTCCTGAGAAGCCTCATTTTGTTCAAAGGATTTAATTTATCTTTTCCCGGGGTAAGCCATTGTTCATCTGCGGAATTTACAACAAGGGAACAGGAGCAGTGCCTTTTAATGGCAAGTGTAAATCAGAAGGGGGGCGCATGGGGGACGCTGAAATACCGCGTCGGCCTCGATGGGAACGGCGCCGCGGCAACCAGGTCAAAAGGTTGCCTGGGTTCATGGCAACGGGCCCCCTGACCCTTCCCATGTGCCCCTCCAGCCCCACACAGAGCCCCACTTGTCCCGGTCTCCCGCGTCCTCGCTGTGGTATTGGGGCACGCCCCCCTCCTTACCCTCCTACTCCCTGCATTCCAGGGCTGGCAAGCAGAGGAGCCCGATTCATGGCGAACGGGACGGAACATGCGTGACCCAAACGACCCGGCTGGAGGTCGGCCTGAGGGTGCAGCACCTAAGCCCCGCATTACTAGTGAAAAGTGTTTTTTCTTATAAACAATTTAAAGCACAATATTCTGGGCTAAGCCTCCCACCCCCCTCCCCGTGACATAGCAGTAATCAGCTCTGACTCTTTCATATTTACCATAAACTTGAAGTGGGTCAGCGCAAACACAAAGGGTACTGCGATGAGGAAGCAGTGGAAAGGTCAGCCGCTATTTCGCCGCAGCTGCTGACGATTTTACTGTCCCTGATCATGTTAACCTGAGAGACAAGCGATCGCTTCTCCTTCCATCTGTTTACTTACACCAGTTACCTAATAGTTTTGCCCTGTGACGGATCAGCATCGCGTTTGGTTTGGCCCTGAAACCGCGCCCCCCAATCTGTGTAAAGCAGTGGTCACCACCTAGCTGACTGGCAAATTATATCATCGAGATGCTTCTCTAGTTGTCACTTTTCCCAGATGCCATGGACCTTGGCTTTGTGTTGCTGATGGAATATGGGCCCTGTGGAAATGGCGGCAGCCGGCCCAGGAAAGGTGATGAGGGTGACGTCACCAGGGTGAACCTTTCAGCTCTGTAATCTGATGTAATCTGCATGACTGCCATCAGACATCTGAAATTCCATCATTTCAGTTTGCTGATGTCATTCGCCTGATGGCCAATGGCATTGAGGCCCCTTACAGGAATGAGGTTGATTGCCCAATATCACAGCACTTCTTTCTGACCATCAGCAAGACTACGGAGCGGAGTTTGGATTTCAGCTTAGATCGGATCAGCACTCCTCTACACCACTGCCGCAGTGGAGGTCCTCTCCTGGGCGGCTCCGCAGTGTGTAAGACAGCGAAGCAGCGCCAATTCTTCCTTCACGGGTTAAAGAAGCTCATCAGCTCATGTCACATTCCGACAGGCGTGCAGTAGAGAGCTGCCGCACCGCGTGGTAATGGGGGTGTACGGCCCTCTGTCTCAAACCCCTGCAGAGTGAGTATGACAGCAGCAGCCTATCGCTGCATCTGATCTGCTTCACATCCAGGACATCTACTGTAGGTGCCTAAAGAAAGCCAGAGGAACTCCTCAGGGACACCCGGCCAACACAGCTACAGACTGATTCCACTCCTGGCATCGGAGCGTCGGCTCACGGAGAAACAGACCCCATAACGGCGCCTCCCCGCGGGTGGTAAGGCTACTCTCTACCTGATCAGGCCATTTAGCATAATAATACATATAATAATACATTTTTTAATATTATATTTTCTATTATCTTTTATTTATGCTATTCTATTTTATTAACGTGCTCATCCCTAACCTTCCTTTTTGCTTTACTACACGGAGCTATCAGGGAAATGTATTTCATTATCTGCATTATTGCCACATGCAGTCATGTTGCGCCTTACTGGAAAGCTGAAGTAGACGTTCATCTCCATTGCCCTGAATGTTCTGTTTCTTGATGTTGCACTATAATACAGCACCTGTATTTCCACCTTCAGGCTGTCGTTTATTCCTTGATTTAAATGTCACACTATTCAGCGTACTGATATGCTATAACGTGCCACTTTGTGCTTCCCAGAAACTAGACATTCTGTTACGGTCACTTCTCCAAACCTGTAACTTCCGCGACGGCGGCTTTAAAACACAGGCGGCCCCAGGTAGGACACCCAGAGGCGGCCTGCTGACTGCACTAAGATGCTGCCCCCCCCGACGGTCCTGCTGCTATGCATAGTCATGCTCCGCCAGCCTCACGGTACGGTCTTTACACCCTAACCCTCCACTTGTGTGTTTGTGAGTCTTGTGTATTTGTGTGCATCAAAAGAGTAACCATTGCTGTAACATTCAGCTTCAGGCAGCGAGGAGAACATCAGCAGTCCTGTTCTACGGGAAGTGAGGTTTCACTCAGTGGATTACCGGAATATTCTGCACTGGAAGGCCCAATCACACCCTGACGGGAAACAGAAATATTTTGTTCAGTACAAAGTGTGAGTAGACCCTGCGGCTTTCTTTGGTTTTGAGTCTGGCATTTTAACTAATGACTGGGGGGGGCATTGTTCAGCGGTAAGTCTGCTGTCACCAGCAGAGCAAGAATGTAAAGCATGAGAGCAAGGTCCTGAGGTCGGGTAAGGATAGGGGGCTGGTCTTTCTGCATGCCACAGCAACATGGGGCTCCCCGTCACCTCTGACATGCTAACTGTCCATGCCACAGCTATGGCGAAAAGCACTGGACCACTGCAAGACACTGCCAGGGCATCACAGAGCTGTACTGCGACCTGAGCCAGGAGACATCAGACCCCTGGGAGAGGTACTACGGGAGGGTGCAGACGGAGGCCTCGGGTCACCAGTCCAGCTGGGTGCTCAGTCCCAGGTTCAACCCACACTGGGAGAGTAAGTATCACAAACAAACCCGACCGATTCAGTACCTGTGGCCTCCCATTAACCATCCTGCGAAGCTCACAGACCTCACCAGAAATCACCGTTTGTGATCTGTGCAGCGTCAGTGAGCCCTCCCACGATGAGGCTGAGCGTGACAGAACGAGCCATCGTGGTCCGACTCAAACCACCGAAGTCCCCCTACCGGAGGAGAGGAGGCAGCTGGATCTCCATGAAGAAGCTACAAAAGCTGACGTACAGAGTCTACCTCATGCAGAGTGGCTCCATACAGGCAAGTGCCACCAGCTTTTAATGGCTTCCGTGTGATTCAGGCAGAGACTCAGAGCTGGCTGAACAGGCTGAATGCCAAGTCATGTACTCCCCGGAAAATAAAACCAGTGTGAGAGGAAACAAATCATTAACAAATGTCCTCGTGGATGAAGAGAGCTGCTGTCCATCCACGCCTGGGTATCAGATAAACTAAATGAAGGCCCATTGTGTCATAACTTACAATCAAATTTAAAAACCATGTGATTAGCGGTTAGCCTGGCTACCACCAGCTGTCTGTACGGGTCATAATGTCGACGGGATCAGTGACAGCCGCGTCAGATCTCAGCGCCGATCGCAGAGACGAGCGGATCTTCGCGGCAGAAATATTAGGATGGGCTTAACACAGTCATGCGAGTGACGACGAGGCGTGATGTAATTAGCGGTGACAGTGAGCAGCCCTTTCTCAGGCAGTGTGCGAGCGCTTTTTAACAGGTGCTTAAGGGCGATTTATGAAGCACGAGGTTCTGAAATCCACGGTTTGGGGAGATTATTTTTGCGCAAGTTCGTTTCCTGTTTTTTTTTTTATGTTCTGGCCCCAGCTGAGGTAAATATAACCCAAGTAATGAGAATCACTGTGCCCGCTGCTGCTCGGTCACTGTAATACAGATGCAAATATAACGAAGGGTAACTCGCCGATCGCTGACAGTCTGCAGTGTGACCTTTCTGGACTTCCTGGACTAGCAAGTGCCAAACGGTAGTGGCGCCACGTAGGTTATGTTAGCTTAGGCCCTAGGCTATGTGGTCACGTGTCCAAAACAGGATTTAGGTTGTAAGTGTATTTCCAGTGTATATTTATTGAGGGTGTAATGGCATTCACAGCTCACAATTCTGTACAAAACATTTCTGCAAAATAAATTACAAAAATATAACATCATAATGAGCTAAATCGTGTGTTGAGTGCTACCAAATATGGCCACATATCTGTCACGATAAACACCCCGTAAGCTACAGTTACTGGTCTGAATTTCCTGGTAAAAGTGCCTTGTGTGCTGCAGGGAGACTAACTTACAGAGGCAGTTCCTGCTTTGCTCTGGGCCCAGATGCTGTTGTCTCATGTAAGTTAGCATGTCGGGTATATTTCCAGCATCCTATCCGAGTTCTGACGGCCAACAGACCGTCTTGAAGTTATTAACTACCTTCTCTTCAGTGCTGGTCAACTTTACTGGCAAACCGAAAGGTTCCCAAACCGGCGATTATGACTGACTGTCACCAGCACTGACCAGTATAATTAACATAATGTTCTCTGTGTTGAGCTGCTTGTTAACTTAGGTTCCACTAGTATCAGTAATTGTATTAATTTGTTTCATTTTGCGTACTAAACCAAAAATGTCAAATGAAGACCAATTCATGTACCGTCAAGCCCTATTAGCCAAAACGACATACTTACATGACATATGGTTACATACGATTAAGGAGTCAATGACTGTGTCTGAATTTAGGGGCTACATCCTTCGAAGGATGTGGTCTATGCAGCCTTTGCACATTGCATCCTTCGAAGGATGTGGTCTATGCAGCCTTTGTACATTGCATCCTTCAAATAATGTGGTCTATGCAGCCTTTGCACATTGCATCCTTCAAACATTCGTGCAATGAAACTTTGGACCTCGGCAAAAGACTGACTTAGGGTGCATTTGAAGGTGCTTTCAAAATGGGGTCGCTTGTCGCACTGCTGTCACACATTGCGTCTTCAAATCCAGCCTTAGTAGCACCTGAATTCGAACACAGCCAATGAATATCTAGGCAAGTGCTGAGCGGCGCCCCCTAGAGGGCAGGACATGTCATGGCCGCAGCAGCTGCACAGCCCTATCGACAGCTCTGGTCATCTTGGGTCCTCCTGATTGTACCATGTTTGTGGCTGTCGGTCACGTTTTGGGGGTCAGATCTGAGCAGCCTGTACTCGCCTTTTTTGATCAGGAAGTGTACAAGCTGGAAGGCCATGTCACCCTCCTGGTGATTGAGCATCTGGAGCCAAAGACCACCTACTGTCTCCAGGCTGAGGCCCAACTCTCCCGGCTGGGCCGCACTGGGGACCGTGGCCGCCGGTCCTGCGTCACCACTCCGTAAGGGGCGTCTCCTGCCCCCTCCCTCTGAAGGTAGGGCGGCGGCCCGGAGCTCCGTGGAAAAAGTTCACCATCATGTTAATGTGCCAAAGATCAGGCTCTCGAAGCAGCCGGTATGACCACACGTTTCAGCCACTGAGCGATTATGACACATCATTTCCTGTAAAATAACCAACATTGCCAAATGTCAACTTCTGTATGCGCAAATTAGGCCACTGCAAGCAGAACTTTCTGCCCACTCACATAAAGGCGACGCATTTCCTGTTTCTGGCCGAGGGCCTCCCGTAATCCCGGTTTTGCTTTTTCTAGTTTTTAAAATTTATTTTACTTCATGGTGGTGGCCCTATATAGTACAGACATGTCTCTGGATATCCCTACATGGCAAGATGACAAAGAATGTTAAATCTTTTTCTTCCTTCCCAGGGCCTTACTGGGGGGAGTGTGCCCTCTCTCAATCTCACGGCTGAACCCCACGCTGGCTGCAACCAGACCGCTGCCTGGTTTTTGACGTCAGCTCGTGCGTCTCCCCCCTTCCTGAAACGGCAGTGTCAGGAAGGCCTCCATCAATGAATGTATTACTGGTATTATCGCTATGGAAATGCCTGCCCTACAATGCGAGGGGCCGACAGCTGCTGTACCCTGGGACCGATGGTGTGTTTCCTTTCGTTATGGTGATGAAGATGCTAATAATTGCTGATGAACTGAGAAAATTATCCATGTTTGATTGTATGAAATACATAAACGGGAGAAAACTTGGAGTGCATTTGAGAAATGGGTGCCATTAACATGGGATTTAACATTACTGAAGTTCAAGGCACTTAACTAAACCATCAGCACAACACGAACACAAACATTTCAACATTAACCCTACTCGCACTTAACTAAACCATCAGCACAACACGAACACAAACATTTCAACATTAACCCTACTCGCACTTAACTAAACCATC
>JAODLC010000065.1:2526554-2560589 GCA_026781145.1 Hippopotamyrus pictus | reverse complement strand
GGGGGGCTGTAATCAGCACATCTGTGTCACACACGAGGTGCCAAGGTGGGGGGGGTGCAAAAATCAATATTGAGGCTCAGTTACTTCAGTGGACATCTGCTATTTGCCTCCCTGGTTTATCTCTCCTGCTGAAGCGTATAGCAGCAGGTTAAGGTTAATGCAGGACCATATCTGAACTCAGTGGAGAACGAGCTCAGCGCCGACGTCTGGAATCCTAGGAGCGCGTGACTGATGCTGTTACTCCGCATGTTCTAGCCATGAGTTAGTGATATCGCTTTATGATCCACGCCCCGTCTTGGCGTAGCAGCAACCCCGGAGCAGACCAGACGCAAGAGGTCTTCCTAGGACACGTGTCAACTGCGAGCTCAGAGCATGGGAATGGATGCTGTTGGTCATGTGCAACTCAGCAGACATGTTAGTGGGACAGAAAGGTCATGTTTTACTTTGTGATGGACGATTGAGGAAGCAGGTCAGCCAGTCCCTGGAGTGGTTGGGGGTAAAGGGCCTCGATCAGGGGGCCTAAAGTTGACATCACTCCGCCAAGCCTTGGATCTGAACCAGCAATTCTGATTACAGACACAGGCTCTTAACGCACTGAGCCACAGAAAATAAAGCATCACGCTCACAGACACTTGCAAACATGTTGTAAATACATCTAGGAGCTGCAGATCGTCAACTTGCCATTTTGGTCAGCACTGGTGAATTTTCCCATAATTCCCAGTTCACAGCTCATCTTGTCAAGTACAGGATTACAGAGCATCAGAAACCAGCATGACCAGGGAGAGCTGGCTGTAGTCAGGTTTCGGTCTTTAGCTCACGCCACGCGCCGCCTGAGTGAGGCCATTGGACACTGCGGAAGCTTAGCTCACATTATTGCCAAATCACACACCGATAATCACACACTGTTTAATAAGAACCATATTATCTCAGATTTACCAGCTACTCCCCGGATGGCAAATGAAATCCTGGGGGTGGACGACGGCCCGCATGTGTGGCAAAGGCGTTGGGTGGGATTTGCAAACACCTGGCCGTTTTGAACAGTCTGCAAACGTGCCCTGACAATGTAAATTTGGGCAGAAACCACATTTCATCCGGAAATAGGCCCCCCTCCCCCCCCCGGGAACAGCTGCCCGGCGTCTCTTACTGTTACTGGACTTGAGGTCGCGGTGGATGATTGGGACGACAGCTTCCTCGTGCAGGTACTGCATGCCAGTGGCGATCTGCACTGCCCAGCTGACGAGGATGTGCGGGGGCACCCTCCTCCCGGTGAGCGCCCGGTTCAGGGTGCCCCCCCTGGCGTACTGCATGACCAGGCAGAGATTGGGCTCCTCCAAACAGACCCCTTCCAACTTTATGATGTTGGGGTGTAACAGCATAGAGAACAGCTTCGCCTCCTGCTTGACGCTGTCCGCCGTGGCAGTGATGTCCTTGTCTGGGTCTTGTCGGGCTGCCTTCACCGCCACCTCCTGACCTTTCCAGGTCCCCCGGTAGACTTTACCAAACCCCCCCACGCCGATGATCTCCTCCAGCACGAGCTCACTGAACGGAATTTGCACTGGGGAGCTGGGAACACTTTCCCGCATCCCTGCAGCGCCGGTGGCAGGAAGTCTGTGGTACACGGCGGGCTGGTAGGTTACATAGTTGGAAGGGAATATGCCGACCCGACGATTAATTTTACCGGTCCACCATCCCTCGTCCCCCGATATGGCCACATCCTTAGACAGCACCTCCACCACGTCCCCCCGGCGCAGGCTGAGCTCGTCCTCCCCGCTGGCTTCGTAGTCGAACACGGCGGTCCACAACGAGCGGGGGCACAAGGGAGCCGAGTGAGGCCAAGGCGCGCTGCGGGGGGACTCGCTCCGGCCGCGATCGCCGCCGTTGCTCGGCCGCTCTTCACCGTTTGGGAAACCGGTCCGGGAAACATCCATGTCGCGATGCGTGCCGCCGCACCATAAGGTGCCGATTTCAGGGTTCAAAAGTTACAGCAAAAAAAAAAATAGAGAGAGAAAACGAACAGGCCGTTTCGATCACGCCGAAAAACGAAGGCTTAAAACATGACAAGCATTCGGCTAATAGCAAAAAAAAATCTCACACATAGTATTAATTAAATAATACTGAGCGCGGTTACGATCCAGTCACGCCGCTTTGGCTGATACCGTTTCAAGGCATTCCAAAGTCCTGGTCCGGGGGCTACTTGGTAACCACGTCGTCCATCTGATACAGCCAGTTTTCACTGGAACAGCCCGAGTAGTAACATTTACAAAGTAGCACTGGAAGACTTAAACTATGATGCAGAAAAACGGTGAGAAAAGCGCGATCGGACGGAGTATCACTTACAAACTTCGCGCACCTAAAAAGACGCATGATCGGCGTACATTCTTTTATACAGCAGTGAAACTGCAGGTGCGGACCTGTAACAAAGTCTGTGCTTCTAATCGTTCCAGGCAAGTAAAGTTTGCATAAAACTTTTTTTTTGCCAATCAGTTACAACACAGCCTATAAAAAGTTTTAAAATCAATACTACATAAAAGTTTGATCACTGTCCAACCCCTCACCCCTCTCCGTCCCTTACAAGCCCATTGGTTGTAGTGACACTTAAAAAACTTTAAGCTCCAGGTTTCGCTTTAATTAGTTCTCTACATCTCATATTCTCCTCTTAAAGCACATTCACCCCGATCGTGCACACTGCAGCCGCCGAGCGCCGTCACTCTCCGGAGGGGGGAAAAAGAACACCGGATCTGCCACGATGGTCCCGAAAAGTTCCTGCGGCGCGACTCAAAACAGTGAGCAGAGCAGCGCCGCCATCGCTCCCGGACGCCTACAACACCCGGGAGCTGGAAAGTGTTACGCGCCGATTGGCGCGCCCGGCGCACGTGACGTGCGCGTTCTCGGAAGAAAACATCGGGAGGGGCCGCGCTTGGGAACGGGCTCCGTGAGCCGTGGACTCGTGGAAGGCGGAGTATCGCGTAGACAGACGGCCGCGGGTATCACGCATCATAACACCGTCTGCGTTTCACTAATTTATTCATTATTTCATGCTTTAAAATTTATGTGATATGCCCAACCCTGAGTATTAGATGCTGATACAATGCACATATACAGCCAGGTGTGCGAGGTCGGGTCGTACCTGTTCTCGAATTTCATGAATATAGGCCTATACGTTTTTTTTTTTTTTTTTTTTTTTAAATCTGTGTTCACTCGATAATTCTGAAATTATATGCCCTGACTACCACTGTGCACTAGGTCGTGTTCTGGAATGCTTATGTTGGGTCGTGTGGTGAAATGCTTAAATTATCCTCCGTTCGCAAATTTTAAAATTGTGTATTTTCAGGACAGCCCTGATAGTATTTGACAGCTCAGGCGTATCAGCCGGTTAAAAGGTACAACGGCGAAGACAGACTTGCAAACACTGCAACCCAGTGGCCAAAAGAATTATTGCCACTAGAATGTACAGTATTTATTCCCTATAAATACTATTATTTAAAATTCGGAATTTATAAGTACATTATTTAACCTACTTGGAGAAGGCGAAATAGTGTTTTGCATTTTATTTTCTGTGTTATTCGTGAAGAATGTGTGTGTGGTAGGGGGGGGTCCGGCAGCCCTATCGATAGGTTTCGAGGGGGTTCAAACGCGACGGTTTGTCATGTGGCTGTGTTCCTGATCGGTAGCAATAACGGGACTGTATTATAATATGGTGACCAGATGAACAACCATCACCATTCTTATATGTTGTTTGTTTGCGTGATACCGTTTCTTTACAGTTAGTTATTGCTCAGTGTTTTTTATTGTTTGATGTTATTTTCTTTTGATGTTCCTATTGTCATTACTGTTGCATGCTGGCCACTTACTGTTATTCTTTCTTAATGTACTACTACCTGACAGTCTGCGTGAGGAATGAGAGTATCTCGTTACACTAAGTACACATTACGACAATCTTCAATTTAAAATAAGTCTCTGGTGATTTTTCTTAGCGGTTCCTACACGGACACGATGTTTTTCTAAGCCTTTTTGCTCTTGGTGTAGGCTACAATACCCACGGCACCATAGTATGGTCTGATAGCTCCTAGAGAATGATGAAGTGAATAGACCCGACTATAATGGGGAACCGCTGTGTCCCGCGTGCCGTATACTAAGCCTTTACCTGTGTTATTCTCTGGACGCAATGCCGGCTCCTCACATCCTCTGAACAACATACACCGCACAACTTTACAAAGCGTTCTCAGTATTCGTTCTCTGTTCTAATAATAATAATAAAAAAAATACACAATATATAATACATAAACGTCCCCATTTATATTCCACAGTTCTGGAAACATACGATAGCGCCACTTATCTTTGGGGAAGATGGTTTCCAGAGACTTTTAGAAGAATCAAAGGTTTATTCATACCTGTATAAAAAATACGATACGAAATACATTTTTACGTGGGCCTCATTCGGCGTTGTAAATTATTAAGGCGTACCTAATAGGCCTTACTGGTAATTGGTTCACCTGTATGAAATGAATAGGGCTACGTTATAAAATATACAGTGGATAAAACTAATGAAACCTCCAATGTAACCTAGCTGTCTATTCAAAATGGTATTTTCGTGAAAACCCGTTCATCTTCAAGTTTTAACAGCTCGTTTTTAAAATCGAGCGCCGTGAAGGCGGTGCTGCCACCGTCTCAAAGCGGATCATATGTGACCGGAGCTGGTGCGCGGCGCAGGTCCGTCCCTCGCACGTCACGTTACCGACTGCGGACTGGGGGAGCCGCAGGACTGCGTATAGCGGCTGACAATGAACCGAGACGGAGAAATGAAGAGAAAACCGCACAGGCGCTATACAACAAGGGGGGCGACTGATAAATAAAGGCACCGTGCCTGCGTGTTCGGATTACACTTCTCTGTTTTCTGCTGTTATTCTCGGCGAGATGGGCTCTCAGGTGGTCCAAACTCTGCGACAGGGAGTATGGGCATCCCTGACGGGCGGGTGGTACCATGACCCGGAGCAGAACAAATTCAATAACTCGTGTCACCTCTATTTGTGGATGTTTCTGCTTGTACTACCACTGTCGCTGCATCTGGTGAGTACGATCACCGAAAGGACTCACGTTATTCATTTGAATGGCGTCATATTCATTCAAAGGATTCCTCTGTGCATTAGTGGAAGACACCAGCACACAGCCCAAGGGGATCTGCACAGGATGCAATCGTATTTGTTGCAATGGAGTTAATTTTAAATACGTGTGTAATGGTTCAGCGTTTATTTTGAGCGCATCGGCAACTGTCGCATTATTTCACCGCATAGTGAAACGCACGACAGCCGCGCGGCTCGCAGATGGAGCGGTATCACTGAAGCTGGACCTGGTGCGAGCACGAGCTGGGATTTCAGCCGCCCAAAGAAAATGATATTTTGTACCAAACCGTACACTAGAGACGCAGATCACAGAAGAAGCCGTTTTCTGGCAGTTAAAAACACGTACAGAAAATAAATGCGCGTAAAACGCCGAAGATGCTGGCGTCATCCGCACGATAATCTGACCCTGGTCCCTGCTGGAGGATTCATGCGTGTTACGCTCTCTCCCGATTTTATCCTTAAAGGAACAAATGTGCTATATTACGCGACCGTGTTTGATTACAGTTATTCACTCATGGAACCCGCTCGTATTTGCAATTATTTTGCTTTTAAGGTGATAAGG
The DNA here is from genome assembly GCA_026781145.1 of Hippopotamyrus pictus. Classification (NCBI taxonomy): domain Eukaryota; kingdom Metazoa; phylum Chordata; class Actinopteri; order Osteoglossiformes; family Mormyridae; genus Hippopotamyrus; species Hippopotamyrus pictus. The sequence goes on along the minus strand of JAODLC010000065.1, from coordinate 2,554,907 downwards.
GGGCGCGGCATATTCTTTGTGCGATGCTGTAGTCCGGCTCAGCCCATGAAAATGGGCAGGGCATTTCATCTGAGTCTGCGACGGAGGGATTACAGAGCGCCGTCAGGCTGTCAGCCTCTCCAGCACGATTACACAATAGCAGACATTCGCACATAAGCTGTACCTGTACGATAATACAATAATATTAACAGAATCGGCTAAACATCATAAACCGTAAAGCAAATTTATGTAAAATTTTAAAAGGAAATGCAAAAAGGAGTCAAGTATTATTTTGAGTTTTTTTTTTTACTTTAGTGTCTCATGAATACTTATTTTATACCATTTTAATCGCATCATTACTTTTAAAAACTATTCCGTTGAAGCGCGCAAATACAGACAATAGGTCAAATTCCACAGAGATGGCGTTTGATGAGACGCTTCACATAAAACACAAGGAGTGGGCTTTATAATGGAAGTCTGGCCCAGTGGTGCTGATCAATTCTGGTTAATATTGTGAAAAAGGAAAATAAACTGATACATATTGTAAATACAAAATGAATCAGTCTTACTGTGTCTTCCCGGGAGACAGCATATTTCACAATTGCCAATTGTTAATTATTTAATAGAAAAATAGATAGTGGTGTTAAGTGGGAGCTGGGGTGTCACGGTGCTCAGACTGTATTCCTGTCCCCCCAGGCGCTCCCTCCCACGACACTGGCCCTCAGCATTTACTGTGCCATAGTGATGGTCTTCTTCATCCTCATAAAGATGGTGAATTATCGGCTGCACCTCATGTTTGATAAGGGCGACATGGTGGCCCAGGGAAGCCTTTCGGACGTCAGCAAGGGCGCCGAGAAGAAGATCCGGGCCTCGGACTCCTGTCTCTCACCAAGCCTTAGGTGAGTCACATTTTGGGCCGGGTGGCACCGTGGCTCAGTGCTTAGCCTCACACCTGGTCTGAACCAGGGTTCAAACCTCCGCCATGGTTCAAGGTGTGTGGAGTTTGATTGGTCTCCTTGTGTTATTGTGGGATTTCCTCTGGTACTCTGGTTTCACCCACAATCCAAAAGTAATTGGAGCTACCAAATTGCGTATATGTGTGAGTGTGCCCTGTGACGGGCTGGCATCCCATCCTGGGTTCCCCCCCCACTGTGTGCCTATAGGCTCTGGACCCCCCATGACCCTGAATAGGACTAGTGCTTACAGAGGATGGATGAGTGGATTTCAGGCTAAACTAGTCAAAGAGATGCTACTGCTGGATCTCTGGCCAGAAAGTGGTATCATGTTGTTAATATACAGGAGAAAATCAGACCATCCCCATGTGCACGAGTGTACCAGCCTTACCAAATGTTATTCAGGAGATTAACCAGTATAGCCAGTAAGTAACCTTCTATAATACAACAGTGCCCTTTCCATCTCCGTGTGGTAAATTTCTATGACTTTCTACTGCTCATGAATTTTGTTCATTAATGACCTTGTAAGGGAGGGGCCCTGTACCTAAGGACTGCTAACAGCTGGGCGTGGTCTCTCCGACAGGAAGAGCAGCACTGTCCCCGACAGTGTCGCCATGACGTTGCTGACCAGGAATCGGCCAAGCCCAATCATCCAAGTCACAGTCAAACAGACGGAGACAGACCCGGGATTGATAGGGGTGGTTAGTGTACTCCTATTCAGCATTTCCAAAAGTCAGGAAGGAGCTGCTTTTTTGTTGTTAACATGCCTTCTGTTCCCCTTGTGATGATGCTGATGTTTAAATAATCATTTTCTTTATATGCTGAATGTATTTCCTTAAATGCTATCGTCCGTTTTTGTAGTCTCCTACCTTCAGTGATCTCACGAGGAATTAGCCTGTTTCTTTATCTGTTTGTGATGTGGCCCATGTTTCTCAGACATGGCTGGAAATTTGAGTGTCTGCGGCTATATTGATTCTCTCTGTCCTGTTACAGGAGGTCCCAAGGTCAGAAGTCACAAAGAGCAATGAAGGTATGTTTGGAACATATGAAACATTTCAGAGAATGTTTTAAACAAAAGTACCTATTTATTATGTAAATATACATTGCCAAACTTAAAACATCTCTGTATAAATGCAAATGCAGTATCATCTAACTGTATAATTTAATTGCTTAGTGAGATCCATTAGTAAAGCAATTTTAATGATATTAAATGACTGAATATCTTATCTGAGCAAACCCAGTTAAGTGTCTCTATAGGGTATAACCAGGGTCTAAATATAGACACTGCACAGTGGAGCCCAGCTCCGCCTCCTTATGTCCAAATCGCACCTTGCCAGAGCCCAGCTCCGCCTCCTTATGTCCAAATCGCACCTTGCCAGAGCCCAGCTCCGCCTCTTTATGTACAAAACGCACCTTGCCCAGCTGTACCTCCTTCAACATTTTTTTCTTAAGGTCCCAAAATTTAGTAAAAGATCCAAAGTGAACAGTTGAATAAAAGGTCAGTTTTGCACAAAAATCATGTTGTTTAATCGGCTTTGATGTTAATTTTCATTAGTAGCTCTAACCTGACTCATTTCACTTACCATACTGCTGCTGAAACTCCGCTTATGAACTGGACTCTGCTAGATGTGTCTAAGAAGCAATCCAGAATAACTTGATATTATAAAACATTTTCGCCGGCACATTACGATTGGATAAGCAAGAATAATACTTGAAGTGACAAGCTATTCATTGATATGTTATGTTTCAAAAAATCAAGTACAGTTTAGCTGTGCAATAGGTACAATATCCAAATCTAATTTAAATAACTTTTAGATTACATTTTTAGTTCATTTTGTATTGTGTTATCACAACATGCCAACAAATTAACATACTGTGTCTTTAAGATTACATATGATAATTACGGCTTTTTTTGGGATTTCATGAAACACATTCTTAAGAACTTGTGCCTCCCACAGCCCTGATTGAGAAGTCAGCAGGGAAGGTCTCACCTGAGGAAAGACCCACATCTGAAGTGTCGCAGGGGCAGCAGGCGGATCCATCTGATATGCCTCTGACCATGGGGCACAAACCAACCCCAGATCGGGACACAGCAGACGAGGGGCTGCCCCCTTCCAAAGGCAGTGATGAGGAATCAGAGGTGGAGAAGCAGACCCAGGATGCTGACGTAGGTGTTCCGGAACGCGCAGGTGAGCTGGAGGAGGCCGGGTACCCGCAGGATGGTGTGCCGGAGGAGAACTACTGCTCAGATGAGATCGCCGTGGTCCTGGTGGATAACTCCAGCCCGTCAGTCTGTCTGGATGAGAACGACACCGTGAAGATTGTCATCACCATGAGCTGTGATGCCCAAACGGCCGCTGAGCTAGAGGAGTCCGTCAAGCTCCGTCTCCTGGAGTCGGTACAGGAGCAGAGGGGCGACGGCCCTGTCAAGATACCTGTCATCACCTTCGACTCACCTGAGGATGACAGGTCGGCCGTCGAGGATGAGGGGCTGCCTGACCCCATACCTGATGATGCTGCCTGTCAGCTTGAAGAGCAGGTAGGGTCTGACTTGGTGGCTCAGGACAGCAGGGAGAATGAGGACCTTGACCTGCTAGAGCTACCCAGCCCTCAGTTGACCAATGACAACAGTTCTTCCGGCATCGATATCAGGTCCCATCCAGACGAGGGCGACCTGCCTGAGCTAAAGGCGGACAGCGATGGCTTTCTGCAGATCCCCACTGGAGGGCCCCATAGCACAGGCACGAGGTTACAAACAAGGGGTATGAGCATCGACAGTGGCACAGATGCCGCCCTAGAAGCTGACAGAGACAAGATCCACACGATGACGTCCTCCAAGTCGGACCTGGAGGCCAAGGAGGGCCAGATCCCCAATGAATCCAACTTTGTGGAGTTTGTGTCACTGTTAGAATCTATCAACAGCATTAGAGGAGGCAATGGAAACCTCCCCGAAGAGGAGACCGAGGACGCTGGGAAGGCCACCGATGAAGGTGAGCTGTTGGTCTCCCAGCATCTGCTGCGGTGCCCTGTGACTCGAGCCGCTCTCATATGGCTGCACCCATATTGTCACTTTCATTAGCTCGTCAGGAGGCATAATTAAAGTCACACCCATAACAGTCTTTAATTTGCATTGCACGTAACCACTAATCTATCTTCCAGAAGACAGTGTGATGGCCACTAAAAACAAGGAGGACACAGAGACAGAGGCACAGAAGGAACATCCCCATCCTCCCACCAGCTTGGCCACATCCGACATGAGCCAAACCGCCCCAGAACAACAGATTCCCATCGTGTCCCCAGACAGGTAGTCTTGACATGATTAATCTCTCTTGGATATCAAAGTAACAATGTTTGGTCTTTGACCAAAAGCAGTGCTCAGAACCATCAGAACTAGTTCCACAAAGCAACCAGTTCCCTCAAGCACAGTTTGGCTCCATCTCCCTCAGCCCTCAGACGGATAAGGACAAGGACCCAGACTACGACTCCCTACCTTCCCAGACGTCCCAGTCGGAAAGCTCGATGCTGCAGGTCATTTGCAGGCCAGAAGCCACATCCAAGGAAGAAGCATACACCTTCCACACGGTTCACCGTAAGTGGGACCCTGCAGTATCATAGAATACTGCATGCCAGTGTGCAGTCCAGGGGATGCATGCTGAGCTCCACTTCATTTGGAGGTCACTTGAGCTTTCATCTGCATTTTTTCATTTTCAACTGCAGGAGAACGACCTCGCAAGCTTTATGCTGAGAGAGCACTGAATTTGCCCCTCGGGGCAGAACTCATTACCGGAAACATCTGGTAGGAAACATCAGCCGTTTAAGTTACCGTTGCACTACAGTGCAAAAAGCCTTTGCCCCGCCTGCAGGTCTCGCCACACATGCATGCAGATATTTGTTCTGGACAGTCAAAAAGAGTGGAGGTGTGGAAAGTATCCTATAATTTAGGTGCTCTTCAGCTTTTCACAGGGTTATAGACTATGCATTTCAGTGTCATGTCTTCAGATTTAATGATAGTAGAAACCCGTCTCCCTTACACCCAGCGATCTCCTGTCTACGTCGTCTAACTCCGAGGGCCAGGATGGGATTGTTGGGCCTCACACGGAGTGCCCCTTCCAGCGCCACATCATCCCCGCCCATCGGCTCCGGCCCAGGAGAACACATCCTGAAATATTCCAGGCACGTCTAACCATCCGCTTGGTTCTCTGGTTCCTGAGGAGGTGGTTGCTAGGCAAATTACACTTGAAGGATAGTAGTAGGCTATTGGCTGAGTATATATAATTTATCCTGCCCTTTGTCATTATTTCACAGGAAGAGGACTCACTGGATGAATCCTCAGATACCTCCACTCAAGTGAAGCCCTCACACAAGCTGTACTACAAGCTGAAGGTTTTTCCTGGAAAGTGGATCAGTATTCTGTATGATCGCCTCACCCTGCTAGCATTGTTGGACAGGTAATGGACAAGAAAGTCCCTGTTTCTGGTTGCATATCCTTTTAAGGTCTGTCTGGAGGAGCTGACCAAGCCTCTCTGTTTTTCTCCCAGGAACCAGGATGTAGGGGAGAACTTGGTGTGTGTGTTTCTGGCTGTTCTAGTGGCATTTCTTGGATTCATCCTGTTGAACCAAGGCTGCTTCAAAGACATTTGGGTCTTCCAGTTCTGTCTTGTGATTGCAAGCTGCCAGTACTCTTTGCTGAAGGTACGGGGTGCGTTTCTGTTCATCGCTGGCCATAAATGACGTATTTAGCTTGAATTATAGGTAAAGGTTAAAAGGTTTCCTTGGTAGAAGACAACAAAGTAAATGGCAGCTGATTGAATTCTTTTATATTTAAAAATCTTGACCCACTGTTTCAATCAAACCTTTTTGGATCACTTTTTGGGTCATTATCACTGCAGTGTTTTTGAGATTTTTTAAGTATTTTAAGTAATTATCTAAAGTAGTATATTATTTCTCAGAGGAGTACCCAAACTGCCCGTTAAGTGGCACTGACCTTTTAAAATCCCTTTCTTTGTTTTAGAGTGTCCAGCCGGATGCTGCTTCACCTACCCATGTAAGTGTGGGATGGGCGGGGCACCGATGGTGGTGGAACAACTCCGTTGCTTTGCGCTTTGTTTCCATCAGTGTAACGTCTGTCTTTGTGGATGACTCTTCAGGGGCACAATCCCATTGTGGCGTACAGCAGAGCGGCGTACTTCTGCATGGTCTGTGGCCTCATTTGGCTGCTGGAGGTGCTGCTGAAGACACAGAACATTCCAGTGGCCGCAGTATACGGTGTAACTATCATACCATCTGACGTCCTTATGTTTGTAAGAGATATTTTGATAGGTAAGTGATCTCTGTGTCCCTGTGATTTTTAGTGTTGTTATTTAAGTACTAGCTTCCAGAAGGTGGTAGCAGAAAACTGACGTTGCTGAAAACTCTTTGTCCTTGTAGGTTTCACGTGCTGCTTCCCGGTCATATTTCTTGTTGGGCTGCTCCCCCAGATGAACACCTTTGTGATTTATCTGCTGGAGCAGATCGACATGCACTTCCTTGGTGGGACAGGTAAGCACTGCTTCTGTCTCTGTCTGACGGCTTGCTGCCCCCCCCCCCCCACCCCGTGACCCGCTGAGCCACCAGTCTCCTTTGCAGCTGCCACGGGGCTGTCCTCAGCCATCTACGGCGTACTGCGGAGCCTTGCTGTGCTGTCACTGCTTTATGGATTCTGCTTCGGCGCCCTGAAGGTGCGTCTGCTCTGGATAAATGACACTTGGCTCTAGCTAAACACATGAAGCCGTTTTGGACTTGAGGCTCTGCTACATTCTCAGTGCTTATTCTGTAGTATCGTAAAGACTTGATGTTTTGAGTTCAGAACGTTACCTGAAAATTAAGATATTTATATAATCTGTAAATCATTTAAGCAATAACATACAAGAAGGATTGCAGCTGTACTCCAGTATATCACGGCTGTGCCCACCATTATTTTATTGGCTAACCATTGTCCACTGTTACTTTACTGGCTAACCATTGCTCACCGTTATTTTATTGGCTAACCATTGTCCGCCATTATTTTATTGGCTAACCATTGTCCACTATTATTTTACTGGCTAACCATTGCTCACCGTTATTTTATTGGCTAACCATTGTCCGCCATTATTTTATTGGCTAACCATTGTCCACCATTATTTTATTGGCCAACTGTTGCTCACCATTGACTGTCTGAACTGAAAACTGAAGGAGCCATGGGATGAGCAGCACATCCCAGCCCTCTTCTCCGGATTCTGTGGCCTCTTGGTGGTCTTCTCCTATCACCTGAGCCGGCAGAGCAGTGACCCTTCTGTTCTCATGTAAGACCCATTTCCGCCTCGCCCACCGGATGATGGCATGGGAGATGAAGGTGGTGCAGGGGATGTTCCTGTGTGGAGGAAGCCCTAATGAGGACTGTCCTTCACTGTCTTGTTGCTGGGAAGGTCTTTGATCAAAGCCAAATTGGTGCCTGCCCTGGGAAGTAGGACCGAGGATGACACCCCACCGTCTGAGGACTGTGAAGACCCCCTTCCTGAGAAGCTCAGGAATTCAGTAGTAAGGCTGCTGTGTGTCTAACGCTGTCTCGTATGCCAGAATATAACATTCATAACGTGAAGGTGCCATTCGTAATCAACCAGAATGACACCAAGAAGATGTTCTGAAGCCATCTGGAAATGTGCTCTCTGTCTTAATGGATTATTGGATTAGTGTAAGACGCCCACTTTCCTTTGTCGTTACAGAAGGAGATTCTGCACTCTGACTTGATCGTGTGCACCATGGCTTGTGTGTTGACGTTCGCCATCACGTCCAGCACTGTCTTCCTGTCCCTGAAAGTGAGTCCTTCACTTTCTTCAAGGGCTTGTACAGTGTATTATTTAAAGAATGTGCAAGTAAGCAGCAAAAATAACAAGGAATTAGTACCTAGTTAGTCATTTGAAGAGTCTGGCCAAGTAGACTAGCATAAGGATGACCAAAGCTCTTTATTTGCACTTTTTTTTCTCTGCAGCCCTTTGTGGCCATAGTGCTATACGCCTTAGCAGGGACGGTAGGGTTTGTCACCCACTACCTGATCCCTCAGCTGCGGAAGCACCATCCCTGGCTATGGATTTCACACCCGGTTCTCAAGAGCAAGGAGTACTCCCAATTTGAGCCCCGAGGTCAGATCCGGGAGCCTCGCTGAGATTCGGGGGCTACTGGGGTTATTTCCGACAAAAACATGTCACACTGAGGGTGGCAGGACTCTAACTTTTCCTGTAATCCTCCAGACGACGCCCACCTGATGTGGTTCGAGCGTCTCTACACGTGCCTTTTGTGTTTCGAGAAGTACATCATCTACCCGGCCATCGTGCTCAGCGCCCTGACCAACGACGGCTTCTCCCTCAGCCACCGCGAGCGCCTGGGAATCCAGTTAGTACCGCTTACGCTCCGAGCGCTGCCTGCATGCGAGTCCGTCTCCCTCACCCAATACATCGGATTCCGCCTCATTCCCCCAATAAAGCCAAGCGTAACAATTGGCAAAGTTGACAAGGAACAAGAGGGTTTTATTACTGTAAACACTGAATGACAGTAGATTGGCCTCTCCTAACCCTCAGTTTGCTTTGATGCCCAGAGAAATCCAATTTTAATCCTCACAAGACCGGGCCGCGTACCAAAATCTGGCCTGTGCCCTACTTTCCCATGGAATGTTAACGCTCGTGTGAATTACCCCCGGGGCCTCATGAAAACACTGTTGGTGTGCCTACTTTGACAGCTGCTGCTATGACTGGCAGAGCGTGTTGTTTTTGGATTAAGGCTGTAGCTTTGGGGGTGGCCCGTCATGCCAGCAGAGCGGGGCGGGTGATGAACGGGGCGCCAACACAAAGCTAATTCATGTGATTAAGCAGCACTGTCACCCGCCACATTCAGTCTATGGGGGGGCTTTGCTGGTGCTCGCACCTGTGCTGCATCTGGGATAACTTCAAATTGCATGGTCGTGAACTGTTAAGCGCTTCTATTTTGTGAGTTTGTGAAAATAGCTGTAAGTAGAATTGAAATGGTATTTTAACGCTGAAAATGTTTAGGGTGCACCCATAAGGGACTTCATTCGTAAATCTTAAATTTAACTGCAAAGCAACGGTTGTGAAGTACAATAAAAGTTTCTGTGGCACATGCTTGTTCCAAACGTCCTGTGTCCACATCACACTAAAATTTCAACTGTAGTCTTTTAATGATATCACAGCCATCTAAACAAAATCAGCTTGAGTTATTTGACTTGTGTTTCTGTTGTTTTTGCCGTCTAACTTATGCTGGTGCACCTATGTGACCTCCCGTGACCTCTACCCCCGCCCCCCTGTGCCGCTGCTGTTCTTGATCAGTACAAACCACTCAAGTGTCTGTGTCTCGCTCCAGCTGTGATGTCTTCTTGATGACAGTTGCTGGGATGAAGCTCCTTCGTTCTGCCTTCTGCAATCCCAGCTACCAGTTCGTCACGCTCACCTTCACCATTGTCTTCTTCGAGTTTGACTGCAGCGGAGCCTCCCAGACCTTCTTGCTCGACTTTTTCTTCATGTCCATAGTCTTCCACAAGGTCAGTCGGGTCAGCAATGGCGGCAGGGTGGCAAGACAATGAACTTTGACCTCTCTAAACTAGTAAACCAGTATGGAGTGAACACAGGAACACACTCCCCTGAAGTGCGTTCTACATGCTGTAGGCTTCATCGAGCCACGTACCACACTTGGAGGAAAGCGCTATTAACTTAGTTCTGCCTGCCCCCTTCTGTCAGCGCATATTGTATTGCAGAGCAGTGAGGGGATTCTAATAGAAGCTAGTAAGTTAGCTTTATGGAGGTCTCCTTGCTCAGGACGGGTGTTCGATCTAGAGGGGTTTAACCCTGGTTTTGGAAGTACCATGCTTTGATTCAGGCGTGATCTGGATGGCTTTTTTGTTCCTTCTCAAACATATGGGAAGGTCCTACCATACTATATCCTGTGGTCTTCTAATGACTCTCGGGTGGTGTGTTCTTTCATCTGCAGCTCTGGGAACTTCTCTACAAACTGCACTTCATCATGGTGTACATCGCCCCCTGGCAGATTGCATGGGGTAGCGCTTTCCACGCCTTCGCTCAGCCCTTCGCCGTTCCCCGTATCCTTTCCCATTGGCTTGAAGCCTGGGCCCCCGGAAGCTGGCTGGAGGTCTCCACAGGTTCCTTAACGGAGACACTCAGACTCGGCCATGCTGCTACTGCAGACGGTGGTCACTACAGTGTTCTACACACCCCTCAGCCCCTTCCTGGGCAGCGCCATCTTCATGACATCCTACCCCCGGCCGGTGAAGTTCTGGGAGAGGAACTACAAGTAAGAGGTTTGCACTTGGCAACTGAGGTCATGTCATGGGACGCTTGAGGAAAAGATAAAGCTTTCAGTTCTGCTCCGCAGCCAGCTGGTGGGCCTCCATCACAGGCTCAGAGATTTTTGGTCGGTCTTGGGTTAGATTTGTCATGTTGCGCCATGGTGCGGATAAGCTGGTAACTGCCAGGCCTATATGGTCACCAAAGAAAGACTGATGGGATAAAAGGAATCCATTTCAACTGATCCTAGAATGGAGGACAGGGATGACCTCATTCACCCAACTGAACAACCCAGTGTTGACAAGATCTAAAGTGCTCAAGGTGGTCATAACTGTAAACAAAGCAGATCCAATCATACAGGGTATAATGATCTCTTGCACCACCTGCTTACGGTTCCCTTTAAAGAGTTACAAACATCATAATAAATAGTAAGTCAGAACCACTGAGGTTCCCTTACGTTCTCTTCTTAGCACCAAACGCATTGACAACTCCAACAGCAGGCTGGCATCTCAAGTGGACAAAGACTCGGGTGAGTCATCTGGTGTTTTACAGAGCAGCACTTCTTTTATGGATGCAGACTTTATTTGTACTTTATTACTACTAGCCTCACATCTCAGAAGTAAGTGATAGTCATCTTTTTGCAGGGATGTCCAATGAATTAATCGCAGTGTGATTACGATACGAGTCTGATTCTGTTCCGTCAAGTTTATTTGGAACATCCTTGTATGTTTGGCACGTTTTCTTGTGAGAGTTGAAGGTATCCCTCTGCTCCGTCACCCCGCTGTCATCCAGGCTGCGACGACAACAACCTGAACTCCATCTTCTACGAGTACCTGTCGCGCTCACTGCAGCACAGCCTCTGCGGCGACCTCATGCTTGGCCGCTGGGGGAACTACAGCTCTGGCGACTGCTTCATTCTGGCTTCCGACTACCTCAATGCCCTGGTGCACCTCATCGAGGTCGGCAACGGCCTTGTCACCTTCCAGCTGCGGGGTCTCGAATTCAGAGGTAACGCCCTGCAGCACAACGCAGAAAGGCATTGTGGGAAAACCAGCCCCGTCATTGTTCTGGGAATCATGCCTTTAACCTCACACAGAATATTCACATAGAATATTATACTTGACACACTGAGAAAATAACACACATTGCCTATTACCAATTTCCTGTAGTTTTGTAATCTGCACATGTATTGATTGGTAGAGTTGCTCTCAGATTTTGGGCTTGTCTGTTAGAATCAGTGAAAGCAAATCAGCCCTTTTGTATAATTTGCTAAAAGTGCTCAGGGAAAACTTGGTCGCCAAGACATTGCTAGTCGATCACGATGCAACTTCAACTGGCTAAATACACCAAGGGGGACCCCCACCACCCCAGTCACAATTTGGTAGCTTGCCAGAATAAAATGATGTAGAGAATAAGAGATAGGGACCCAGCTGAGTGCAGCAGGGTTTAAGAAAGACTTAACATCCAGTCCCAGGTGCAGCCTTACTACTGAGAGGCCTGAAAAAAAGGATTGGACCTCATGGGCTTCCATACTTGGCTGCACAAACAAATGAAATGTAGGTCATGTGGACTGACCTGGTTAATTTCAGGTACATGGGATACTGGTAGTAAAACAGGAGCAAAATATTGACACCATTAAAGTAAGTAGGTCGGCACGCTTGAATTTTGAGAGGTTTTGAAGTGCAGCCGGTTTGTCCCCCCCCGAGGTACGTACTGCCAGCAGCGGGAGGTGGAGGCCATCACAGAGGGCGTGGAGGAGGACGAGGGCTGCTGCTGCTGCGAGCCGGGCCACCTGCCCCACGTGCTGTCCTGCAACGCGGCCTTCGGCCTGCGTTGGCTGGCCTGGGAGGTGACCACCACCAAGTATCTGCTGGAGGGCTACAGCATCAGCGAGAACAATGCCGCCACCATGCTGCAGGTGTACGACCTGCGCAAGCTGCTCGTCACCTACTACCTGAAGGTAGGCCGCAGTGCCATTTGGTTTGTGGCTCAATTTGATAAACAGATTCAGTGTAAGATGGCCACGTGCAGGAAGGAGGTTATGGGCCTTAAGCTCGACTTCTGCCTTTTTGAGTGTTTCTCAATACCAAGAACGTGAAGGTCCTACTTGTGGTCCTGGCAAGAGCCGTCTTGCTAATTTGCCTGCTAAGAACGACATTCAGATGCAATGAGGCGAGGAATTGGTGTAATTTGGTGAGGATGCAATCGATATATCCTGCAAATTTTGGGAGGGGCAAGAGTAACATCAGTCCTACACACTTCTGTTCCAAGTATTGGAACTGGTCTTCGGCAGTGGAAGATGATGTAAAAGAGGTACACAAGAATACAAGTATGGTCAAGTATGCATATTGAGAAACACCCTTTGTCTCCTGCGCCCCGAAGAGCATCATCTACTACCTGATCCACTCTCCAAAACTACGTGATTGGCTGAAGGAACCGTCAATCAAAGAGGCCCTGCAGCCCTACACCAAGTGGCACCACATCGAGCGGGACCCAGCCGTGTTCAGCGTCAAGATCGACGAGGACTACGTGCACTGCCTGCAGGGTGTCACGCGGGCCAGCTACTGCAACATCTACCTGGAGTGGATCCAGTACTGCGCTAACAAGCTGGACGAGGTGGGACGCAATAATGGAAATGCTACTGTATGAGGGTATTACGCACGCTACCCAGAGGGGGGTACTATAGGTCACTTGCTGAAATGGACACTTTATATGTCATGCTAAGGAGTAGAGACAGGTTAGGGATGGTAGGTAAATCTGAGTAATTTTTACGATTTTTATGGAGATCTCCCCAGCAGATGGTCAGAGGACGTCATAAACATCATTGTGCAAAGAGGTGTAGGGCTTACACCAATTCCCCCTTCTCGCCCTTTGTACGCTTTGCCAGCCTGTGGATTGTGATGAGGACTCCACCCTGGTGACGCTGTGCTTCGCCCTGTCGGTGCTGGGAAGACGCTCGCTAGGGACGGCGTCCCACAACATGTCCAACAGGTGGGGCTGACAGAGGTGTCCCTTTAGTGTCCCTCTCAGCGAAGTGCTGATGAGTGTCATGCAGACTGGCTTTCCCAGCTGACAGAATGCGACTAGAAGAAGCGGAGTCCTGGCCCCGTCACTTCATGACATTCACACTGACCAGGGGCCACCAAGCTCTTATTACTGTATTTGCCAGTGACGGGGGGATTAGAGAGGGGTTTGTGCTATGTTATGGAACAGGGAGCGCCGGAGCAGGTGGGGCACAAGTAAACATGAAAATGGAGAAGCTGTTTTTGGTGGACAAAAAAACAAGCAAAACCTTATTCGGGGGTTTCAGCCAAAACAAAACAGCACACGAGACAGGTGGACCTAATTAAATCTCCTGACCCACGAGCTCCACGACCCCCCCAGCGCTGTCCTGCCTCCTTCGCCATACGAGGCTGCAGCCTTTTCAGGAACGCTGCTTTACCTCTGGCCCTCCTCCCCCGCAGCCTGGAGTCCTTCTTGTATGGCTTCAACGCGCTCTTCAAGGGGGACTTCCGCATCTCCTCCAGGGATGAGTGGGTGTTTGCTGACATGGACTTGCTCCAGAAGGTGGTGGCACCAGGCATCCGCATGAGCCTGAAGCTCCACCAGGTATCCACGGCAACCACCATGCATGGATGTATTTTTAGCTTTTTTGTTCTTTTTAATTGCTTCCCCGTAAGAAAATAAGAAATTTACAAACGAGAGGAGGCCATTCGGCCCATGAAGCTCGTTTGGGGAGAACTTAACTAATAGCTCAGAATTTTCAAAATCTTATCTAGCTCTGATTTAAAGGAACCCAGGGTTTTAGCTTCCGCTACACTAGCAGGAAGACTATTCCATATACTCTAACTACACGCTGTGTAAAGAAGTGCTTCCTCAAATTAGGTTTAAAATGTTCTCCCGCTAATTTCCACCTATGGCCACAAGTTCCAGTATTTAAACTAATATTGTAGTTCATGCTTTAGGCTGCGATAGCCGAGCTCCCCATGTGACCAAAACTCCAGGATTAGTCTCCAACCAAGACGCTGTCCCATCACCCATGTTACCACTGAGCATGCCCACCTGTTGGGGGTGTCTGGTAGCATGCTGGTTATGGAAATAGTCTTATGAGTTGGATGGTCCATTGAAGCCCCAGGAGCAGAAACTCTCTGTTAGATCCTTAGGTTCTGACACATTTCTGCTCGTTTCCTAGTATCGAGTTTTGGCAGTAGCTGCCTATAGGTGCCGCGGTGCTTCAGGCATCATCCAGGCTCACGGCAGAGACTGACAGGAGCTTCCGTCCCACCCCTAGGACCACTTCACCTGTCTGGAGGAAACCGAAGAGCCAGCCGTCCTGTACGAGGCCATCCGTAGCTACGAGGGCGGCTTGGTCATCTGCCACGAGGGCGATCCCTCATGGCGGGGAGCGGTGCTGATGGGCCGCGACGCCCTGCTGACGCTGCGCCACACGGTGGAGGAAGGCACAGACGAGTACAAGATCATTATGCTCTACAAGCGCTACCTCAGCTTCAAGGTCATCAAGGTGGGTGGGCTCCAGCCCTATCCCACACTCACGGGGCACCGGGGGCAGGCCAGCTGATGGGCTCAGCGAATTAGGCGAGCCTTGGGCCGGGGAAGTAGCTTGACCTGAAAATCCAGGGTGGAGAATCTGTCATAGGAACACTGAGCACTATCATTCCTTGGCAACCAACTAGGCAGCCAAGGGCACCATCGTATAAAGACAGGAAACAGGAAGTCCAGCAACTCTGACCAGGATAAGTGGGTATAAGATGGCCAGATAGATGAAGACAAGAAGCTAAAGGGGCAGTTCACCCCACAAGATATGTTTTAGAGGGGCTTCAGTGCTGTCTATCCATCTAGGTTGTTCTGCTGGGAGTGGCCTAGTTGTGTAGATATCAGCTGTAGAAATGCTGGGCTGTGGGAGTGAGTGACACATGTCTTTTTTCAGTTTTGGGGTGAGCTGCCTTTTTCAGCTATTTAAGACATGCTTTGATCACTAGAGAAACTGACAACACTGTGGAAGAAAATCAGCCATGATGGCCTTTCTTGTTGATGTATCTTTAAAGCTTGATGGTTTCCTCCCCTGTAGATAAACAAGGAGTGCGTGAGAGGCCTGTGGGCCGGCCAGCAGCAGGAGCTCGTATTCCTGCGTAACCGCAACCCCGAACGCGGAAGCATCCAGAACTCCAAGCAGGCCCTGCGCAATATGATCAACTCATCATGCGACCAACCCCTAGGCTATCCCATGTACGTGTCCCCACTGACCACCTCCTACATGGGCACCCACAGCCAGCTCCGGAACCTGTGGGGGGGGCCCGTCAGTCTGGAGAACATCAGAACTTGGCTGCTGTCCAGGTGGATGCGGTGAGTAGCAGGACTGGGCCTAATATTTAGAGAAGGTCCACTTGAGCCAACAGAGACTTCATATGAAGCAGAACAGCCCAATATGACACTACACACCTCTTAATACCTATTTGTAGAGGATCTCTTAGTAGGGCCCCAGTACCCCAAAAAAACCTCAGACATCATAAGGCAAGATGTTCCAGTCAAGGGTTTGGACACGCAAAGCTGCCTACATAGGAGAGTGATAGCGTGTCGCATCACATGACCTGGTCACCTGAACACAGTAGAGATGGTGTTGGAGGAGTCTGGCCAGAGAGTAAAGGAAAAGCAGTCAATGAGTGTTCAGCATATGTGTGGGACCGCCTTCAGGACAGCTGGAAAAGCATCCCAGGAGGCCACCTCATGAAACTGGCGTAGAGGAGAAAGTAGGATCAGCCAGTCCATGGGGCAACTGGGGTTAACGGCCTTGCTCAATGGTGGGATCACTCTGCCAACCCAGGGATTTGAACCTGCAACCTTCTGAGTCCCAACCTGCAGAGCTGCTGTTTTATACTATTTTGGTCAATTCCAAGTTATTTAATAGTTTTGTTGTATTTATCATTATTCTAAAATGTACAGATTAGGACAATAGGATATACCTTTTTATTGGTAGGTGTGTCCAGACTTTTGACTGGTGCTGTATATCATGGTGATCAGTGTTGTGACTGACAGTATAGCAAAGAGCCATCCACTAAATAAATTATCGATGATTGACAGCTAAACCAACCACTGAGGCGAGGCTTCAGTAAAAGACATTAGCAGTACATTTGAGTGACTAGGCCTCATGGAACAAGCTTGGCCCCCTCCCACTTTATGGTAACCTCATCTCCAGCCTGTCTGTCACAGGGTGAGGAAGGACAACCTGACCAGCTGTAACAGTGGAGTCAACATGGAGGACGTAGACTGCGGCGGGGGCTCGTTCTCCCTGAGCCAGAACCCCAACTCCGTCACATCCCAGAGCTTGAGCCAGGGCCCCGCGAGGCCACGGAGCGGTCAGGCCGGCCGGCAGCATGGTGCAGGTAGGGTGCGCCAGAGAGCCAACTTACCCTGTGTTAATGACACATTTAAAAAGTCTGTATTTAATCAGACGAGTTCATCACATATGTGCAGTAGTTAGTAAGCTAGCAGCTACCTGATTCCATTTCATGGGTCTCGGGATTTAATTTGTCTCCTGTAAAAAATATGATGCATAGTTTTTATTGTCATTTAAAATAATAAAAATATTTTAACATTTTAATTTCATCAATTTGATAGATGAAATGAATGAAAAATGAGTCACACAGGCAATAGATAAGAGCTCAGGAGACAATGAGGACGTTAAATGATAAAGACGAATGGTAACATTACCTGAGCCACAGTGAATGGTTGCAGACCTGCTACAGGGGTGTAGACCACACTGTTACTATCGCAATCTCTCCCCTTCTCTCTCCTCTTCCTTTCTCTGTCCTCTTCTCTTCCTCCCTCACTATTTCTCTCCCCCTTTCCTCACCTCCTCTCTCCCCTCCCCAGGCAGAAGAGAGTACCGCAGCCGGTCAGTCCAGCCCCAGCCCCAGCGGCCCCCTGTCACCAGCCAATCAGGACCCATCTTGGACAGCCAGCAGGTGTCCAACTCCAGTCAGGGGCTGGTGCAGCGCCTCTCAAACAGCCAACTGTCCTTCAACACCTCCATCGCCTCCGTCTTCTCCCAGGTGCCTCGGCTCTCTGCCGCCGGCCAGCTGAGCTCCCAGTTCCAGGCAGCCGCCCACCACCGCTCCAGCCAGGTCTCGTCCTCCAGTTCCACCCTTAGCCTCCTCTTTGGCAAGCGCAGCTTCTCCAGCGGACTGGTCATCTCTGGCCTGTCTGCTGCCGAGGGGGGCAACACCACCGACACGCAGTCGTCCAGCAGCGTCAACATCGCCATCGGCCCCTCGGGACGGTCCGGTAGCCGGGCCACACAGGTAGCGGCCCTTGGCTCACAGAAACACTTTGGGTATCACACAGGGTTAGAGTTTGGTTGGCCGGGCCACACAGGTAGTGGCCCTTGGCTCCTAGAAACACTTTGCGTATTACACAGGGTTAGAGTTTGGTTGGCCGGGCCACACAGGTAGCGGCCCTTGGCTCCCAGAAACACTGCGTATTACACAGGGTTAGAGTTTGGTTGGCAAGGTCTCTCCTTTCTTCTCTGCTGCATTTTCAGGATGTTTCATTCTGTTAATCAGTTGGGCTGATAGGAGGGGGATTTAGCAGCATAAAGGGGCATATTTGTCAGCAAGCGTATTCAAAGTGGGAACACAGCAACACAAAAATGTGTTTATTGTATTTAGATGACCTGAATCCTACAGTAAAGCACCTTCAAATGAATGAACAGATCTGGAAATCTCACTTTTCATACGTAAGAAGTACCTCTGGCATAGTCTGTGGCTGTAGTCTGTAGAATTATTTACATCTTGGCCTCTCTCCCCCCGCTTCACTTAATGTCATGAGGGTGTTGAAGGCTTTTGTGGGTAGTACAGGAGCTGACTATCCCCATTTAAACCCATCTCTCTCCTCCCTGCTTCCAGTGGACGTCAGAGGCTTACGAAAGCCTAGATGTCACCCAGTCTCACATGGGCAGCGGGTCCAAGGACAGTTCCATGCCCAGCGATAAGGGCTACGGTCCTGGGAGAGACAGGAGCCAGGAAGACCCCATGGCGTCGGCAGTCCGCGAAATGGCGGCACAAAAGACTGTATGAGGCCAGGAGGAACAGTGTCACACGTCAGCTTGACTGATAAAGCCCTGTACTCCACTGGCACCATGGTCAACACTTACAAAAGGACTTCATAACCTACCAGAATGTTCTGGTAAAATATCAGTATTTGTGCAGACAGCCATAAGTTTGACTTAATAATACCACAGATCCACAATAACTCGACTTTTCTTCCTTCTGTGTGTGGAATTTGCATCCTGTTTCATCAGAGGCAAGGAGCAAGTCACGGGGCAGTTTGGACAGCTCATACAACCTCATATATCACTCTTAGCTGTCAAATATCTCAAAGCCCTACCCCTTACAAAAAAAAAAAACAGTAATTTATGACAGACCAAGATGGCTTCTATTCATATGTGTGACTTTCTGTGTAACAGGGTCCAGTCTAAGGCTTCCACTCAGACATCCTAACAGCATCTTGGTCTTTTTTTGGTCATTTCTTCACCCCCGTTTTGGCTGGGGTGTCTCTGGAGCACTCTGCA
Organism: Hippopotamyrus pictus; assembly: GCA_026781145.1. Lineage (NCBI taxonomy): Eukaryota > Metazoa > Chordata > Actinopteri > Osteoglossiformes > Mormyridae > Hippopotamyrus > Hippopotamyrus pictus. The sequence continues at coordinate 2,536,062 of JAODLC010000065.1, read as the reverse complement.
CATCTGTTGGGGCGTCTTTCCCAAATAACACGCCAGTCGGAGGTAAAAGTCTAAAAAGTGTTTATTGTCATAAGGTGTTACATTTAAGGTGTTACATTTAAGGTGTTACATTTAAGTGTTTTTAGCAGCACTGTTTTAAGTACACAGAATTAATTCAAGGGCAGTTAAAATAGATCGGGTTTCTCTGCTGGGTCACTATTGTGTAAACAGCGCAACAGCCACACCGTCTCTCACCACCAAAGCTTTCTAAGGTCATCGTTTTCCAAATAGATTGTTTTATCTTTAATAAAATTTTAACAATTAAAAACGGCATATTCCTTTAATAACACAGTCTTCTAGAACCGTAGTAAAATATGTAAAAAAAAAAAACAGAATAATTACATCTTGCACCGTTTCACTCAACCACACTGACAAAGCTACGTATTGGTTACCGATATACAATCCAAATCATTCACCAGATCAGATGCACGGCTGTAGTATTAAACATTGTAAAATGCCGATTTAATCCATGACGATACGCAAAGACCTGCAGAAAGTTCTATTTCCTTCTTCATAATACGCCCGGTTATTACTGAACATGGCAGAATCCGATGGAGGCGTACAAAGATGAATCGCTAAGAGTAACACTAACATAGTGAGTCAGGCGTATATTTTTAAACAGATTCACGCTCTTTCGACTAGTAACCTTTTCCACATGGAGAAACTACATGCAACGAGGGTCTTGCTTTCGAGAACAATATTAGGTTAGGCTATAGGAGCAGAAAAGCCGCCCCCTGCCCCCCAGCTGTTTCGGTATGTCCAGAGCAGGCATAATATGGCACTTTGATCCAGGAACAGCAGGGGTGCGATCAGTCAACCAAAAGCTGCCTGTTTTAACCCAGCAAATGTGCCAGCAGCATGACCAATAACCCGGGGCGAGGGGGACGCCCGGGGGGCTGCCGGGATCGCGACAACACAGCGCTCCGGCAGACACCCTAGTCGGAAAAAAACTGTCCCGGGCCACTCGATGCTGACAGTCTGAGGGCGGTAACACAGGGCTGCCGAAACGCGCGTCTAAAATAGTCTGCCATTTAACGACTGAAATCAATCAGTCATCTGCGTTAAAATACCCCCTAACCCACATTCCCATTCAAATGGGCGGGCAAAAAGGGACATTCGGAATTAATTACGCATTTCGATACTGCTCATATATTTACATTTTTTCCCAAAAATTTGCTTACATCAACTCTGCATTAAAATGAATAACGAAATCAGACATTAAGTCATTCATCTATACTGGTACCGGAGGTTCATGCAATGGCTGAACTCTGTCAAATCATCCGAAGTGACCTAACGTAACATAATCTCGTTAATATAAAGAGTACTGAAGTCATTCAGGTAATTTTACAGAGAGTCCACAGGAGCAAAATTATACTGTCAATACCACCCAAACAATCGCAAGTAAAACTGCCCCACCAAGGACTTTAAAAACTACTAGTTGTCTGCGTATTGCAGTACTTGAATACATACTCATACAGTATTGTTTATTATAAATAACTTAATTATTATTTTATTAAGCAGAAGCATGCTGAATATAAATATCTTTTTTCAATTAATATTATTCAATGTCAGAAAACCCCAAAAGTTCAGAGTATTCTAAGTTATTCGTTGACCCGACATCAGCGAGTCTTGAAAAATCTGTCAATAAAATGAATAAAATTATTCCGATAGCAGATATGAAATGACACCGGCATACTAACAAGCAGCAGTGATTCGACATTCTGGCTGCATGGGATCTACAGGCATTGGGAGCTGATTCTCAGCTGTGGCTCCTACAAAGTGTCCGGCGATCAGCGGGGGGGAGGGGTCACCTCAGCCACAGCCAAGTTCACCTGATGCACAAACAATCAGATGCTAATGAAATAGCTAAACCAAACATCTGCAGACCTTCAATAAGAGAGGGCTGCCCGGCCCTGGGGATAGCTCTCTGCAGGTATGTAGGTAAATATGCAATCAACGTGAGCCAATTCTAAGGTCTATAATCAGAAACAACTTAGATCAGATGAAAAAAAAACACAATTTATCCTGGGTGACATTCGAAAAGGACAGAAAATCAGGTTTGTCCCTCCCACTGCAACCCTAAACACAGCTCTTACCCAGAGTCTGATGGTCCAGGATTACAGATGGTAGAGGCGGAGTTAGAGATGGTAGAGATGGGATCAGAGGTTGTAGAGGTTGGGTTAGAGACAGTAGAGGCGGGGTTAGAAACAGTAGAAATAGGGTTAGAGATGGTAGAGATGGGGTTATAGATGGGGTTAGAGACAGTAGGTTGTGGAGTTAAAGACGGTAGAGATGTGGTTATAGATTAGGTTAGAGACGTTAGAAGTGGGGTTAAAAACGGTAAAGGCGGGGTTAGAGACGTAGAGGCATGGTTATAGATGGGGTTAGAGATGTGCTCCAGCCCCTCACAGGATCAAACGCTGGACTCTGATTGGTTCAGCTTTTCTCACAAACCATGTCAGGAGTAAATCCGTCCCAATGCTCTGCTAAGGTCAGCTCCATGGACTGGGTACCCAACGCCACACATACAGAAAAGCCACTTCCAGCGGCCAGCCAATCTCGACAGCTCAGCCATGCAGGGTAGGGGGGGCAACTGTGTTTCACGCTCCTACTGAGGGATCCAGGTTGAGGAGACCCAAAGGGACAGGCTGGAGCCCTCAATCGCTGTCTACACGAGCTCGACCAGGCACAAGCCGTTGTAGCCCTTTGGATGCAGTTTCCATAACGCCAGCTCTGCATTTCAAAGCCTTGGGCTTTACAGCTGGACAGCCTGTTGTGGCTCTGTGGCGCAAGGCACCATGGGATGGATGCAGCTAGTTTTCTGACCAATTGTCTCTTTGGTAACTTGTGAAAAATTATCATCCTTGAAAGATTGTAGCCAATTTAGATTACGACAATAATTGTATGGACTAATATGATTTTTTTCCTTCCGTAATTGATCGAAGAAGAACTGACTCATTCATGAAAAGAGCGCCTGGATACCGTTTCCTCTGCCTCAAGATTGTTGCCGGGAAACAGGCGAGTTAGGTAATGTCAAGAACGTGCCTATTTATGGGCAAAGCGGGAAAAGTGCTGCGCATGCCTCAGTGTGCCTCACCCGGGCCACACCTTTAAGCTGCAGGTGCCAGGGGCAGGCGCATGCCAGTGCATGCCAGCTCCAGCTGACAAAAATAAGTAGCATCTCCACTAATTCCTGAATGACTCTGCTATGCCACAGAAACTTCATCAAAATTATACAAAATACACCAGAATCTACATCATACTGACTCCTACTTGTTATTTCACAACCTAAAATGTTTTCATACCACATAAAAGGACCCTACGTCGGACTATGTTTGTAAATTATAATCATAATCACAGCTGCCACAGATGCTATTTTTACAAAGGTGGTTTTCTGTAAGTATGGCAGGTGGGACCAATAGCTTATAAAAGCAAGAAAAACAGAGCAATGTCGTTGTCCAATATTCAGTAACTATCCAGCATCCAGCCTGGTCTTCAAACACGATAAAGGTGTGTCATTGTCGCTCACAGCGCTCCCGTGTGGCAGCCAAGGGGGCCGCACCCACTCGGGTGCTTGAAGGCCCAAGGCTTTCAAAGGACGTGGATGACAGGAGCTAAAGTACGTATCTTTACAGAACACGGAAAGCAGAGTACAGCAACATGGCACCGAAAACATCTGAGAAACCAAAATAATAGCTTTTAAAAACACCGTATCCAAGAGAAAATCTCAGATGGGAAAGTCCATCTTACCAGTCACTGTATAAATGTTGCAAATAATGACTTTTGTGACTAATGTTACTTTTCCCCCAAGCCTCTAGATTGTATTATTTTACACTTTTACATGCTAAAACTTCCAAACTATTTTTTAAAAATGCATTTAGAAACCGGCTTTTACATAGATCTACATAAATCAATCTGGTCTCCTGAAGTATTCTGTAGGAATCCAGTATAGAGTAATTCTACACATGGTTTACACGACAGCCATATGACAGCTTATTCAGCACAACAGTGATTAATTCCTAATTAATAAGAGGGAAACTTTCAGAGTAGGCCTAATTCCAAGATTTGTCAAGTCCATTCTGTCAAAAGGTCTTTCAGAGATGCTGAAATTTGCAAATATGGCAAGTATTTTGACTGTGAGCCACATGAGGACGCAGTGACTGGAGGCGGGAATTTCCAAAGCCTTATTCACTTCTACTGAAATTATATATATTTTTGATGTTCATGTTTTGACGCCACCACAAGCAATCTGTCAGAAATCGGCAGTCATGAGATCTCAAGCTGAAATCGCTTTTTAAAAAGGCGGAGTGTATCACTAGTAGATTGAAATAACTCTTACCACAGAAGTCGTTTTTCCTACAAAAATGTGGTTCCCGTAATCTGCTACAGTGAAATCAGAGAAGTTAAATTTCAAAGACAAGTTAAGTTGTTTCGAGAAATCAAAAAAAAAAAAAATAAATAAAATAAAAAATAAAACTAAATGGATCCCAAGGACAGAAAGTAAAAAAGGAGGAAAATAAAAGGCGGGAGAAAAACACAGAGGTAGATATACCTGCTCTTACGACGTACCGCCTCTGTAAAGAGCCCCGCGTAGCTCTTCGGCGCAGCAGTCCCCTCTAGGAAAGTAAAATAAATGCACCTTGGGGGAGCATAAGAACCAGCAGCGAGAAACTAGCCACCAAACCTCGGCTGAACCTGTTCCTGATCTTGAAATGCGGAAACGGTGACGGCTCGCGGGTCTGTGACAGGCACGAGCGCAGCGACACGCAGCCACGACGCCCCAAGCTGCGTCCGTCCCAAAGGCCGTATCTCACGATTCTCTCATCCCACTGGGATGCCGTAACAGCCGCAATTAAGACAAGACATACATTTTTTTAATAGCATTTATAAATACTCTTTTTCTTACCATCACGAAGGCATATACTATATTCTCTATGTTATCTCAGTTTGTGTATATAGAAATAAAACTATGAATACGTTTTTGCTAAACAAGACCAGCAGAGGGCGATGTAAACCATAATCCACTCAATTTAGCCACGAAGTTTCCAACTTCCGATTTTTACAACAGTGAAAATATTTGCATAGGCAAAATGAGTTTAGCCCTTAAACAGTGTATTTCCTGAATTCTTTATATATCTAAAAATCTATTTCAGCTGAACACAATTAAACAAACAAACAAAGAAGAAGTCAGCTACTAGTCAACTTTCAGTCTGTAGGGATATTTCCCCCCGTGCACAATTGTTTCCTTTTCTTTTTTTTACAGTGTTAGGCTTCAAGTAGGTCTAAATAGAAATTTTTACATCAATAACTAGATGTGAAATCATTGAAAACAACATGAGAGGTAGTGGTATACCCTAATGAAACTCTCAGAGACAAGCTATGTAGATAAGGCCAGTATTTTCATTACAACAGAGACAATGATTACTTCAAATCTGTACTGTGTCCGCCCACAAATGTTTGCCACAGTATTGTTGCTTTTTTATTAGAAAGTCAAACAAAAATGAAAGGCATGTCAGCCCTCCAGTTAAGAAAAAAAGGTTAAATCTGGGATTTTAAGCGCTGGATAGATAGTAAGTGCACTATGATAACCTTACATTTCTCCATGTAAACACTCTGCTGTTTCCACAAGCGAGACACAGAGGCTTCAGAGTCCGTGCGTGATTTCCACGCCATCTCTAGCCAGAATACTTGTAAACAAAAGTTTAAACGTGAGGACAGACCTACAGGGGCTGGTCTATGCGTCTGCACTTATAATCGTGCGTGTGTTTATTTTAACACCAAAAGGTCAACTAGATCGAGCTTATCGGACCATGATGTAAGCGGCAAACATTTTGCTGTCCAAAATGGAAATGTTTACAAGTGTCCGTAATACCAAAACTGGACTCCTAGCTACATATGATTAGATAGAACAAGTAACCTTGTAAACCTGAATGTTCAAAAAACAAACTTAAGGTGTCTTGAATACTATTCAATTGCACTTAAATGACCCACGGATTTTTGTTGACTCTTGTTGACTTTTTGTTGACTGTGTTGACTTTTTGTTGACTGTGTTGAGCACAGTGCCCTCCTGTGGCCTTCAGCAGATGCACGCACTATCCACTGTGTATACCAGAAAACCAGATATGCAAATTACACTACTGTGATTGGCTGGATCCACTGTCATTCAACCAGTCCAGTCCAATGATTACTGATAAATGCACACTAACAATTTTGCTCATGCACAGGACAGGTAGGGGCCACAGACCCAACACAAACCTTGTAAGGTCAAATGGCATGTACAACTACTCTGTCAAGGAACAAGTGTATTTAAAAAGTTGACCCCCATGGGGAAAACTGAAATTAGCTAATTTTCAAACATTTCTGAAAAGCTACAAGGATTCGCCCCCGAGAACGTACATGAGCAGTTAAACCCAGAGCCCCGCTCCCCAGAAATACATGCTTCGAAAACAGAGGGGGCGGCTTGGGGGGAGACCCTGTCTCAGAAATTCGCACAGGGCTGTCCTTAGAAAAATCGTGGTATAGCCGGTAACTCCTGTCCAGTGGCCCCCATACCGCTGGTAACCCTACGTATGCTGTCCTCTTAAACCTTCGAGAAAGAATTCAAAACGATACAAATAATATGCCCAAAATGCAAACTATCAAATTCCCAGTGCTCTAAAGCATCGAAACAGTTGCGATTCATTCCATAGAAACAAAAACTGGCACCTTATCTCACACAAGAACAAACATCGATCCTGTCCGCAGTACGGCTGTGTGGCTTTCTCCCAGTAAAATGTAGATTGGGAAGAGTCAGGGGGGCTGGTTCGGTACCTGGTGACCGTGATGGGGGAGGGGGGGTCAGCCTGTTTTCGCCACATAGGTCACGCGAGGCTCGCTGACATGCACTCAAGTCTTTCTCTGGTATTTTCTCTTTTTTGACACACCTAGCTGCCAGACACTTAGCCCTTATTTTTCCAAGTTTCAGAAATTGAAAGAAGGAGAATCGCTTGGTAGCGAAGCAAAGAGCAGGCCACACCGTCAGAAAACGCTCCATGCCCATAAGAAAATGACAAAAAAAACCTTCCATTCCCACCACTTACATCAGGAGCCTGTCAGGATTAAACCCAAACACAAATAAACACTGGGGGTGCCAAAGACCGAGAGTCAGTCAGCTTCTCACTCACCAAGCTCAAGCTCATCAAAGAAACATTTTTTGAAGCTGAGTTCAAATATGTGAGGCATGAGAGAGAGAGGGGGGGGGAAGGAGAGGGATTTGAAAATACAGTACAATATCTGCCATTGTGACACTCGCCGCTTCGCAGCTGCCTGAGTCGACGTGGGAAAGAGCAGTCGCTTCGATCGCGTCGTCATTCTCTCTGCGTCAGACCCACGGCATCCACACCTTCTCTTTCAGGGCGCTACGCTTGTTTAGCTGCGTCTCCTATTACTCTTTTCATTTTTTGCGCAGGTTTAAGTGTCCAGGCAGGTGCTCCTCTTACTGTTCACAAGGTCCCTGTAAGTGGCCGAGTTGAGGAATCGCGGGAAGGAGTCACGGTGCATCAGCATGTAGATCTGCAGCTGGGCCTCCGCATACATGTGGCGGCTGGGCTCTGCCAGGCTCTGGTTAATGCCTTCCCGCACCCGGGAGTCCAGGCTGACCTGTAGGGATGAGAGGCTGCGTGGACTGCAAAGAAACACCAGGGGGCGCCACAATGCTCATTCCCAGGGGGCTGTGGCTGTTTCTAGTTCCCGCTAAAACTTCAGCGATGATGTTTATATACTACCACAGACTTTACACATAGACTGTTCATCTATAAAAACTATAAAGTACTACCCAAAAAACATTTTATAAACTAATTAATAAAGCAGGCAGCACTGAAGCACAAATTTACTTAAAATAATCAGCAAATTAGTAATGTTTACATGGTCTAGTTCAGATAAAACTTTTAGGTGACAATAGTCTAGGTTTCACATAAAGGAGACGTTCCGATTACCCCACTTAAGCACTAGAGGGCACACTATGCAAAATATCCCATAGTGATCTCCAGATATCGCCCTATGTTAGAGGACTGTGTATCTTGTGAGCGAAACCCTGAGGGTGACTCACCGCCCTCACAGGGGACAGGAAGCTAGTGTGACCACAGTGCACCGAAATCACATTTGTGAGGCCACTTCCTGGGAGGTAATGACCGCGTTTAATTACGCCAGGGGATGTCATGAGGGCGTTTGGATTTTCGAATGCAGTTCCATTGCAGTGATGAAATAAATCTGATTACTCCAGCAGAATTAATGGCGTTAGTGTTTAGGCAGAATTCTGCCGAACAGAATACAAGAGAACATAAGGTCATGGGCTGCTGGGCTTGTGCTTGATACGTTGCTATGGAGACATCACCATTAACTTATGCCATCAACTAGAGGCAGATGAGTACAAGAATGACACAGCTCTCCAACAATCATGCCCCCCTCAGGGGTGATGCTCCAGCCCAACAGCTCTGGGGTCCTGGTGCCCCCGATATCTCCATTACGTCCCCCAGGTCCCCGGTGGGGGGTGATTTTCCTGTATTCACCTGAAACTCCAAGCTTCTGTGCATTTTACTGGGTGTCAAGTGTAGATGATGAGACCTTGAATGATTGCTAATATTCCCATGGAGATTGGGAACTCAAAAATATATGATGTCATTTCCTTTTTCAAAGCAAAACTTTTTAATTTTTGTGGCTTAAATAAATCTGTGATATTAAGGCTGGAATAAAGGTTAATCTTTTATAACATTCATAATAATCATTGTTGTTCATTTTTTTAAATAATTAAAGCACGCCTGGTGGGACAAACACTGCAGGCTGAAATTCCCTGCCTACCGCTTGATAATTAAGGGAAGCATCCAGACCAGCAGAACGTAGAAACGCATTGCTGATGCACACGGATAAACGGAGAAATTTTCTGCATACTTCTTCAGCCTAGAAGAGCTTCACTGGAGTACCACTCGTTCCGGGGGGGTCCTAAACCCCGAGCAGTAGGTCATAGCCTCCACCCGCCATACCTCCTTTGGCGAGAGTATGGAGACATAGTCCTCATAGATGATTCGGGCCTTCTCGTCTACGGCACTGGGGTCCATCTCGCTCTTCAGTTCCTCGCAGGCCAGCCAGAACAGGAGGTTCTCCTCGCTGTATTCCGAGCGCAGAAACTCTCGGAAAATGTCCCGGCCCTCCGCTGAACGCATCATCCTCTCGAAACTGCGGGACCAGGACAGCACCTCCTCCAGCGTGGCCCTCCTTCACAAACCAGGCAAAGGGAAGCAGAACATGAGAGACAAGGGAGAGCAGGCGCTAATTACAATCAACTAATTAAAAGCTAATGAGACATTCCAAGAGTTCATGTGACGGGACATCTGCTGTCCTAATTAGGCTGGTGGCCCTTTAAGGTAACAGGCGGCTTGCCTTTAGGTGTAAGGAACTTCTGTGAGAATGAACAGCTGTTTGCCACAACCTGCAG
>JAODLC010000065.1:2507262-2521572 GCA_026781145.1 Hippopotamyrus pictus | reverse complement strand
GAAAGCGTGAGGAGAGGATAGGAGGGAGGGAGGGAGGGGGCGAGACAGAGAGAATTCACTATCCTGTGTGCTTATATGGAGAGATGGAGGGCATTCTGGGTTTTTGTGTACCTACACCAGCCTCACACACACACACACACACACACACACACACACATACACACAGACACACAGACACACACACACACACACACACACAGACACACACACACACAGGTCTGTAATTATATGTTAGTGGGGACCATTCGTTCATTTCTATGGATAAAACCCTAACCCCAACAATGACGACCTTAATCCCAGCCCAGCCCTAACCTCAACCAAAAGTTTTTTTATTGCAGTCATAGGTTTTTATAAAACTGAGGTTATCCTTATGGGCCGAAAAAATGTCCCCATAAGGTAAAAAGTCACAGGTTTTTATGACATAGTGGCGAAATCTGGTCTCCACAATGTAATAATTACAAAAACACATACACAGACACACACGCACACATGCCACACAGACAACGGACCATGCGACCCAAAACAGGAGGATGGCGCTCTCAAAAACCTCTGGCACCCCTTACAGTGGCTTCCAGAGGCACATTTGAATGCGGATTTACATAAACAAGCACACTGGCGTACAGAATAACCACACCAGCCAAACTACCCGAAGGCATGACCTGTTATTGATGTCACACTGGGCACACAAATTTAATCACCACGGTAACCTTCAGGTAGGACCCTGGCACGGCTCCAGCAAAGCCTCACTGGAGTTGAGCACGTGACCGCGAGCCGCATGCAGAACGCACACATCGGGCGGCAGAACTGCAATCTGTCGGCACACTTTGCTCAGATTTTAGCAAAATTCCAAGTAATTCCATTGTTTATACTCGTGCTTCTGGAATATTCCTCTTATGAAGAGCGACTGGCACTTTTTCCAGTGATATTCGGCTCCTGTTATGGGCACTCAGTGGTGCGGATTTCATCGGAACCCGGAGCCCGAGTGGTCATTCGTATCACACCATGGATGTTTCTTTTGGCTGGGTGACATTTTAAAGCTCTTTTTATAAATAATTTAATGCAGAGTAAAGGAACCAGGATTCTGGTGACTGTGAGTGGGTTATAAAGAACAGCTAGTCGGCTAGTCAGTTCAAATATAATCAACATATATAGTACCAGTGATAATCACGATACATTTGATTTTTATGACCACATGTCTGTGCCCCTATCATGACCCCGCGATGCCCCCATCTCAACAGCCATCTTGCCCGCCCCAAACGCTTGCCCCCATATCGTTCCTCTCAGACCAACATACAAAACTCTGGCAGATTACTGAGCAACACCTATGTTCTCAGTCAACAAGCGGAAAATGCCCCCCATGATGCAAAACACAGGAGCCAGTGTGACGGTGCCCCTCCCACCGGGCCCAGTGCTTTCACGCATGAGCAGAGCAGCCGCAACCGGGATGCGAGCAGAGCAGCCGCAACCGGGATGCGAGCAGAGCAGCCGCAACCGGGATGCGAGCAGAGCAGCCGCAACCGGGATGCGAGCAGAGCAGCCGCAACCGGCGGAAACGGGATGCGCATATGGAAAGTGCTTCGTATTCCGGTCAATGCTATACTACTGGGTTGCAGAAGCTGTCAGGCTCACTCTACACGAGACACCAGACCGGCACGAGTGCACGAGGAATGCCGTCGCAATTACAAATATGCTTCCAATTACTGAACATTTCACCAAAGCGACAGCTGACCCCCAACACCTGGCTGCGGCCACATCAAACCGCCGTGTCGACGCAAACTCTCCCACACCATCGAAACCTGCGGCCTGAGCTCCCCGTTCCGGAAGATTCCTCTTCGAAAATGGACTTCCCATTACTTCTCCCATTCGCGGCAGGATTTCCAGTAGAAATGGTCAGGATTAAGAAAACACATTTAAACTGCGTTTGGGTGAAGGGCAAGCAAAGTCTTTAGCAAAGCGCATTCCTGCGATGCGATCAAACATGATAGCTGTATGTTTCAATCTAACTTTAACTAGGACAGTCAAACTCTTTAGCTTGGGAGAAATATGCCCGTTGTCACGATATTCCTGGTGAGCTCGTGGTGCTGGCTGTACTTTAGCACACAGAAAACGCCAAACGTACTCAAACCGGCAATTAACCAACGGATATTCCGGAAGGAAAAACCCCTTTTTAATAATCGCCCATTTCATAACCTTATTCTTTTGAAGCCAATCCCAACTGCATCCCCACATTCTTTAATAATTATAATAATTTAATAATAGCGTCACCATAGTAGCAGAGGCAAAGGCATTCGTTATAAATCACAGCAGATTATTATGATTACAAATGTTTTCTGGCCTTGTTTACGACCCGATGCCTCGTCCACTGAGAGTCATATTACAGCCCACCTACACATCAGGTGAATCAATGTTTAGCGCCGCTGAATTTCAGCGTCGATAAAAGCGTTTAAGCCTCAATCGGCCAGCAGAAAAGAAAAAGACGAGCATGCTTGCTCTGGGATTTTACGAGTTAAGTCTGATTCGCCGCCGCTCGAAGAGTTACCCAACCTACCGGACGAATTAGCAGGTGTCCTTAGACTGGGTAGGTGGGGCGATCATGGTGAGGAGAGCATCGTGTGGGGCAGGACGGGAGGAGAAGCGAGCATGGGAGCAGGGCAGCCTCCAGTGGGCACGTCTCTCACCATCCCTGACCAGGCGGAGAAGGAGGCCAGGCGGGAAGGTACGAGGGTCAGGCTGGACCAGAGGGTCTCCTTCAGGTTGTGTCTTCCAGGGTTGTCTTGGGGTGGAGCTTGGTAGGCGGTGCTGGTCTGAGTCTGGGTCTGGGTGGCACCGTTCTCCACCTGCTCCTCAGCAGAACTTAAGACCATTCATCACCGAGATGCTCCAGAAGGTAAGACAATCACATCTGCAAGACAGGAACCATGCAATTGGACCAGATGTTCTTGGGGTGTTAAGCTGTGCCGGTCTGTCCCTTCAGATGAGGCGCGGTGGACTTTCTGCACCTGTGATATGGACCATGACTGCACGTCCATGAAGACAGGGCTCGCAGACCTGCCCTGTGCTACAACGATGATGTTAAACAAAAATCACACCACTGACAGTTGTGCCAGCTCGCATAGTCCCTTTGCTAACAGGAAAAATGAAACGTAAGCTTTTTCACAAAGGACGTTTTCTCAGAAGAGTATAATCATTGGAGAGCTTTCAGAAAGAGGAGTAGCCAAAGTGAGAAAGCAGGAAAGCCAGCAATGTCTGTCCTTATACTTACCAGGACAATCCAAAGAATCACAACAACAGAAATGATTAATAAATGCATTTGTCGCCCTTAGGCCTATACACATTTCTTCTGATCAAATGAACCAGTGAAACTTTGATCAATACAGATTTCATTAATGATAAAAAATACCACAGGTTACAATGTTAAACAGAAAAGCTGCACACAGAATTAGGGACATGAGCTCAGAATCCACTTAACTACACATTTACAGCTGCAAATGAACCTAATTCCTGGTGACGCTGCGTCATGTTTTCAGTCAGCTGGAGAATCACCAGGAAAATAAACCTGGACGTCGACAGAGCGCCAAAGGTGTCGACTTCCTGTCCGTCTAAACCGAATGGCAAGGCAGAGCTGCGTATGTCACCCTGCCCATCCGCGGAGGGACCTTCAGCGTGCATGCAGACCTGCAGGTCCTGCGCATACATGTCACCCTGCCCATCTGCGGAGGGACCTTCAGCGTGCATGCAGGCCTGCAGGTCCTGCGCATACATGTCACCCTGCCCATCTGCGGAGGGACCTTCAGCGTGCATGCAGACCTGCAGGTCCTGCGCATACACGTCACCCTGCGCATCTGCGGAGGGACCTTCAGGTCCTGCACATACATGTCACCAGGTCAAAAGAGTACCGGAAAAACACAAATCCACGTAGCACATCAGCATGGGAGCTGTGAAACCAGCATCAGAGTCTCCTCTGTGGGAAACCGGGGCCTTCGGGTGTGTGTGTGAGAGTGTGAGACTGCACACATGTCTATATGTGTGTGTGCATGTGTGTGTGACTGTGCTCATGCTTGTATGTGTGCGTGCACATTTGTGTATGTGTGTGTGCACGTGTGTGTGTATGTGTGAGACTGTGCAAGTGTGTATGTGCGTGTGTGACTGTGCTCATGTTTGTATGTGTGTGTGTGAGACTGTGCTCATGTTTGTATGTGTGACTGTGCTCATGTATGTGTGTGTGTGACTGTGCTCATGTTTGTATGTGTGTGTGACTGTGCTCATGTTTGTATGTGTGTGTGTGACTGTGCTCATGCATGTATGTGTGTGACTGTGCTCATGTATGTATGTGTGTGTGTGACTGTGCTCATGTTTGTATGTGTGTGACTGTGCTCATGTTTGTATGTGTGTGTGACTGTGCTCATGTATGTATGTGTGTGACTGTGCTCATGTTTGTATGTGTGTGTGTGTGTGTGTGACTGTGCTCATGTTTGTATGTGTGTGTGTGTGTGACTGTGCTCATGTTTGTATGTGTGTGTGTACACATATGTGTTGTGTGTGCATTTGTGTTTTATGACTAGTCTGCAGAAGCATCTGTTCTTCAATGGAGTGGGGCTGAACAAATGACTAACACCAGACTTAAATAGAAATTTATCGGCAGCGTTTTAATTTTACAGGAATCAAGTCTGAATTTATCAAAATGTTGGCATGGGTTGCTCGTTTTTTTAAAACATAGTTTAAGATTCAAAGTCTCAAGGAGATCGTTTCCAATTGCAACAAAAAAATCTCTTTTCGGACGCAGCACTGCTGATCTGTAAAACCATCTGGAACAATAAAGAAAAAAAGCACTGCATCGGATAAAACAGGGCGAACACACGTTTAGCCATCTGACATTTGACAGGTAGCTAAAGGCTGCCGCTCCAGATTAGGCTGAAATTAAAAATGCATACAATTAGCAAATTAGTTACAATCGCATATGCATGTCATCAAATCTGCTGACATAATCACATAGATGCAGACTTTCCAATTTGCAAAATGAAATCTGTACCTAATTAACACTGATAGATAGATAGATAGATAGATAGATAGATAGATAGATAGATAGATAGATAGATAGATAGATAGATAGATAGATAGATCGCATTAAATGTACTGTCAATTGTCGGCGGTGTACATTGTGGGCGTTTTCGTTATTTGAAACCGTACAACGAGAAAAGGGGGGTTTAAAAAATCTTCCGATTACAGCAAGAGGACATGCCCACATTTTCTCAGGCTGGATCAGCGTTAGCCCGGCGAGCAAAGCGGGCCGACAGCTCGGTCCCGGCTGATGACAGCGCCGGTACATTTTGGTTCTCTTCTCCCCCTTTCCCGGCGGGATTGTGCATTAGGGCGCCGGGATGCGGCCGTTCTGCGCCGGTGTGTCTGCGCCGCAGCCGCAGCTGGCCCCAAGCAGCCCCGGGCATCTGAAGCAGGGCAAGGCGCCACGACCAGAACCAAGCCTCTCAAATCCGGCCAGGGGAAGGGGGGCGGGGAAGAAAGTACCCCTACTCCGAGTGAAAAAAGATACCAAAACAAGCACGACCCCTCCAGTATACGCTGTATCTCACCCCCTTTTCTCTGCACGATGAAAAAAGCAACAGCTTCTGTGGAATTACCATGACATGCAATACATGTAGTGGGGATACATGCCGCTCCTTACCCTTTCTAAATGTAAGATGACAGTCTGCTGCCGCGATTGATCCGACGCGCGCCGAGATGCTGCCCGATGGCTGTTCCGCACGGTCCGGATGCACGCCGCTGCCGCCGTGATTTCCATCGGAGGTGTTTTTCCTCCAATCCGCCCAACTTCAGCACCGAGGTGGCGGAGGCGCACTGCGCATGCGCGTTGGACGCGCTCCGATCGTGCGGAGACCCGGCGCCGGCATGGGGGCTGCGGCGCTCCCACCGTGAAGATGCTGCATGGCAAAGGGGGGTGGGGGTGATGAAAAGTAAAGTAAAAAAGGACTGCCGGTACTTGCCGAAGTCCCACAGTCCCGCACCAAAGTTACATTCAGTTGTGGATGAATCAGTCTCAGGCCGCTGGCAAGCAGCAGTATTGTTGTATCAAAAATAGATTTAACTCCCAAGGCTCTCGTGCTTCCCATCAAAGCGAAGAGACTAACCAGATTTAACTATTGCATTAATCAGATTAATGACCAACAATAAACCTGGGTCTTAAAGATGTATGTGTATTCAATAACCGCGGGTGCATTAATCACTGTTTTGCACTGTGTGTGTGTGTGTGTGTGCGTGTGCACGCGCGCGCATAAAAACGTAACAAATGTAGCCACCAATACAGTCTTTTAATATTCATTTTAAGTGACTGTAATCGTATGAGTTTCATTTATATTTCACTATATATAACATGCAACCAAAGAATTTCGTTACAGCTTCGCGTCAGCACGTTAACATCCTCTAAGGGCATTTTTAGGGATTCACCTCTGCTAAAACATTTCCTCATTGCCAAGTTAATCATCTTACTACTTGAAGCACATAAAATAAAGCAATTAAAACCAACAGGGAAATGAAACCAACAACCTTCAGGGAAACGAAACAGAATAAAGATACAGTTACGGTAATTAACCACAAATAAATATATTATGGGCATATACTCTGATTGTCCGGCAGGTTTTTTTTTGTTTGTTTGTTTTTTTTTTTTTTTTTTTTTGCTGTCTAGAGAAAGGTATATTTTTTTACATTCTGTTACCGGGAGGAGGTACAGGAGCATTATTTCAATATATACATTCAGCCAAACATGCTCTCTAGTACCCCGGGGAAGAAACTTGGCCTGAAGTGGGACAAAGCAGCAGGAATATATGCAAACATCACAATATATGCCAACATTTGCATAGTACAGAAGCTAAAGTGCGACATTTCAATCCTCACCACATGACTAGCGGTAGCCAATCATACGCTTGCATCTCCGTCACGTGGTCACACCTGCGGTTTTTGGATATACCTTACAAAAATTACACTGATTAAGAATGACTCATTTTCTTATAAATTCCTCAAAAACGTATTCTGTAGTGTTACATTTGAGCTTAAGTACTTGTTTCCTTAAAATAATAGACCAGGAAAAATTTACAGAATCTCAATAACATCCTAAAAGTGAATGAAAAGGACCTTTGTTTATAGATAGGCATATTTTACAAGGAGATCAGTTTCGTCAGTTAACAAGAATAGAAAGTGCGTAAATTGTATACATATTGTTCCCGCCATACTATAATAAATGTTAAAATAGTGATATGTATACTAAAGCTAAAAAATTAAATGAGTGATTGTATTGTACTAAGGTACATGCAAGGGTAATTCAGGGTAACAGTTCAGGCAAAGGGAGCTGATAAATGATCAGAAAGCCACGAACACATGTAGACCTGTCTTCATGTTTTTCACAAATGTACGTAAAAACAGGAAACATTTAAAAACAAGACATTGCGCGGTCATCCGTAAATGTTTTTCTAATTCCATTTTACACATGATCTACAAAATATACAGTAGTTTTTAGTCTTAATCTGCACTCAAAAATAAGGTTATGACACTGCTGTGCGTTTTTTACACAACTGACGATTTTCTTAGACTAGAATATATTGAATCAAGACGCCATTACCATATTGATATTAGGGATATTAAGTTATTCACACAAGCACTGTGCTGATTTTACAAAATGCTACAGCAAACGAGATAAGCTGAAAGCAACATATATTTTGAAACACTCGAATAAAATTAAGACATGTAATTTTTGTTTAAACGTTGTAGAGGAACTGAAAAATAACATGTCTGTTGAGATTAGACCAGATCAAAACAGCGGTTCCTTCGAAGAGAGATCGAGATCGATGTCTTACCACCAGGAGGCGCTAAAACCTTGTTGCCCACTCAGACTAGCTAAAACAGAGACTTACACACCGGTGTCTCGGTTACTTCCCTGTACTTCACACGAACGGGTTTAATGTGGACCCGTTCACATCTTCGCAGATTTTTAGTAAAACTGACAACTCCATCAGAGAATACGTGGCATAAACTGGTTGTGATCTAAAGTTCAATCACCTCGGCTGACATTTTTAAAACAGAAATATTGGAAATATAGGTTTTCTCAATGCTATCAATTTTTGATTTAGACAAAGTCAAAATTGTGTGTATAGCGCTTAAAAAGACTCGCTTGAGGATTTGTGCTTGTCAGTATGTAAATAAGGGCGAGTTGTTTACCGAGGATGAAAGGGGGGGCGTTCAATCTTCCATCTGCAGAGATGGCCACTTGACCTACATGGTCGCCATTATTAGGGAACACAGTCTGTTCGGCTGAAGAACAACATCCCACCTAAACAATGCATCACGGGGGGGCTCTTCTGAAAATAGCCATAATTGCAGTCCAACCACAGTCCCCTGTGGATTCTATCTCACTTTACACTAGTATGTCATTCTAGGTGGGGGGGCAGGTGGTTTGAGCGATGCATCGTGAAGCCTGGATGCAAATGGATGAAGTAGGACAAATGCAAAAGGACAGGGTTCAGCCCCAAGCCCCAAAAAAAGAAAATCCATGTCTCTTAAGATCCATGCTTGGTTTCTCAATCCTTGAAGCTGAAAGCCAGATTCACGTCCCAGAGTCTCAGTCTTATAAAACATGATAGCAGTATCTGTGCCATCTAGCAATAATCTCACATTGAAGGGAAGTTCTTTCCCCTCCTTGTGGTAATCTCATTAAACCCAGAGAGTGTCTATTCAAGCTTCCGGAATGGTTGTTCTTGCTGCCTTGAGGTTTTCTCATTTTCTCCAAGCAACAGGGAAGACGTGCAGAAGTACACAAGCTGGGCTTGTTTTCCAGAGACGTCGCTGAACACGTGAAGGAGCAGTAAGGTCACCCTGCCTTATTGGTGTGACTGTGACTGCCCTGACCTTTATTTCATTTATATTGAGATGAAATGATGAAGTTCTGAGTTATTTGCATTCTAAAGGTTAGCTGCTTGCTGCCACTTATCGCCGGAAGATTTCCAGACTAACCAGAGAAATCGGGACGGCCTTTAATTTGTCACGGAGGACATACCTTCAGAAATGACGCCCGGCAGTCATTCACAGAGCAGGTCATTATGCAACAAATGAAAGGGGTAAACACTACGATTAATGAGAAAAAGACAGGACAAAATGAGGGCATTATCACACAGCACAGACTCCATCACACTGCTCTGCCCCCAACAGCTGCCACTTACTCTGGTTATCGGACTCTGCTGTGAAATAAACCTCCACAAACATCACCTTGTTAACACTGCTGTCTAAAACACCAGCCCTCCTCATTTCAGCCATCTTCCTCTCTAAGGCTTTATGTCTCCATCTGCTGATGCAGCTTCCTTCTCACCACTGTGGCATTTATAAGGTCTACATGGTCACGGTTTCACATAATCAAGTCAAAGTCTTTATTCTCAATTCTGCCATATGTACAGGACACATGGAGGATTGATATGATGAGAGGATGGCGGCACATTTTAGCATCTTGTAAATTTACCTCAATAGGAAAAGCTTTATCTTTTGACCACTGCAGAATTTGATCCCAGATGTAAGAGAATGACCTCATCTATATGGTGTACACCCGCGTTCGGAATGTTTGTGGCTTTTAGGATTATTTTTTAAGACGACTGGACCTGATTTTTTTTTTTTATTTACAGCCCTTCTTGCTCGTCTGTTTTTTTTCCTTTTTTCTTCTTGTCATCCTCTTCTTTTGTGCAGAATATTTTAAAAGGAGCAGGAAAATGAAACATTGGGGAAACAAACTGACCACTATATTTAGCAGAATCCAACAGTGAACACAATGACAATGACTCAAGCATTTGTCGAGGGGAGCGTCCTTGTTTTACGGCCTGTTCATGAAAACAGATTCTCCCCCCTGGCAAAAAACTACCTCATAAACACAACACCAGCACACAGTGCATGGAGCGCGAGCAGCCGGCTGCGGACTGGGCACCGATGGGGTGTGTAGCGTCCTACGGAGGCCAAACCTTCACCGTCATCCAGCTTCCAGCATGATGCTGGACCTTTTCAGGATACGGTCCATGAACTTAGATGACCAGCGTCCAACATCAGAGAAGACTACCGACCGCAAAGACGACGCAAGCTTCGACGTCTCAGATGCGGACTTCATACTGCAAACAGATCCAGTCGCCTTGACCTAGAAATTGCACAGAGAACTAGAGTGAACATTAGCGACCGAGGATTTCATGAATCACAGGAAACAGCCTCAGATTGGCTGGTGCGGTGCAGGCTAATGGCAGAGCAGCTAATGGTGTCTCAAAGTCGAGTCAAGGCCAGAAAAGCTTTGGACGGCCTTTGCTTCTCGTTCTTCTCTTTTTCTCTCGTTAATGGTTTGGTTATCACCCAAATGTGCGATCGATTTACCGTTATTAATTAAAAGCTAGATGGATCTCAGATCCCCAGCCTGAGACACACAGAAAAAAAAAAACAGATTAAAGACACCGATGATTCTCTTACTCTCCTTCCCAACGTATGCCCCCCCCCCCCCATCCCGGGCCTGCAATATATAAAACTGCAGGCACCATAATGGCCTATAAGTCATTTTTTTGCTAGATGGCTAATGTAAGAAAAGCCGCATTCATTTCTTGCAAGGAAGGAACATCAGAATCTTAATTAGTGGCTGGACAAAAAAACAGGCGGCGGCAGCAATAGAGCAGTATATATATATATATGTGTGTGTGTGTGTGTGTGTGTGTGTGTGTGTGTGTGTGTGTGTGTGAGATTTGGGAAGGAGCGTGGGGGAGACATTAGCAGGAGCCGTTTGCAGCACAATGCGGATAATCCCCCCCCCTTCCGACAGAGGGATGGCATTTTCATCTGATATCTCTTTCATATCCTTGAAAAATGACCCCCACCAGCTCCACTGCCAATAAGCTAAATGGTGTTCTCTGGGCACGACTTATGAAGCGCATCTGTATTAGGGCTAACAGTGCGGCACTGGGGATGGGGGGGGGGGCATTACAGAATAAACAAATAAATAAGTAGTACTGTAATAGTGGGATTTGTTAATTGTGGTGGTGTGGGGATTGGAATTATTCCGCTGCTGACAGACGGTCTGTCTGCTGTGTGTTTATCAGGCGCCATAGTGATCTGAACCGGGGGGCGGGGGGCGGGGGCACACTCACTCAGAAGCCCCCAGATGGTCACTGGGTAGCTGGCCAGCTTTCAGGCTTTTGGGGGCGGGGGGACGGGTCCGGCAGCGCGTTCACGGCGGGAGGAATGACATCACCTGTAAACAACGCACCGGACGAGCTGGGGTGTAGCGCTCTCCGCAGAGCCAGGTAGGACAGTCTGGCCTTGAGGCACGGAATTTTGGGGGTGCCGTCTGCCCGCCTCGCCGTAAGCGTGTCTGTAACGGTCACGGCGGCACTGCATATGTGCTCTGCGACAAGCCCTCAGCATGCGAGCTCATCCACATCTCAGGGCAGGAAGGGGAGGAACGGCGTGCTCCACCCCCGCACCTTCCTGATTATGTGACCCACGGGAGGGGATCACAGACGAGGCCAGTGAGCAGAATATGGCACATGCTATATAAAACAGGCCTAATAAGGTGACACTGTGACATGTTTTCTAGCAAGGACACGCAGCAGATTTATGGGCGCCCCTCACGTATGACTTATGTGCCACAGTAATTGGTTTCAGGAGCAAAAGAAATGCGCTCTTGTGGTCCAGGCCATGCCACCTGCTCGGATGCTCCACGCCGAGTCAACGGCAGCAGAGAATGCAGCCTAAAGCTGACTGACCTTTGACCTCTCACCGGTGAGACTGAAAAAACCCACACGGTCAGAGTAAGACAGTGGTCCGTCAGACTGGCACCCGGAGCAGCTCATCCAGACGAGCAAGGTTTGGGTTCTGGAGCTCGTCGCTCGGAGACAAAGGTGCGGGTTCTGGAGCTCGTCGCTCGGAGACAAAGGTGCGGGTTCTGGAGCTCGTTGCTCGGAGACAAAGGTGTGTAATGAGCCTGATTCCGCTGCTGATATCAATCTGATTAATTCACAGTGGGGGGGGGGGTACTCTTTATAACATGCCGCTGAATACCAGTTACTGTACCTCAGAAGTGAGAAGTGTAAATAAGGCTGGTTTTTCCCCTGGGTTTAAGTTTGTCAATCGCTGACTTCATCTGAATATGTTGCTTGTTACTGCTGATGTTTAAATTAAGGTCTTTAATTGCAAGAAATACCTGACTGCGTCAAACTTTACACAACTGAAAGCTTGATGGTATGACAGCACTGACCCAGAGTCTCACTGCAAACCCATTAATACCTTAGTTGCTGCGATACCTCTACTTACATACCCCTTAATCCCTCAGTCACGTGACGCCATCAAGGGCAGAATGGTTTGCTGTTTAGCAGCAGCTCAGGTGCTTGGCATCCACATTACACGATGTGGTCTGTGATGTGGCCTGTGATGTGGTCTGTGATGTGGCCTGTGATGTGGTCTGTGATGTGGCCTGTGATGTGGTCTGTGATGTTGTCTGTGATGTGGCCTGTGATGTGGTCTGTGGTGTGGCCTGTGATGTGGCCTGTGATGTGGTCTGTGATGTGGCATGTGATGTGGCATGTGATGTGGCATGTGATGTGGTCTGTGATGTGGCCTGTGATGTGGCCTGTGATGTGGTCTGTGATGTGGCCTGTGATGTGGTCTGTGATGTGGTCTGTGATGTGGTCTGTGATGTGGCATGTGATGTGGTTTGTGATGTGGCCTGTGATGTGGTTTGTGATGTGGCCTGTGATGTGGTCTGTGATGTGGCCTGTGATGTGGCCTGTGATGTGGCCTGTGATGTGGCCTCCATCACTCTAAGGCTCCAGAGAACAACAGGGAAGCTCTACCGATGGGGAGGCCCTGACCTGAAGCCGTATGATAGCCCGTCTCATAGTAACACGCCGCGTCTGCTTCACATCACGCCAGCCAGCCGTACGCTAACAGTCTGCAATTCTACCATAGAACAGCAGGTGGCGTGACATCAAACACCCGCATACGAGACTGAAAAGCATCAATAGAAGAACAGCTTTTGTACCACCGCGATGGAAATACATTAAAATAACAATGAACTGCGTAAATAAAATGAGTTGCTTTTGGATTTAAAAAAATGATCTTGCTTTTTATATAAAGGGCAGTAAAATGCGGCTGTGATTGGTGGTTTGCGGCGAATTACTGAGCCGGCTGAGGCCGCGTGAATAAAAGCCCGCAGGCTGGTAATGGGGCTGCAGGAAATAAAAGGTGATTCTGCACAACAGGAATCTGTTTTTACATGAATGCTGCCCGTTTGTGTGGAAGCTCAATGTCTGGCCCCTGGGGGGCCCCTGCCGAGAAGCCGGGGCCCGCAGAGCATCTTTACTCTCTGTATATTCCCCTATTTCTCTCTCTATCGCTCTTTCTCACATCACATTCCCTGTCCTACCCTTCTACATCACTGTTTGTGCCTCTCCCTCCCTCTCTCTTCCTCCATCTCTGTCTCCCTCCTTTTCTCCCTCCCTCTCTCTCCCTCCCTCTTTCTCCATCTCTGTCTCCCTCCTTTTCTCCCTCTCTCTCCCTCCCTCTCTCTCCCTCCCTCCCTCCATCTCTGTCTCTCTCTCTCTTTCCCTCCCTCCCTCTCTCTCTCTCTCTACTAAGGGGAGAGCTGTTATTCTTGGTTGGCAGCCAGCACAGAATTGTCAATGCAGGCAGTGTTATTGTTTTTGTAGTCCCCCCCCCCGCCCCCACGTGGGTCTCTCGCCCCTCCCGAGTTTGGCTATCGGGTTACGGGCCATGTGGAGTTATGCTGAGAAAGCAGCGTCCCTCCTGGCAGTGTCGCTCCCGGAATGGGATGAAGGAGAGCATGCTGGGTAAACCATACTGGGTGCTTAAAAGAGGGACTGCTGGCCAGGGGGTAGAAGCGTATCACACACCCTAACCCAAACACCGTGGCATAAATGGCGTGACAGAACTCTGTCTAGCATCGCCATCGTGATCTGGATCATCTGACACAAATGTGACATCAGGAAACAGCTAGTGTTAACACACAGGCTGCAGCATCGGCGGGAGATGGATATCAGTGAGGGGGGGGCAGAACCCGAGAAGGCAAAGTACCGAGGCGACACCATGAAGGACGTGCCCCAAGGCTGGACGCTTCCTGGTAGCTCCCCCCACCCTTCCCAGAATGCACTGCTCCGGGCCGCCCCCGCTGGCCTGGGCTGCTGTCAGTCTGCCGCCGTTCTGCTTGCCAGACACTCATTTCTTCTTTTATGAGGGGCAGAGACTGTGGACCTCAGTGTATCGGCTTCATGTCCAGCC
>JAODLC010000065.1:2494741-2504793 GCA_026781145.1 Hippopotamyrus pictus | reverse complement strand
GTTAAGTTCTCCCCAAGCGAGCTTGATGGGCCGAATGGCCTCCTCTCGTTTGTATAGTTCTTATGTTCTTATGTTCTGACTGCAGCATGGTGCAATGGGTTGAGTGTATGGTTCTGAAAATGTTAGTTCCTTTTTTATGGGTTTGAGGCCAACCCCATCTGTTAGTTTGTATTTGTTTGCACCCCCCCCCTCCCGATAGCCTAACCCTAACTCCACCTCCAGGGACCCTCCCTGGAACCCTGCCCAGGGAAGGTGCACCCAAAGCCGGCTACCCCTAACCCAATACCACCAACCCTAACCCTAAGGTCCACCAATACCACCAACCCTAACCCTAAGGACCCCCACTACCACCAACCCTAACCCTAAGGACCCCCAATACCACCAACCCTAACCCTAAGGCCTCCCAATACCACCAACCCTAACCCTAAGGACTCCTGCATTTATTTTCTTATTGTTTTTCCATATGTTTTCTTGCTCTGCTTCTGTTCTGGTTCTGCTTTATACTTGTGTTGTATCCCTAGTGTGTGCTTTGTACAGCAAATGTTACTGTGTTTGGAGTTCCTAAATTGCCCGTAGGTGTGCATGTGTGAGTGGATGGTGTGTGAGTGTGCCCTGCGATAGGCTGGCCCCCTGTCCAGGGTTGTTCCCTGCCTCGTGCCCGTTGCTTCTGGGATAGGCTCCGGACCCCCCGCGACCCAGTAGGATAAGCGGCTTGGAAAATGGATGGATGGATATTAATTATCTCTTTACAATGGCACTTGTCAATAGTGCCATTATACACTGCCCGGCCAAAAAAAAGGTCGCCATTTGAATTTATATCAGCAAATACTCAAGAGCCAATGACTGGATCATTATTACGTTATGCAGCAATAAAGTGAAGTCAGCTGAGTACCTGAATCTACTGACTGGCCAGGATACACCTCCATCCATCATCAGTGGGGTTTTTACTTCCCTGTTGGCATGGGCATATTCCACTCACTTGTCAGTACAGGATCTTGGTGAGAAATTAATGCAAACCTGGATGAAAATAAAGGGTGAGACGTTGCATAAGCCTGTGGAAACAATGCCATGACAAACGTGCGCCATAATCAAAGCTAAAGGCGGTCCAATGAAGAATTCAAATGGCGACTTTTTTTTTTTGGCCGGGCAGTGTATATTAAGCAAGTGATCAGTCACTTCTTGAAGTTGATGTCCTGGAAGCAGGAAAAATGGGCAGGCGTAAGGATCAGAGTGACTTTGATGTGGGACAAACCGTGATGGCTAGATGACTGGGTCAGAGCATCTCCAAAACGGCAGGTCTTGTGGTGTGTTCCTTGTTTGCAGCGGTCAGTACTTTTCAAAAGCAGTACAAGAAAGGCCAACCGGTGAATCGCCGATGGGGTCACGGGCGCCCAATGCTCACTAATGTGCATGGAGAGCGATGGTTAGTCTGTCTGCTCCGATCCTACAGGGGACTTACTGCAGTACAAAGTCCTGAGAAGTTAATGCAGACTGTGATGGAAAGGTGTCAGAATACACAGTGTGTCACTGCTTGCTATGTATGCGGCTGCACAGCCACAGAGCAGTCAGAGTGTCCATGCTGACCCCTATCCACTGCCAAAAGTACCTGCAATGGGCATGTGAGCATCAGAGCTGGACCATGAAGCAATGGAAGAAGGAGGCCCGGTCTGATGAGTCACATTTTCCGTTGCATCATGCGGTTGGCTGGCTGCGTGTGCATTATATACCTGGGAGGAGATGGTACCAGGGTGCATTATGGGAAGAAGACAAGCTGGCAGCGGCAGTGTGATGCTCTGAGCGATGTTCTGCTGGGAGACCTTGGACATGTACCACCTACCTAAACACCGTTGCAGACCAAATACATCCCGCCATGGCAACGGGAGGATAATGCACCCGGCCATTCCGCAACAAAGGTTCAGGAATGGTCTGAGGAACATGAAAAAGAGTCTGAGGCCTCCATATTCCCCAGATCTCAATCCGATGGAGCATCTGTGGGACGTGCTGGACGAACGAGTCTGATCCATGGAGGCCCCACCTCACAGCTTCCAGGACATAAAGGATCTGCTGCTGACGTCTGGGTGCCAGAGACCACAGGACACCTTCAGAGGTCTCGTGGAGACCAGGCCTCAGCGGGTCAGAGCTGTTTAGGCGGCACGAGAGGAACCAACGCAACATTAAAACCACCTGTCGAATCTTTTAGCTGATCAGTGTATATGTCACATGGACCTCTACATAGATGCATCAATATAAGCAGATTAATGTGGGGCAAATGAGAATCTGAGCTTATGCTGCATTTTGCAGGGATAAATGCTGGTACCTCAGACTGCAGACTCTTAAAATCACTTGCAGGACTTGTGTGAGACAGACTTCCCGCCTGAGGTATGCTGGTATTGTACATGCTGTCTTACCCCCCTGCCTTTTCCAGGATATGCTGTAGATCACTGTAATTATGAGCAGAGAGGAAGTCAGCCATAATGTATGGGTGGAGAGTGCTTAACAACTGCGGCCAATCAGTCACTCGCCAAGTTCATAACTAGAGGTGCCTTGATACGTGAGGCAGAATTATCCATGTGTTTTTCAGCTCTGCTACCTTCAGTGAAGAACAAAAATATCGGCAAGAAAGATGAAATGTCTAGTCCAACAGGTCTCGAGCGCTAAGGAAATACTGAGTTACTGGTTAGGCTCCAAATGAGTCATGTGACTTCTCAAATGAGTCATGTGACTTCTCTACAGCACAGAGATGTACAGTGATGCATTGGAGGTACTTCCATAATAAGAGGCCTCAGAGTCCCTCAAGCCTTTAAGATATTCAAGCACAAATCCTTTTAAAGAGATCTGCTATGAAGCTATAGAATCAAGTGCTTTTGATAACTTTCACTTCTCCAAAGATGGTCATCGCTAATGTCTCACCATGACGGGCCCCTTGTCCAGCTAAAAATTAAAAAAGCATAAACAGACCAGCAGAGGACTATTGACAAGCACCAGGGATTTCAAGGAAATACTTAAAGCCAAGCCAGCAGTGAAGGTTAAGACTATCTTTCCTGTTCATCATCATCAATGCCTGATTTAAATTTTTTTACCTTCAAGACCTCACCCCCCCCCTCAGTTTTTTTCTTTACAATTACCAAATTAACAATTTGCTAATTTAACACGTCTGCATCAACAGCACACAATGGTGTTGATTTGGGTTTAGAAGGAAGATGATCCCGATTTCAGGGAGTATTAAGGGACTCAAACAGGTGTGGAATGAAACTGATGTATCTTCTATACCCACAGAAAAATGCCAGTAGTAAACTCAGCCGTCCCTCAGGCGTCAGTGAATTAGAATGTGGATAAAGTGCTCATTTGGTTCATTTGGGTAAAAGCACAAACGATATCAGTTTGTGTTTTCACAGGTGTGCGTCTCACGCTGCTGCCTGGTTTGCATCGAGGTAAGATATTCCACATGACCTCCAGCCAGTGATATTTAAGCACTCCGTAAACCTGTCTTCCCATCCATAATTCAGTCTTCATCTGCTTGATCTTCTGGAATATTCTTTGCATGATCATGATCGAGGCTGTGCGTTTCGGAATCACTGTGATTACAGCTACAGCTGCTATCATGACGAACTCCTACATCATTCTGTGTCTCATGTTGTCCAGAAACAAGGACAGGATGAGGAAGGCAACTCGGGATATCTTCATGACCATCAGCATGTCCTCGTTCTTCCACATCCTCTCCTCTGGCATGAGCGCTGTGTGGTCCTTCTATTTGATGGGTACGGTTCCTTTAGATATAATCATTTACAAAGTTTTGGGTTATTTGTTTAGTTGCATCATCTTCTCTAAGATCTCCTTGACGTGTCTTCTCTTCTTTCTCTACTGGGGGAAGATCGTGCCCCTGGGGAGGCTAGCGAGGCCGATGGAACAGTTTTCTCAGGCCGTACCTTAGCTGATAGTTGCCTGTGTTCTGTTTTGCTTCACATTGAGCTCATTCACTTTCCAGTTTGACATGCAGTACCAGAACACCAGTGAGGGGGTCCTAAAAAACACCTTCATCATAAATACAGAAGGTTTCATCTTCGCCTGCATCTTAGTGGCCCAGGTGATCATCCTTCCGTTCTGCCTCATGGTTTTTGCCTGCATCAGTCTCCTAGAACATCTCAGCAGGCACATTCAGCAGCTCCACAGTGACACCTGTGAAATCTCCAATCCCCAAGTACACCACGAGAAGAGGATCATGATCATGCTCTTCACTCAGCTTCTACTTTTCACCATCTACATCTTCATCCTAGTCATCATGTTCATTATGGAAAGGACAGATCAATTCTCAGGTATTCAGGATTGGTCTCCAGCAGTTCCTGTCTTCTACTCCCTCTCTACCTCTGCCAATCTGATACACAGATATGGCTACTTGAGAAAAATTTCACAATCACTCCTTTCGAAATTGAAAGGACAGGGCTAGAAGCGAAGGAGGTCCAGGAAGATGTGTCCATATTATCTTCTGTCTGACTTTAGAACGAAGGAGCCTTTCCCACAATATTATTTTCTCTGTTTGTTAGTTTTCAAATTGTTGTTCATCAGCTGAAAAGATAACATCCAAAATGACTGAATTAGGACACACTCTATGGGTTTAGTTACACAGAAATACAGAATAATAATTTCAAAGTAAATTAGTCATTATTCCAGTGCATTGTGGGCTTTCTGTCAGGAAAGGTTGCCATGGAAAGAAGTCCTTAAGAAAATTAAGGGGGTAATTTTGTGTTGAGTGGCGTATTTTACCAAATTGCAGGGAATTAGGTGAATTACATTTCACAACTTGTGCATCTTGTTCAGGCACATGCAATAACATTGCAAAATGTTAAAAACATATTATTTTATTTAGCTTCCTGTTATACTAATATTATACAAACACATAACAACAATATCCTGTCTATATCTGGTAACTGACTGTTATGGTTTCCAGTAAATTACCACTGATCAGTTGGCAGATGGGTTATTATGTTAAAAACAAGAAAAATGTTTAAACGGATTATGAAATTGGAACTTCTGAATTCTGCTCATGGTTTCAAGCTTATTATATAATTGTGTGACTTCCCGATGACTGTACTCACATTGTACCTGTTAGATTTATTAGATAAATTGATCAAAAACACTCACACTGCTCTTTTTGAGCCAGCAGCTGGGGAAATTTGCTCGACCAAACTCTGGACAGTGACTGCGATCTCGCTCGCTCAGGATCAGCGTGGCGGTCTCTCCCTCTTTCGCCATCTCTCTACAAGCACAAACGACTTCCATGTCTAGGTGCCCCATCTGTTGCTATGGATACCCCTCCCTCTATAGCTGAAGATTACAACAGAATGACCACCTGATAATTATCTTCACTACACACCTGAGTTTGACTTCAGCTGATCATAATGGCCTCTCTGCCTAACCCTTGCCTTAAGGTTTCTCTCAAACCTTTCTTCTATATAGTTTTATAAATATATTTTTACATGGCATACTGAATGTAACAAAGGTAAATGCAGTCGACCCTTTTATGGTTTAAAGTAACAGTTTAAACTTAGCAGTGTATACAAAGTGTCTTCAGTGGAAATGGTTTAATTTGATTCAGCTCTCCCCTTAAAACATTTATAGACCTAGACATTGCATAACATTTAAGCATAATAAAGAGAATTGTTATATACATATATAACAGCAAAATATGTTAATGTCTAGTAATTCATATCTCAGGGGTGTCTTTTTTGATTATACAGAAGGAAACAAATTTTCCTGAATCTACAGAAATACAATATGCTGGATTATTCCTAAAATATTTCTCAGACACTTATTACAATACACACAAATTTCCTGAGGTTCTATCAAATAAGCCCGGAAATAATCGGATTTGTGAATTTGGGCTTCATTCCACTTTCCTAATGATTGCAAAATAATGCAACAAGAGTTGCCAGCTTATCGTGTCTCATGCATAATGTTTCCTTACAGAAGTCACTTGGTGTTTCTAAAACAAAAGCTGCAGCCAATTCAGCTCTTTTTTGGGTGTCTTCGTTTAATTTTCCTGTCCTGCAAAAATGGCTGCCCTTAAAGTAGACAAACTTTGGTAATCGATGAAAATAGGAGGGGACCATTGATTCAGGCTCGTAAGAAGGCCCAAATAATTAACGAAATAATCACTCGTAGCTAAGCTAAGGAGCCCATTCAAGTGAGCCCTACATTAGTGTCACTGACAGGATATGTGCTCATGTTAGCGCCGACATCTCACCCTCAGGATATATATATATCTTCTGAAGGGCCAAAGACTACACTTCGACTGACACAATTTTTTGCTTCAATTGAACTATATTATCTAATATAAGAATGTAATTTTGACTGCGAATATGCATTTACCAGCAAAACAAACTGAACTGCATTCAAGGGATGAAAGGTAAACAGTACTGCTTTTCCGCAGAGAGCTGGATCGCTTTAATTGACCATGTTTGATAGATATATTTTTGGGGATTTGAGTCACCGGGCAGTTTCCCTGATCTTTGTTACCATGGTTCCCCTTGTAGGTAGCGTGAGAGCTCGACGCCGTTGACATTTACGTGACATTGTCCGACGCAGGGCTGAAGGGGCGTGGGTCTGGTTTGGGCAAAGTGCAAACAACACAAAGTATGTTTTTTATCACGTGCAGTAATATCAGAGGGACTTGGTAATCCAGTTTGTATTTACAGAGTAAAAACAGGGTTCACATATGAATTCATATTCATATCAGGGGTATAGCATGTCATTGGCCACACTTATATTTTGTGCTAAATTTAAAAAGGCGTGAATTAGAAGCAGTGAGTAACAAAGGAGCCGCTGAAATGTGCATGTTGTCCTGCAACATCGGCCTCTGTCTCAGTCACATTTATACACAAGGGAAATTCACAAGGGACACCAATGGAGGACGTCACCACAAACACACGGAGACGCCTTTCCCGGTGCAACACCTCAGGTCCCGAAATTGGCGACGCCCCCTGTCCCCCATTGCTGAGGCCTGCATGCTATACGGCATTTCTTGAGATTTTGGTGGCCAGGGTAGAATTATACAGAACGTCGTTAAGGGTCATTCTATGGAAGAGAGGAGTCCAGCAGCAGAAATCACACAGAGTACTAGGGTCCAGCTCCAGTCAAACCAGTGTGTACATCAGCTGTCAAAATACTGGTACCATTTACAAGCCATGAAGCATAAATGTCATCAGGTGTCGAAACAGACATAAGCATTACGCAAACGTCCCTAAAAGTCAATAAATATTAGCGAGGGAGAACTGGGAAAATACCAGGATACAGCACATGGCTGCATTATCACAAGGCTTGACGAGCTGCGTGTTAGTGCAGAATGCCTGATTACCCCCAAAGGAGGGGGTCATGCCCTGGGCAGGACCCACCAACTTTCCTTAAGTGTTGACAATGCAGTGAAATACTCTCATTACTTCCTCTCCTACAGTTTGATTCCCGCAGGGAAGCAAATGGAGTCCTGATTTGAAAAATGTCACAGACAGTATTTTCCCTCCCCTTAGGACTACGCTGAGCTGACAGTCACGTGACACGTCACACTGGGCAGGTTAACGGACTCGGGGCGTGGGGTACCCTCCCCCCTCCCCCCACCGGCACTCCCTGTACAGTAACCCCTGGGAAAAGGAGGGATGGGCAGCTGCATCTCCACATGAAACACGGGCGAGGGCCCCAGGGCCCCGAGCAGCTGTGGGTGTTGGACCCCAGGGCCCCGAGCAACTATGGACATTGGGCCCCAGTGTCCCAAGCAGCTGAGAGCGGTGGGCCACAGGGCCCTGAACAGCTGTGTACGTTGGGCCACAGGGCCCCGAGCAGCTGTGGGCATTGGGCCCCAGGCCCCCGAGTAGCTGTGGACGTGGGGCCCCGAGCAACTATGGACATTGGGCCCCAGGGCCCCAAGCAGCTGTGGACGTTGGGCCCCGAGGCCCTGAGCAGCAAGGGCATTGAGCAGCCAGGGCGCTGGATGGTGGGTCCCTGGTCAACTGCGAATGTTGGATGCCAGGTCCGATTAAAGCGCCAAGCAGCACTTGGTCCTCCCCACCTGCCGCGGGCAGCGCCCTTGTGAAGCCCCTTAACGATGCCCATCCATAGCATCTCCCGGAGTCCCTCCCCATCGGCCTGACTCGTAGGGCTTCCGTCCAGACCGCTCTCCAGGAGGCTGACCCTCCAGGGCCCAGGGCCCGCACTGTGAGCCAGCGTCGATTATTAAAGCGCCGATTAATAATTAAAGGTGAGAAATCGCCGTTAATTAAATGGCACCACAGCTGCGGGGCGCTGAGCGTCTTTAACGGCTGACAGACGGGACCTGATGTGACACCCCACATCTGACAAGAGGCTTCATTAGAGCGACCTGATGAAAGCGGCAGATTATTATGGGCACTAATGGCTGCCTCCGGGGCTGCGTTTGAGGCGGGCAGTTTGGGGGAGGAGCTTGGGGGAGGAGCTTGCTGCGACCCAGGAGAAACATGACAGTGATCCGAGATCACTCTGCACCCAGCTGAAGCACAAACAACTTTGCTTCTTCTAACTGACTGAAACATCTGTGTAACTTCGCCACATAAAGAAAGAAAATGACTTTCAGGATCAGCCTTCATATGATGTTCTGACCCCAGCCGGCCCCGGACCCCTTCTTCAGTCCTT
This sequence comes from Hippopotamyrus pictus, assembly GCA_026781145.1. NCBI lineage: Eukaryota > Metazoa > Chordata > Actinopteri > Osteoglossiformes > Mormyridae > Hippopotamyrus > Hippopotamyrus pictus. Next base: position 2,496,138 of record JAODLC010000065.1, on the reverse strand, counting down.
CGGCAACAGAAATGCCAGGAAAACCAGGCTCTCCCCGTCTGTCAGCATTCGGAGAGTCACGAGGCACCGCACAGGCAATTTTTCACCCAGACAATAAACGCGAGCAGAATTAATGGGGCTGCAGACTCGGGTTCGCAAAAGACAATCTAAATTGTCTCCCCCTGGTGGATGGCTGAAGATAATTGATCACGAAGCGCAAGCTTGGAGCGCGGGGAACTGGCCGGATCGATGGGCACTGAGCGAGATGGGCTTTTCCGCTGGGATTTTCTGTAACCTCAAATCACGTAACTGAACCACAAAAAAGCTACAAAAAGCCTGTGAACAAAGGCCCTCTCTCGAGTATGATCATGAGATCAGATATTTCAAAACATGACTCGCCCAGCCATGTTCTGACCCCCCCCCCCCAATTACATTTTAATAGGATAACGTGCAAGTACAGAAACTGTTAAGCAGGGCCTTGTTTCCATGGGGATGGAGCGTAATAAATATGGAAGCTGAGCATCATCGGGGAGGGGGCTAATTGAGGAGGTGTTCTGCCAAAGCTGAATTCAGGGAAGCGGCTCTGAACCCAGGGTCATGTCATTCGCACGCGCCACCCAACATAACATCGCGGCCTTTTGGACAAGGCCAGGGGACGCTTCCTCTCTGCCTTTCGCCCATTACTGAGGAATCAGCAGCACAGGAAACAAACATCTGCCCCATCCACCCATTTACGGTACCCGCTCGCCCGCAGAGTCATTTCATAAAACTTACTCCATTCCCAACTGTCACCTTAGAGACGTGGTGTAGGGCAATACATGTGCATTAGTACCAGGCAGGACTGAAACAGAGCTCCTCAGCTTAAAGCTCTACCGACCATCACGTATAATTTGGCTCTGGATGGCTGATTTGGTCACCCATTTATCTTGTTAGCTGAAGTCACTCACGCAGCTGATTGGAGACGTGATTATGCTGAACTCCATGGTACTGACTTTACGCGGCAACGTCATCTTCTGCACTCTTGCGCTCGTAATATCTACGCATGTTTTTAAGTATGCCTATGGCTGAGGAGGAGACATGCTTGTTTGAACACCCGCATCCCAGGCTGAGTCACTGAGAAACATCTCTGAGGTCCTTAAACCAAAGCTCCGCCTCCAGTGATCACATGGTTCCGTGTGAATTTTGACGGATAAATATTGCAGCATCAGTTCCCCCCTAAGTTGTGTGAATTATAAAAGTCCCTCGATATTAACCTCCCACGGCTTTTCTTACATCTCCAGCTTGATTAATTAGTACTGCCCCCCCCCCCACCCCCACACGCAAACAAAAGCTTCCATGGCTGCTGTGGCTTTAGTGTATCTCTGTAGTAGCAGCTCCTGCCTCCATCCTCCCGCTGTGGCTTTAGTGTATCTCTGTAG
>JAODLC010000065.1:2463349-2474072 GCA_026781145.1 Hippopotamyrus pictus | reverse complement strand
AACAACAATAATAATAATAATAATAATAATAATAATAATAATAATAATAATAATAATAATAATAATAATAATAATAACAAACAGCTCTGTATCCCAGCACCCTAAAGTGCGCGCTTTCCATCGCATTTTTCCCCGGTACCCGAACGTCGGTCATGTGGCGTGTAAAGTGACGTCATTTCGCCGGATAAAACGCGAAACGCGATGCGAAAAGTGATCGGCTTCCAGCGCCCGTGTCGCCTTGGGTCCGCAGACCTGCGCCGCGGAGGACGTGCGTTAACAGTTCGCTTCAGGAGCGCGACTGCACGCTGAACCCGCGCAGCGTTAGAGTGCCGGGAGGGGGAGCCGTCTGTGTGTCCTGGGGTCCCTGCAAGAGGAGGTCCGAAACAGCTCTACTCGCGGGCAGATCAAAGCGCTTGAAGGAGCCGCTCGGTGCACCATGGACAACGTGGGCAACGCGTCGGAGCTGCCGTGCCAGCATGCCACCGAGGTGATCGCCAACGGCAGCGCGTTCTGCCGCAACTTCAGCACCAACGCCACCGTCACGGATGCCGAGGCTGCTAACAAGGGCTCCATCCCGGTGGTCATTGCCATCATCATCACCGCTTTTTACTCCATCGTGTGTGTCGTTGGACTGGTGGGGAACGTGCTCGTCATGTATGTCATTATCAGGTAAGATGTTCCCAACTTGTGTGCATTTGCACCCCCACCCTCCCCGACTGATGCCCCCTCCAACTGCCACAGCATCCCTTCCGTATGCGCTGTTCACGGATAATCAGGCAAAAATAACACTGACATTAACTTGAAAACGAAATACTACTTGAGCGGCGGCGTGAGTTTCACCTGTTGCCGGAGGTGTGTCAGACCGTCCGGGGTGATTAGCCACCGCCGTCCCGTACGCACCTTCTTCCCAGCTTGTGCCGTACGTAAAGCGGTGGAGAAGCATGTTTGATCAACATTTTGCAGGAAAATGGAGAAACATCTCCGGTTACGTTGCGCTGCGGCTCTAGGATCAGGAAAAAGGAAGATTCTGGAAAAGCGGAGAAGCGGGCGCCCGGTGTCAGACATTTACTATAAATATGTACGTGTTACTCTGACTCTAGCTTACCTGCTATTTATTAGTTATGTCGGTTAGGTGGTCCAGTACAGGTATGTTTATTGTAGGTTTTGGATTATTAAGATGGAGATGATCTAAAGGTACGTGAAAACCTTAGAAAACATGAAGCATTTTAGCGCCGATGAAAGGCATTTAGTCGACTATGTGCGCAATGGCAAGTTGTCATCAGTAAAGCAAATGCATTTGTGTTTATGTCCATTGTGCGAAAACGTCTTTACCGCCCGTATTTTTTGTGTTATTCAAATGTATGGATCCGAAATGCGTCACCTTGAGAAAATTTAAGGTTAAGTGCTTTGGCCGAAAGATATATTGCCTTATGCAAATACCCAATGGAAGCTCATTCGCCTAGAACGTAAAGATGTTCCGCTGAGTGCTTAACTGTGTCTCTAGTTAAAACGTTGTGTAAACACTCAAATATGCAAAACATGGAGCCGGGTATTACAGCCTGTAACGCTATTACTTTTTTTTGGGGGATTAAGTATTATTCAGGTATAGTTACACAGCTGATGGATTTATTAATATTACATAACCATGTTTGAGCAGTTGCAAAGGACGAGACATTTACCCTTCAATTCAAAATAAACAGGTATTTTAAGAATATTACAGCCCCTAACAACAGAACTTAAATTAGATGATCAAATAAGGTCTTTACAACCCAGAAGAATACTAACTGGTTCTGGAGCTCAGTATTGGATGAGGTGAGTGTGGACTGGCAGATAATGTCCTTGTGAGACTGGTTGATTTGTGGGATCATTTTGTGGGGAGCTATAGAAGCTCCCGGCCGCTATAAAAGAACCCGGCACCCTGACCTTTTACACCCACACAGGACATGGCCAACCGTCTGCTCACATCTCAATATTTGTCACCCAGAGGGGCTGTGACACCAATTTGGCCAGGAGCATCGCTGGCCTTGCCTCTGTGTGACCAAAAAGACATCCGTCTGCCGGTCATCACTACAGACACCCAGAGCAGAGTGTGAGGAGTTACGTCTCCTGAGAAAACCATTCGACCTGGCGACTCTGGTGTTAAGGCAGCCTTTCTGAACTGTTCTTAATTGGGCAGTCGACATATGACACATGACCTGTGTGCAGTTACTGGCCTGAACACGCGTAAATATGTTCTGTGATGTTTATTTGAAGAAGCAGCTCATCAGACTGACACCAGCGTAGCAGGAAGAGTCGGACGGCACATCTTGGCTCGTGACGGAAACCATTCTCAGAGCGCAGCTGAGTAACGTTACTCGGAGCCTTCTGCATGGAGTCCGACGTGCAGATAACGTGCAGTATTATTAAGCCGCCGTCAGTCATCGGCACGAAGGCCGGGCTCATTGTTCGTTCGCCTCTTGGTGCTGTCATCTCGCCACACCGTCACGTGTCACTCAGTAAATCCCCATGCCCACATCTACCGCGATGCTCGTCACCGAAGCGTTTTCACGTCATACATAACAGGTGAACAGGTGAATCAATCCGCCAGCTCCGTCGATTGCCAGCAACACAGCAGACACATATGCAGGTCCTGAATGGGCCCCCTGGTGTTTTACTAATACACAGCATAGTGTTAGAGATAAACGTTTATCTTTTTTGTATAGTCACAGAAATTCATCTTTAATTATGAATATATTGTCCTCCTCTCAGATACTGACTCTCCCTAAACTATCTACAGCAGAACACGGTCCTTAACCTTGACATCGGGCTTTAGGTGCCATTACTGGGCTTTTTTTTTTTCAGCTGTCTAGCGAAGGAGGTGCCCCCCCATTAACCTAATATTAAAGTCACAAACCCGGTCACCTGACCAAAAATTCCAGGGATTCATGAATAGAAATGCAAAATCGTGATGATTAACTAATTAGAGAACATAGCATCTTCAGGCACGGAGACCAGGGTCCAGATTTCAAGGTCATCCAGCACAATTCCTAATATTAGGATGTCCTGGTATTCTCACGGCTGCCTTAGATCCCCTTTTCTTAAATGTTTTTTTATGCTATTAGGGGTTTGGGGGGGGGGGGCACAGACAAAGCAATGCAACACCATTTGTGTCCAGCAGGGGGCGAGAATGGTCATTAAAAAGTGGCCTTAGGGTCAAGGTGGAATCACGTGGCACGTGAGGCGTGTAGCTGCTCCTTCTGTTAGCATCCTGAATCCTCCACTTGCATCAAAGGAAATGGCGATGTGGGCCGCCTCCAGAGTGATAACCACATGTTTACGCGGGGGAGAAAAACAACAATAGTCATTTCAGTCACCCTTGCAGGAAATGAGACGCATTCAGGCAGAAGCGAGTGCTTTCTGTTGCCATAGAGACAACCGAGCGAGTCGTCTACCAGTGAGAATGGGAATGAAACTGGCTAATTCTGGAGGACTCCATCCGTCTCCTCCTGTTGACTCTTTGGCGGGTCTCGGTCCTGTGGGCGCAGTGGAATGTGACCGGACTCATTTTTTCCCCACTCTAATTCGGCAAATTGAGTCTTGGCTCTGGGGACCCCGGCAACAAGCCGTCACTAAGACCCTCCAGGAAGTCCGCAGTAAACAAATGGGCAAATTCAGCATCAGCGCCTCCTTTTAGAGCCGCTCCGTGGTTAATCAGTAGCCTTTCTCGTCTTCCACACGCAAATATTTGCCTTTTGCTTGGTCATCTTCTGTTCGATGTCTGAGATTTCATAGCCATAAAACAATAGACCTTGCAGAATATCCCTCCTGTAAAAAGGACTGTGCTCTAATTGGCTCATTAGACTTGTAATCTCAACAAACCATTATCTTCATTTGTATTGACCTAGTTTGTCGATCACTTTGAATGGGGCCATAATCCTTATCGAAAACCTCCATAAATATTATCCCCCACCCCCGTCCGCCCACCTCCATATGACCGCCGATGTCATGGATCGTTCGGTGGCACCTGGAAGCCCATGAGTGTGACAAAACTGGGCTTTAGCTACAGCGTCAAGACATTTACTCAGAATTTAGGACCGCATTTAGTCATTAAAGTCAGAAATCTGGAATAATGGTATTTAATGATAACTCTGTAGGTGGCTGGGTCTTCTCTTTCGGGGGTGTCCCCTCACCCTGCTGCAGGGCCCGTTCACATCATCAACCCTCATTTTTATACATAATCGTCTTATTTACCAAAGTTACAGAACAAAACACACCTTATGTAGAGCATTGCTGCCCATAGCACAAACTCCGGACCAGTTCATAGGTGCTGCTGTTACTTAGCAACGAGATGTGAGTAGAGTAGAGTAGAGTAGAGAGTAGAGAGACACATGCTTTTACTGGACCATACAGTCATGGTTCAAGAATGAACAGAGTTTTGTTTGTTTTTTTATTCTTTTCCTGACAAGCACTCCTCCTCCTCACTTATTATCAACAATCAATTTCAGAGTGACTACTCACATTCCTAGCTATTTTTGGGCATTTGTGGTCTTATGAGAAGATGGATCCCTTTAATATATACCATTTCCAGGAGTGAAAAAAAAGATAAATCTTGGAGATGGATGACGGGATCGGCGGACGACAGCTGCGAAAAGCCCAGCCTTAAAGGTGCCCGTAGACGTCTGGACAAAACAAAATCAAACACATTGGGCAAGAACCATCTGTCACACCCCCTTCTCTATTCTCTGTCACGCCACGACCGTAGAGGGCGCATGTTTGCTATGTAGCAGACCGGCATAGGGAGTGTGGATAAACACATTGCGGCGAGTGCGTGAGTCATTAATTAAGGAGATGACAGCTCTTTTAAAATGGGAGTTACTGTCTTCATTACCAGCTACTATCGGTTTAATACTAGCAGCGGCACAGATGGGGAAGCTGACAATTTATACGACACTCACAGTGACACGCTAATGAAACACGCATGTCACGGTAAACAGTACATGGTTACTATTTACTATTAACAGAAATACACAAATACCTATACATTTACACCATTTAAAGTGCAATGCAAAGCATGCTGGGAACTGCATAATTAGCCCTCAGCCAATTGTGGACAGTGGGTGGGATCAGAACAAACTGTCCATTTCTGCAGCCACCTTCAGCAAGGCTCTCTGATGTCTCCCGTCAGAAAATGCGGCCTGTTCTCCGTACCGCCTTGAGGTGAATTTAGCTGCTCACACTGTCATCCACAAGCCCTCGCTGACTGACTCATTTTTTTGATGATATCTGCTGGTCATAGACCTCCTGGAGCCTGTAAATGACTAACACATCATACTGCCCCTCCACCCCCCCCATACACACTCCCCCAGTCTGGGGCCTGTGGGTCCAGCTGCCCATCACCATCAGAAGTCCGTCAGAGCGCAGTACAGACCTTTCTGGCTGCTGCTGCACTGTGGTCGCCGTGACTGAGAGGTATGAGGCCGGCGTCTTCGCATCGCCACGCCCTGTGCGACCATCACACATCAAGCGGCCAGTCCAGACAGAGTCCCTATCAATACACCTGCGTGTCCATTATTGTGCCACAGCTCAGATTCCAGTGAGAGCTCAGTCCTCTCCGGTGGCCATTCAAGGCCCCTGTAGCTGCATTTCTCCTTTTTGGCAGAAACTGAAGCCCAGGAACAGCCCCAGTTCTGTCTTTGACAGCCAGCAATTTTTGCTTTCATTTTCTGGGACCCATACAATGTGAACGACATCAATTCTTTTAAAAAAAAAAAGACCCAGAACATGAGAAACACAACTGTCAGATGCATCAGTCACTGACAGGAACACGTCTCTCATGTGGCTGATGAAAGCTGCCCATTCTACCTGCTCCAAGCTTCTCAGAAACTGTTTAATCACCCGCATCTCCTTATGCCTGCGTTTTCTAAATCAAGCCAAAATCCATAACAGCAAGGGCATCGCTTCTTATATGCCAGGAATAAAAATCGGAAAACACCACGAGAACAGGAGCCTGAGAGGGAAATGGGGCCGGCACTTTCTGACACTAATTGCTTTGGCTGAGCCTTTTCCAAAGACTGATCTCTATTCATGATATTCCCAGAATTCCTAATTGCGAACTAGTGGAAGGCTCAGCAAATGAAAGACGGAAGATGCCGGTGAGTCTTGTGAATTAAGTGCTCTCACACCATCGGCAATAGAGGAGTGTATCACCCCCCCGCGTGCCACGGCGTTCATTTCCCGCCCTCGCCGTGTCCCGCTTGGGGGGTAATTCATGCCCTCATCACAATCACGCTGTGAAATTGAATCTTGAAAGCACTGTGCCGGGTTACCCGAAACACGGAGATGCACTTTAACAGATTTTCCCTGGCTCCTTGCGATGCACCCTGTGATTACCGCGTTATTTTAATCTCACGGCCAATGGCTTACGACTGCTCTTTCCTGCAAGGCCTTGCTAAACACCTCATAACCACAGTGCAGAGAAACCCGCTGTGGCTGGGAGTACAGCTGTGCATTTAAAACGTTCTCACTCTACAAAGTACGTTCTGCCATCTATGACCAAGCAAAACATGGGAACCTTCTCCCAAACGCAGATGTCCTGATAAGTCAGGTTTAACTGTATAGCATATTTCATACACGGCTGTTTTTTAGTAAGGAGTTAAGCAGCGATGCATGATAAAATATAGAGGAAAAATAAATAAATAAGGCAAAATAATAATATAAGCTAAAAAGAATGTTCAGCTGTACATAATCTATACATAAGTGACAGGTAAGAGGTATATGACATCAAGATGTTCGTTAACTGAAATTAAAAAGCAATATGATATCTGTATTATTAGCAGAGAGAAGCAGTAACCTATAACTCCGTGGATCAGTAAATTCACCGGGATCTTGCAAAGTGCCACAGAAGCAGCTTCATTATTTGGTCCCAAATCTTGCAAATCATGTGGGAAATCATGCAAATGAAATAATTAGCTTCCTCTAGCCTGCAACAAGGGTTTTCAACTCCACATGGTAATCAGTGGACTTGTTATGTAACATTAATTTAAGACAAGAGTAGAAGTCATCATCCAAGCATACGTTTTCCTTAATGTTCCGCCTCTGCCATATAATCCCTGCTCACTGCTAACAGCTCACCATGAGCCTGAACATCTCCCTCGACGTCTTAAAGATCTTTCCATTCCAGATACACGAAAATGAAAACAGCCACCAACATCTATATCTTCAACCTGGCCCTGGCGGACGCCCTGGCCACCAGTACGCTGCCCTTCCAGGGCGTCAACTTCCTGATGGGCACCTGGCCCTTTGGCGAGGAGCTCTGCAAGGTGGTGCTCTCCATCGACTACTACAACATGTTCACCAGCATCTTCACGCTGACCACCATGAGTGTGGACCGTTACATCGCCGTCTGCCATCCCATCAAGGCGCTCGACTTCCGCACGCCGCGAAACGCCAAGATCGTCAACGTCTGTAACTGGATCCTGTCTTCTGCCATTGGACTGCCCGTCATGATCATGGCCTCGACCGTGGCTCACAGGGATGGTAAGTACAGCATACCACGGTCCCCCCGCCCAGAGTTCTGTCAGGATGACCGAACTAGTTATCTAGCTATGATTAAATCTAATAGTTTACTGCCAATGGCCATTTTTTTTCCCTTGTTTATTCCATCCCTGTGTTAGTGACAGAGCCTGGGGTGATGTTGTTTATCACGTCTTAGCGTTCGCTGTGAATTGCCGAAAATCACAGGTGTGACTGTGACCACAATACAGGACTGTTTTCTTCACACTTGTTTGGCCTTTCTCCCTCACAATAGATGGCTGCAATTGAACTCCCCTAACAGGCTGGGAAAACAGTAGTTAGCAGAGTCATTTGTCAAAAATAAATGAATTTCCAGCCACGTACCAGTGCTTGTGGAAAGAAAATCATTTGGTAGGCAGTTTGATTTATTCTGCTGTGTCCTGTTTGCCTTCTGGCAGCACGTTTGACGCTTTCATTTCCGAGTGCAAAGTATTGAAGTGGAGATAGTCAATGTGCACAAACACAACCTTAAACGACTTTCTTTCTGAGGCTGAAATGTCCAGGCCCTGACTTCTGCATAGTCCTGTCATGGTTAATCATTAGAAATTGCAGTGAAGGATTCGTATCAATCGAGTCACATTTTGTTCTTCTCTTACTCCATGTTTCTTTTCTTTTGTGGTTGGCTTCATGGCCTTCCAAAGCTCCAAAAATCATCGACTGCACCTTGAAGTTTCCCCACCCATACTGGTACTGGGACAACCTGCTGAAGATCTGCGTCTTCATCTTCGCTTTCATCATGCCCGTCCTCATCATCACGGTGTGCTACGGGCTGATGATCCTCCGCCTGAAGAGCGTCCGCCTGTTGTCTGGCTCCAAGGAGAAGGACCGCAACCTCCGGCGTATCACCCGCATGGTGCTGGTGGTGGTGGCCGTCTTCATCGTGTGCTGGACGCCCATCCACATCTTCGTCATCATCAAGGCCCTGGTGAACATCCCCAACTCGCTGTTGCAGTCCATCACCTGGCACTTCTGCATCACCCTGGGCTACACCAACAGCTGCCTCAACCCCGTGCTCTACGCCTTCCTGGACGAGAACTTCAAGCGCTGCTTCCGCGAGTTCTGCGTCCCCTCTCCAGCCGGCCTGGACCTGCAGAACTCCTCTCGCATCCGGCATGTGCACCGTGAGCATAACTCCAGTGGGCACACCCTAGAACGGACCAACCAGCAGGTATGACTAGCCATGGAGATGTCGTCGCTGGACTCCCGCGGCCAGCCGCACGTGGACATGAACTCCGAGGTAACGCAGGTCACGACTGGACTCTGACTGTCCTGTTGCTCTTGGGCTGGCCAAGGCGAATGTATCTGACGTGCCGCTGGACTGGTCGCCCGACAGCAGCCTCTGTTCAGATGACAAATGCTTTTTATTTCAGGAACCCAGTGCAGAGGTTCTCAGCCAAACTGTAGACTCCATGCTAGTGCAGCATTTCCAGCTACCCTTGTTAGGCGTAGCGTGTGATTCATCTAAAGCAGAGGACCCATTCTGAGCCATTTAAGGTCCTGCCAAGTGATGTTTTCATGCCAGTGGTGATCAGATAAAACATTCTGATCCATGTAAGAAAAGAAGCAGCGTTGGGTTTCAATGAATGACTGGCCCTTTCAGCCAAAGCCCAAAGCTGTGATGTATGTGGCTTTCAAACACGGAACTTCACACGTATCTCAGAAAGGCCCCGGAATGAGGTGGGATACAAGCTGAAGATGCCAATACAGCTTTATTTAGCTTATTTGCACACTGTTACTTGTACATGGTATTGCTCGTTACTTGAAATCATTCAACTTTTTCAGAACTGATGAAATTTGGTACCGGATCAATAAATCCTATTAAATGCATTTGCAAATGAGTTCCGCTCCAAAAATCTAATAATATTTGGTTGTGCTCACACTGTTACTCGCCATCAGAATTGCCCACCGTGTACCAGCGTATTATATAACTCTGTGTGTCAGGCAGACAGAGTTATGTCCGAAACTCAGTAGAACACCGTCGCAGCTCCCGAGTCGGGAGTTCAAATCCCTCCTGCAGTGAGGCTAACTGGACTGTCTATGTCGCCCGTAGTGCGTGAGTGTTTACGCACAGTAGACTGGTAACCTGGACACTTCTGTCTGCCTGGGACAGAGAGGCCCCAGACCCCCCCTTAACCCTGACAAGGAAAAGGGTTTTAAAGATGGATGGGTGCATCTGTTCAAAATATTTTTATACATTGCAGTTTTTTGTTATGCCAGTTATATATATGCTTTATGTAACCTCTGTACTGTTAAATAGATGCCCTTGAGGTTAAATAGTACGTAGTCATGTTGTATAATAACTCACGGCATTTTGTTTCATGGTAGTGAACTTATATATATATATATGAAACCTTTAAGAGAAACTTCACTCCCTTATCCCACAATATAATATTATATAATGGTGATGCTTTAAAACGCCTGTTTCACCTGCTAATGTTCCTTAATGAACATTCAATGTGCATGGAGCTGCATATATCATTTTTATAAATTTTGTCATTGGTACAATTCAATGTTTTTTCTGGAAATGCGGAAATGATTCTTTATGCCTTCCAGCTTTTACTGAATGTTTTTTTTTCCTTTTCTAAAGACCTAATAAACTATTATATTATTAATTACGATATATTGCTGGCTGCTGATTATTTACATTGCTGTACACAGACACACATCCGTCACACTGATTGCTGGGTAATATTCCTGTTCACACACACTTATTCCATTGAGTTGCTCTGTAATATAAATCCCTGCATTCAGGAGAGTCTCCCAGGCTGATATTCAGATGATCAGTCCAGTGGAAAGCAGTTTAGACTGACAGCCAATCACATCCCAGATCGTCACCATCAGCACAGCGGACAGCGACTGTCTTTTTCTTGTGCTTGTGATCTCAAAGGCTTCCCACCCAGGCACATATGGAAGGCCATTTGGGACTTTGACGTCCGTGTTAACACGTCATGTTTTGACGTGTTAACGCGTAAATAAATAACATCTTAACATGTACATTATTTACGTGTTAAGACGTTCGGACGCATTGACACGGCCAATTTGAACGTCTTAAGACGTTTAAAAATTGGGTGCTACCACTTTATCGTTTTTTGAGTGGAAGCCCTGCAGACAGTCATTGCAAGAAGAGAAAAATGTTCCTGATCACTAGATATATGACCTCAGGTAGCTGATT